>JAFBJU010002464.1:89727-147589 GCA_016785305.1 Colistium nudipinnis
GGGGGGGGGGGGGGGGGGGGTTGCGGGATCGTGGCATTCCTGTCTTTTGTTTAAGGAGGAAGAGGAAACCTGTCAGGAAAAGATTGTGTGGAACGGGAAGCTCTCGTGGTTAGAGAGCCCTTCCTCTCTTTTGGGCAGCATGAATGCGGCCAGTAACAAGTCATTAACACCCGAGGATCGAATCGTGATTGCGTTAATTCACACGACTCGCATGTTCTGTTGCGCACACATCCACTCACCCCCTGCAGCGCGCGTGGCATCCATCCCTAGCGCAACACAACACACGCACACACACACGTACACACACGTCTATATGCAGCCTGACATTTTTTGTCTGGCCAACGTTTACACTCCTCCAAAACTCACACCACACCCAGCCGCCACAAACCCGCTACTTTAAATTTCCCAAAGAAAACAAGAGCCATCCGTTTTTTCTTTTTCAGCGACACTGAGGATAAACGCAGATGCTGCATTCCTCCGGGCTTACACTTGTTAACCAGACTGACTGAACACAAGGCCGGGTGAACCATACAGCGACTTGCCATTCAACATCTGGTGGCTGCAGCCATAATACATCTGGAATTTGACTGTCGGGAGGGGGGGGGGGGGGGGGGGGGGCCCGTGGGGCTGGGGGGGGGGGGGGGGGGGGGTCGGTAGCCAGTGTGACTGTAGACCGGCGCTCTCCTCCACTATACCAACACACCATTTCAAAATAGTTGTGTAACTATAAAAAGAGGCAAGCCAAGGTTATCATTGTGAAGCCCTGTGGTTTTAAAGTGTTGCAAAGTATGCCGTTACCGCGTGAAGTTACCAAATGACAGCTTCCCATACGCTTTGACAAAACTCTAAAAAAGGAATCACGTGTACTATAATATAATCGGCACATACACAGAAAGAAATGTTATTATTTAGTTTAAAAAGCCAAACCAAACCATTTGAGTCTTTCTGACCCACGACAGGATCGGACCGAGCCGGGCGATGTGCCACACCGCTGTTGCGCAGCTCGACACTTCGTACCCAGCAGTACATCCACTCATGGCTATTGCTCAATCCCCCGCTTCCCAAACTAAAGCAAGTTGTTGAACTCGTGGATTACTAATACACTAAATGAGATTACAGTCTATGGCGCGTTTGTCCGAAACCAAATAGAAACTCCTTTGTGTCTCTTCCAGACGCGCGTAATCGTGCGCTCGGTCTCCCCAAAGAAAAAAATCCAAAGCGTGATTCTGATTTAGCCTTAAATCCACACCGCGGAGCCTCCTCAAAACCCGAAAAAAAATCTCAATGAAAACGGACATGAGGCACTTTCAAAGACGGCAGGCGAAAAAGGGAGAAAATCTGGTTACCGCTTTCAGACTGAGAGAAAAAAGCCGCACATCGTCGCCAGATTGGAGGTCCCAGCTCACAGACCGACACAGAGGGGCATTTCAACCCATTGCTTAGAAAAAGGAGGCGCAACTCCGAAAAAAAAGCAGTCTCCCACAAAACCCATACACCCCGTTCTCCACCCTTACCTTAATAGTTCCGTCCATTTTGCGCAATATTCAGCGGACCCCGACAATATCCCAAACATGACACGCTCCTGAATTAATTCCAGCCCCGGTATGTGGCGGAGAGAAAGAGACACTTTTTACCGGATTGAGTTTTTTCTCTCCTCTAAATTTGGGAAGTGAAGTCACCACTGTTGAGAAGGTTGAGAAGGAAGCTGTGTGTCACCAAAAGCCCTGCCTTCAAAAAAGCAGGATACTGTCCCGGAGAGATAAGCAGGGAAAACAATTGACTGCTCGCTCCGCTGTTATGTTTTTTCTGCTCGGAAATATTTACAGGATGGCTGCCCGCGTTGTGCACAGCCATTGCTGTGTGGCGTGCTGTAGAATAGTGTTGTGCGGTTGTTGTTTTTTTTTCTTCTTTTTTTGTTGTTGTTGTTGCTTTCCCAGTAATGTCACAGATGGTGTGGAAGGGTTTTATTATGTGTTCGATTTGTGAATTATAACGGCACACATTCTACTGAGAGTTTATTTTTTTAAATTTTTTTTCTGGAATGAGCTTTACTGTGGCGGACGCGCAAACTTATGAGATCCTATGTTTGAGAGCTGGTACACGCCTACACTTTAAAAACTCGCATCTGGCCATACCTCCATCCTTCTGTAAATCAGCGTATTTTATCCCTCCGCCACTCTATGTTTCACTGAGGGAAAAAAAACGATACACTGAATAAAGCTCTAAGCTTTGAATGTGGACACATGTTTCCCTCGGACGAGCCGCTGATGGAGCGCTAAATCAAAACACGGGGAGAAACCTGTGGCAGGAGCTGTTCCGACCTTGTCTTTTGTGTTACAGCTCTCTGTGAAGTTTCCCTTCAGATACCATTAATAAAAATTTCAAGCATTCGGCTCCTAACCGCACTATAGGCAGAGGGTCTGCTCCACACGTGCGTGTGTCTGCATCTCAGCAAATGCCTGAATGGATCATATTCAGCCTGTATCAGCGAAGGGCAACAAATGCATCACTAGTATTCTTTTTTTTTTTATTCGGTGGTTTCCCCCCCTTATATTAGCCTGAGCCTAAAAAAAAGGAAAACCTCCCATCCCCACCCCCACATAGGTATTTGTTCCCCTTCTCGTCTACCCTGTGAAATTGCCCTCATCAATTCAAACATCATGTTAGTGCTGATGCTAGACATGGTGCCAGCTCTGACCCTGACCACACCAAAAATAGTCACCAAGAAACCTCACAAACGTATAGCCACATTCACCATACTAATTGTATTATTTGTTTAACAAACAAAACAAACTATTAAAAAAGTACAACAAGGAAGCAACTTGGAGTTTTATAAAAATGCTTTTGTGCTTTTCTGGGATTCATTTTTTTTTTTGTTTTTACCCAGCTTGAGTCACCTATTTTGGAAAAAGAAAAATCAGATAACTCCACCATATATCAAAATAACCACAGTAAACTTTTGAGGATATACTTTGGTCAAAAGTGAATGCAGCTTATTTCATAACATGTTTTTTTATGGCATTTAAAAATATTATATGAGCTGAGATGGGGATTGATATTTTTAGTTCTGCCTTGTTGAGCTGCCTCAGAGCGGTCAAACAGGCCAACTGACAGCAGGGCCGGCCTGTCTGCTTTCGACTTGGGGGTCTGGTGGGGATGTGGGCCCCCACCCTTGGGACCACCACATCTGGATCCTGCTAAGGGTCAAGGCTTCTCCTGCCCGAGGCCAGTTCAGACTTGTGTAATTAAGGGAGACACCTTGTTTAACTCTTCGGTGGCTGGTTTGGTTTCCTTTTTCTTCTACACATTCCTGGGTTTGTGGTTTTCATATAGTCATTTTATTGTATTGCTGTCGGCTGATCAAGTGACAAACGAAGGAGAGGCTTAAGCTGTGACCTTGGGTTGGTGATTCACCGCATAGAACTTTATGACCACAAATACAAACACACATCTCAAACTGCCAGATCCCGATGCTGTGATTTGCTTCTTTGGATTTATGTCATCAATTTCCATGAATAAAAAAAGTTTACTCTCAACGCCAGTGTAGATGCCAGAATTAGTTTAGGCTGTGTAAATAGCTAAAATAAAATGTAAGTAGGTAACCCTGCTGCAAATCAACAGGATGCTTTCCAAATGAGACTAAATCCTCAGACGCCATTACTCCCTCCGTATTCAAATACCTGCCATACCAGTCATAAAGCTGATTAGGAAGACTGGGGGTCCGGGACCTACCAAGACCATAATGAATACAGTGGTAACAAACATTTCGGAAGGCCAATAAACAGATGCAAGTCGGTTTACACAGTGAACCACAGAACATCTGGCCTGACGCTGGAACTAGACAGCCAGACATTTCTTCCTTATACCACGAGCCAGTAGCTCCTCTGTCTCTCCGCTGGGGCAACAAGCCAAAGGTGGGCGGACACTATGGCGGGTTTATGTTCAGCAGCCTTTCAATTGTTAGGCCCATCCTTTCCTCTTCAGCTTATGTGAAGAGCCACTGAGATTCAGAGCGTGGTCCTAAATGTCCTAAATCTGGCAAACAAATAATATTAATAAAATAGGATGGGCTGTTTTACCTTTTTATTTGTCACTTTGGCTTGAACAGGGAGATCTAAAGGAAATTATCTTAGCATATTAATCTTGAAACTTTAGTGGCTGAGTTCTTAAAGCTTAAAGCAAAGCTACTTCTGTTTGTTTTCTCAATGAAAGCATGTCAATAATAATATGTAAATAATACGAATAATAACTATTTGAATATGTAAATAATCTAAACAAGTATATAAGCACGTGGATGTTTTTTTGTTTTTTTTGTTTTTTTGTATCATGCCATTTCCCCCTTCACAGTGTTGTCGTCTATTAATGTAATGTTTTCTGCGTGGACACGGGTAATGAGTTTGGATCATTCCTTGAGTGGGAAATTTGTTTGCTTCTGAGAGTTGTGAGAAACTTTTCAGCGAACTGTTTATTCCAACGAAGGAACAGTCCCAGTGCATGTGAGTAGGGGATGCTGTTTATTAGACTGCAGTCCCTGTATTCAGATCATTCTTACTCTGAGGCTAAAAAGACAGCCCGACTCAAAAAAAAAAAAAAAAAAAGAAAACTGAGGGCAAAATGTGGAGTCTGCAGCACATATAAGCACGAACTGTCTGGCCCCTCGCTCTGGGCCATAATTAATTTGAGATTTATTTTTATTGGAGAGTTCCAGTCTCGCCTGGCCTTAACCAAACAAAACCAAATGCTGGGCCCAAGTTTCGCCTGAACGAGGGATATTTCTTTTCGAATTTGGGACTGAGGCGTGTCACACTCCGACCAATATCTCCTGTGTGTGTGAGAAGGTGAGTGCAGCACTTGCACGCAAAACAAAAAAATCCACCCATAATAATAATAATAATAAAAAACATTGGCCTGAAAACAAACAGAAATGGTTCTAATCTACTCCGCATTTCCACCCAAAAAATATGAGAGCACTGTGAAATTGAAAGTCAGCTCGCTTTCCTCCGGTCTCCCTAACCTCTCTCTCCTTCACTGGCCTCCTTTCTTTTTGGGAGCAGGAGAAAAAAAAAACTAATTTAAAAGCATATTTTCTCCTCAAACATTCCTCGCCATTCAACTCCCTCACGACAAATCAAGAATTGTTCTGAGCCCCAAATGCCAAGAGTGCAGTGGCACAAACGCAGTGCCTGGATGAAAAGAGCCCTTATTCAAAGGGGGGAATAAGTCTTCAAAACATTAACAAGTCGCCCTTGGAAAAATACCTTGATTATGGAGATATTACCATAGCTCGCCTCTGCATAATGGCCTATTTTAATGAGGCACAATCCGAGCAGTCAAACTCCGTATTATGATGGATGTGAGCGAGCGTCACGCAACCAGCAGAAGTCCCAGAAACAACTGGGAGCAAAGTGCACGTTCAACTTGGCACCGTGCGTGTGGTTGGGTTTTTATACCCAAACAGACACATTGCTGGGTTGGATTTCCGCAGATAAGCTGTAGTGTGGCACTTGCAGGTATATCCACGCTGCGCCATATGGCGTGGTGCATTTTTAAAAATAAATAAATGTGAAAACCAGATGTGCACTATTCGTATTATTTTAAATCTCGAAACTTTATAGGAAAGAGAGAGAGAGAGAGGGACAAGGACAACGGGTGGGGGTGGGGGGTCATGGCGTGTAGATTGATAATGATCCACAACAGCAGCAGCAGCAGCAGCTTTTGGATCGAAGTCAAAGAAATCCACGCGATAGACAGACAGACCACAACACGGCCATAATTCAGCAGCGACTACTGTCAACATTCATGCGTGTTCAACAATGTGCCAATCAAATGCAATAAGGCCTGGCAAATAAACCTGCACGTGCAAAGCTGCGCGTGTCCATCTCCTCGTTTATTGTCACAATAATATAGGTGTTTTATGTATTTCTTTATTCTGTTCATATTACATCTGCAGAGAGCAAACACAATTGAATGTTTGCTTTATTGCTTTTTTTTTTAATTCTACTCGTTTTCTCATTCAGATTCGACTTTTGTTTCGGTCGTGGTTGGACGTTTTTCATAGATGAAGTTTTAGAAGAAATGAAAGGGGGACCCCAGGCTGTCCCTCCCACATTACCTGATCGAGGAGACGGTGGTGTCTTACCTTGACGTAAGACGACGTGTCAGGGACAGTTTGAAACATGTCTACTTGACAGACAGTCCCAGGGGTGCTCAGTGTCCAGCGGGCCCTGTGAGGGAGGGAGAAACACAGATCATCCGTCACAATGATAATCATAACGACATGTATTTTATTATTGAACCTTTCGTTAGTTGCGTGAACGTCCACTCTGGGAAACGCATGGGTCACCACTCCCACCACAATAAAGAAAAAAGGAGATTTGCTTCATTAGTGTAGCTGAACCCATAATACCTTTATTCATTCATAGACACTTGTTTTTTTTTCTCTCCGAAAGAGTGGTCAGTGGGTAGCTTTTCATAACACGTGCCCGCACATTAACAACACCACAAAGCTATTGGTAACACGGATGAATAATAGTACAAGTCGTCCAATGGCAGCTGGGCAGCATGGAGATGAAGAGGGCCCCATCCCAACCCCCATCACGTTTCCCCCCGAAGCTTACCACATATTGAAACACTTTTCGCTTTAATAAGTGCAGCTTACAAAGTCTGGGGTGAAAGGGCACTTAGAGGACGGTGTCTTTAGCCCTTCCCTCCCTGCGCAATTATTAGGAGGGCAGTGGCGTGTACCACCGCAAATGACTGTTACACAGACTGTGATCAAGCACGTCTGTGGACTGCTACAATGGCAACACGTTCTTACAAGGCATATATGGAACACGTTAACCCCGTTCAATGGCACGCACGCCCAGACTTGTCATTGTAAATATACACATTAAGCCTTTTTTTTAAAATAATTTGTTGTGGATGCAGGTCACAGGCCCTTGTTATCTTAAGCCAATACCTGACCGTGAAATCCAACCAAATATAACTATTTATACCGAGTATAAAAGAAGGAAAATAAAACGCAAGACTTTGCACCTTCCTTCACGCGATCAGCACGTTTTTCAGCACCACAATTTCTCTCTCTCTCTCTCTCTCTCTTTATAGCGCATTTTCACTGCTGAACTTTGTTGGTGTGGCTGTGTATATGCTTGTGTGTGTGTGTGTGTGTGTCTGTGTGCTGGATTCCTGCCCCATGATGAATGAACGTGGCACGGTTTAAATGCTTGTAGGGGACCCCTTTTTTTGTCTTCTAGCCTGCTGCTGCAGGCCAAAGCAGGGCTCGGCTCATAAACTGCCCCAAATGCATCCAATTTCTACGCGGTAAAAAGCGCATAGGATACCGCATCTGCAGCCAATTAGGCAAAGGAGGACTGGTGAATAACGGCGTGAACCTTCCTCCGAGACAGCCCCGTGGGCCGGGACCCCTCTAGTGTTACATTTTAAGCATCTTACCTCGCTGTTATCCATCATAAAGCAGAGAGCCAACTGATTTCCAGCTCTTACGCATTCCATTTCCCCCCCCCTCTCTTTTACCTATAGACTCCCACAAAAGTGAGGTTGCGGGCAGGCAGGCAGACAAAAGTGGATTGTTTTTCGATTGCAAAAAAAAATAAAAAAAGTCCGAAATTAAACATTGTGCAATAGGACACAAGCACTAGCACCGTGGTTAAAGATAAATATAAACGCTGTAAATTCACTTCACTGTGCGCACTCGGTCCTGAAACGTCCAAGCTGCTTTTGATAGATTGAAGAAGCGCAGTCTGCCACGTTCCACACCGTGACCGTGCAACAAGAAAGACAATAACACAACGGGAAAGGTTTATTGTCTCCCTCCCCCCCTGCATGTACAACACATGCTGCAGGGTCTGCAGGAGTTTTTTTTTTGTTTTTTGTTTGTAATCGCAAATCGAGTTTGTGTTGTTGTCCTCACTCACCTGTCGTTATTGTGTCGGTCGCTTTCGATGCCGGCTAATCACTCCTCCTCCTATATATATATATATATATATATATATATATATATTTTAAAAAAACAATTAAGTCCTATCCAGGCAAAGCCGCTTTCCCCACTGATGATGACAGTGAGTTATTTTGAAGGGGGCTGAAAACGAGCGCAGGGTCTATGAATGGAAATGTTACCGAGATGGGGAAAGCCGCGACCAATGAGCAGCGAGAGTAAAACCTCCCCTTGCCTGCAGTGTGAGGCCACTGAACCATGAAATAAGGGGGAAAGCGGAGAGAGAGAAGGAGCGTCGTAAAATCTGATTTACAAACTCTTCTGCTAGATAAAAAAAAAAAAGTCCATTAAATGGTGTAGAAGGTGTTTTACACGTTTCAGGAGCTTTGTTTTATTTGATGGTAGTTTTCACGCGCAGGTCACATCCAGCGGAGCAGTGGTGCGTGAGCGACAACTGTCGTGTTGATCCATCAGAGTTGTTTAAACACACCACCGACAACACAATAGCTGCACACGCGCGCACACAATTTCCTCAATACACTGGGAGTGGAGAAGAATCTGCACAGAAGAATGTGACTGTGTATTCTCTTAGTACACGTAAAAAAAACCACTCCATGGTGGGTTTTAGATCAACTACAGAAGTCATGGAATGTACCCATTTTTTTAAAATCGAAATAACACAAAATGATATTAATTCCAAATCAAATCAAATAGATGTGGAATATTTCCCCATCTCTGCAAAATACACCCACCGTTGCTTTCAATCAGACCGGCAACATAAACCAGTATATTAGAAGTAATTATTATTATTATTATTATTATTATTATTATTATTATTATTATTTTAAATGTGCTTTATTTTGATAATCAGTCACCTACATCTCGTCTGTGCGCAGATGCTCGTGCGTGTCCTTGTGGTGACGGTTCCCGCAGGAATACAACGGCAAACAGCAGTTCCTCTGCAGCAGGTCTGTCTTTTCCTGCTCAGTTGACCTCACTCACTTCACTAACTTCATTTCCTTCACTTTGCTGCCCTCATCCTCGACCAAGAGTCCCACCTAAAGGATGTGGGGGCAATTCACGGTGAGGATAGTCGCCCAACCATAGCGTTTTACAGCCCCGTCAAGGTCGCTTTTTCACACAGGGCAACCAAAGGGAAACAGAGTTGTGGCCTGTAACTTTTATTATTATTATTTTTTTTAGTTTGCATTATACAGAGCCGGAACTAAAAGCCATGGATTATCGTGAAATTTGGGATCTATTCGTGTAATCTGGGCCTAATTCATGTAACCAGCATCCATCATTAAATGTTATTTCTCTTGCTCATTATTGCTTTACAACACACACACACACACTGCCAAATAGTGATGTAATGGCATAATTTGGAGAGATACTGTAAGTTGAAACAGCAGGTTGTTTTATTCTGGTAATAAACCCCATAATGATGCAAAATTATATTATGGCCTGGCTTCACGGATTTTTTTTTTCTTCTTACAGTTGTTGGGGTCATCTGGTAAAAAGGTCGCCTTTCATCACCGGCTAGACCCTCTGTTTGTTGCACCGTTTCCTAATGCAATGATTAAGAACAACAACATTGATAATAGTGTTCCCAGCACCAAACAATGGGAGGAAATCCCAACATCCGTTTGACTGAAAAATGGCATTCATGTGCCTGCTGTGTTGCCTTCCTCAGGATAGAGTAGAAGAAGCTTTCTAACACATTTGAACAGCAACCTTTTCATTCTCCAAAAAAAGACACACGGAAAATATTGTTTTGTGATAAACGTGTCCAGCAATTACAGGAGAACACCAGGGCAAAGTTACCAATCATTTAACGTGGAAAACCTTGAGCCCCCATCGTATTCAACACGTATTAAGCTGAATCTCATTTCAGTGGATTAAATGTAGAATGAGAGGAAAAAGGTGCCTGTGATTTATGAGCAGTGACAAAAACGAGCCAAGCTTTTGGACATATAGTAACGGTTTAAAAAGACATCTGCTGTTCTGCACCCACCATGCTACACTGAGATAATATTTGTAATTGCTGTTAGTTCTCGTTTAACCTTGGACAGCAGAAAGCAGAATGCCAATCCAAATAGCACTGGATCGTGTGTCGGGTATTGCGGCAGTAACGTTTTCTCACACTGATTGTTTTGTCCTATGTGAAAACACCTTCCCCGACCTGTCTGGCTGTTTAATCAAGTCTTGCACCGTTCGGGACTTTTGTGCTTTTCCGTGGCAAAGAGCTGCAACGTGATCGCGCCTCTTGTGGGGAGCTCAAACAAGACTCTTGACGGTCATGTTTATTTTGTACGAGGCTATAATCTTTAATATAATTGCCAAGCGTATCTCCTCTTATTGTTATAATAAGACTTGCATCTCTGTAGTAGGGCCAAAGCAATTTGCCATCAACAATTTCCCATTTGCAGTCCGAAACCTCTCTTCCCTCATTGGTATGTTAACATTTCAGATCTCCTTCTCCTGGGAGTCCACTCAAAAGCAGTTGCGTTTGAGACGATGTGGTGCAGCGTACAGACATGTGTGATTACATCGGCCAGAGTAAATGAAGCTCCTTACTCTGAACTGTAATGAGTTATTTATTTAGTTGAGGGGAGCTACTGAGAGATGATCTGGAGATGGAGATCGGTCTCATTCCAATCCCCCCCCCCCCCCCAGTTTTTTTGTTTTCCCCTCGCTCCTCAGGGGACAGAGAAAATGGCAGCGTGGCACCAGGGAAGGCAGGGCACAATATCAAATCTTTCACGCGAGCTTCTCGGCCGTCATCGGCCAGGCGCTGAAAACAATGGGCCGGCGCTGAAGCTCAGGGCTCAAACAAGCGGAAGGTCTTAGGCCTCTCTAAACACACATGCATACTGTATATACTGGGTATATAGGTGCAACAATGTCAGAGATAAAGCTTGGGTAGGTTGCTCCGGTCCAATCCAAAACAATATCGATTGTGGTACGATACAATTCAAAGCAACTTTCTCTTCTTTCTTTCTTTTTTTTTTTTTTTTTTTTTAGAACTCCTACGCCACACGGTTCATTTCAAAATTGCTCACACGGTGCAGACAGCGGCCCACTTGTGTGCACGGCGGTAATTAGCAAGGGGAAGTATTAAATTAAAGCAAGGCAGTTATTTTATGGGGCGAGCATTTATGAAGGTAATAGCATCCCTATAAATTAACGACCTCCCAGTGCCTCCCGATGTGTTGCCACTTATCAGGGTCCGGAGCAAACCCCAGATATGTCCACCATGTGACCTTATCCGCTCAGCCTTGGTATTCTCGCCCCCGGGGGTTGGTGCTGAGAGGAGAGCTGGGGAGATTGGATGTTGGGGAAGGACATATGGTGTCGAGACGAGACGCACGTTGTCATTACATACAATATGTTTTGGTATGCAGTTAATCATAAGAAAAAAAAAGTTTGGGTCAATGTGTGTGCGTTTCTGTGTGTGTGACTATTCCTTCCAGTGTGTCTCCATATAATTACAAAACACGGTGAATGTCTCTTCTCAGTGGGCATGTGCAGAGATTTCCCAGACCACTTATCTTATGTCGGTTCAGCTGTGAATGCAGACACACCCTGCCTCCAGTCCAGACTGGGCATGAGAAACCAAGGTGCTTTACATTCTTAATCAATCTGGCTTGCCCAGGGGGAGTCATCCCTGCATGAACAACATGAGGCTGAAATAAAGACCCAGGGAAAATTCACTGCTCTTGTGGAAAAAAAAAAAGAAAAAAGAAGCCGGGCTGAGCGAGAGCATGAGGAAAGCTGTGCCATTTAGAAGGCCTAAATCATCCCCTGCACTATAAATCCACTGACCGCTCATCATTCAGCAGCATTTTAAAGAGCCCTTAAAGAAAAACACAGAGTGAAATGAATATGCTGTCACCTCTCATTTGGGTCTGGCCCACCGGCTCAATAAGAAAAGTGTTGTTCCCTGGAAAGGCTGCGAGCCCGGGCTGAGCTCTCAGGTTTAGGGTTTACCCCTGTCCTGCATTCTCAAGGCTTTTTACTTTGAGGCCCGCGTCTCTCTTTCCTCCCCCACGTCCCCCCCCCCAGACGAGTCTGACAGGCTGAACTCAATGTGGGCCGCTCACCAGACTACAAAAATCATTCATCTGTGCCTTCAGACGGTCAAATCTGGATCTAATAAAGGGAGCTTGCCTATTGATCCTATTCATGGGGAGAGGCACTGCCAAGTCGTGCCACTGGAGGGCTCTCTGGCTCAAGCCACAAGTGGCTCAATGAAGACCCCATTTGTTCCCTCTGGGAGAAATAATAAAACAGGCGGTGGTGACGTTTCATTATTAAGATATGAAATCAACGTCTTGCTTTGTTTTTAATGATGACTAAGTTCAAAACAAAACATGCACGTAAACCGTGACTTATCCAAGGACAGTATGCTATGTACATTTGCTACCTCACATGCTTTCCATTGGCAAGATATCGTATTTGTTTCCTATCATGAACTTCCTGAATCTTGGGAGGACAAACAAAAGCCTTGTGGGGGTCGCTGAGGTCGAAGACCACAATGACAGCCTCCCACCTGTGGCACAAGCAGCCATGTGAAAAAGGAAACGCACGGTGCCATGCTCGGACAAGGTGCCAGCCAGGAGGGGAGGAAGCGCATGCTGTTATATTTTAAACACTGGAGTGAAATACAGAACGAAAGTACAAGCCACAAAACAACACGAGCGAGCTTGATGTGGGGGGGGGGGGCGGACAGGGCCAGGGACGCATCAGAGAATGAAAGAGGACAGGGACAGCGAGCGGTAGAGTGAGTCATAGTCACTTTTAGGGTTGTATTTATGTGTGGATGAGGGCACTACCCCAAACGCCCAGGCAAACCGCAGCATTCCACGCCGGCTCTTAAAGAGACAGAGCCACGCTGTCATCATGGATATTTGGGGAGTAAAGTGTTAACATATGGCGAGGGCTATTTGAGACGGCTGGTGAGAGGCACAGGAGCCAGTAGGTGGCCGTGCCAGCCCTCTGAATGCATTTTACCATCAGAGGGGACCAGCTCCAACCTTATACTAGGCAGTGTTAAAAAAAAGAAAAAAGAAAATAAGTAGCTTTGGAGAAGTGAGATACCAATAAAATATGGATATAAGAAACAGACACATATTTTTTTTTTCTGCAAAGCCAAGCAGACTGTTATTTTTGCTTTGTGTCGTGCCAATGTTAAAAATAATATTCGAAGACATGACTGGATCTGCTTTTCATCCAACCAGTGGTAGAGGGCAGAGTTGAGCTGTGAAACAAATGTAAGTGCAGCAGTGTGTCATACCAAGCTTGTGCAAGAAACTTCTCTAAAACAACGAATATACGAAAAAATAAACCTACGTATCTTTAAAAAAACAACATTACATTTTAAGTAGTTAACACCAGTATAATATTCTGATACTTAACCAGAACTGCGTTTTCTTTTTGGTTCTAAATAACTTGTTTGCTTGGAAAATGATGCTCAGGTGGAACTCTCTGATTTTGTTTTAGTTTTTTTATTTCGAAATGATCTGCAACAAAACTAAAAATCATAGTTGAATTTACACCCTGGAGCTAATTTTATAATTTGACCATTGTTGATGGTCATGATTTCATTTAGGAGACTAGAGGATTTTTTTTTTTTTAGCGCACTTTCGTTTTTGTGATGCTCTTTTCACCACCAGCAAATAGCATGGTAACACAACACTGTGAGGTGCCATGCTGCATGCATCTATATACAGTCAGATGAGGGGGTGAGCGGTGTGAATGATGAGGCCCAGATTGCATGTACGGGTAGAAGGAGCAAAAAAAAAAAAAAGAGAAGCTCTGATGGGAAGACAGAGAGTGAAGACGAGAATGAGAAAATGAGAGAATTGTGTAGGTGTGAGGAGGGATGCTGAGAGCATGGCAGTGGTTTTTTTTTTGTGTGTGTTGACAATGGGGCAGTTAGAGAGAGGGTGAAGCAAGGGTATGGGAGAAAGGGAAAGTGTGTTGGGCGAGGGGGTGTTATGGAGATGGGGCTTTTGAGAAGTCAGAAGAGGATGCAGAGAAGGAAATGAAATGGAAGTGAGGGGGGGCGACAAAAGAAACAGACCTGTCTCTTATACACATCTCATGCATTCCTGGGAGCACAGTGTAAATCTGGGTCCCAGCTGGAGTCGTGTCAGGCTCCACTGATTAAACTGATTCATCCTCAAAAAGGTCACGGGGTCACCACCATTTTAAACTTTCAGCACATTCAGGTCTGAGTGACTTCCTGTGGATGCGAGTGTTTTTTTGTCATAGTATGATGATGATTGTGGACAGTTCCACTTTGGACATAATGAGGCCGTGTGACACAGGGCCAGAATCTGACGTCAACATAATATTCTTCATTCCTGCTGTGAAATAAAGTCTAAATTTAGATCACTGTGAGGTGCCATGCTGCATGCATCTATATACAGTCAGATGAGGGGGTGAGCGGTGTGAATGATGAGGCCCAGATTGCATGTAGGGGTAGAAGGAGCAAAAAAAAAAAAAAGAGAAGCTCTGATGGGAAGACAGAGAGTGAAGACGAGAATAAGAAAATGAGAGAATTGTGTAGGTGTGAGGAGGGATGCTGAGAGCATGGCAGTGGTTTTTTTTTTGTGTGTGTTGACAATGGGGCAGTTAGAGAGAGGGTGAAGCAAGGGTATGGGAGAAAGGGAAAGTGTGTTGGGCGAGGGGGTGTTATGGAGATGGGGCTTTTGAGAAGTCAGAAGAGGATGCAGAGAAGGAAATGAAATGGAAGTGAGGGGGGGCGACAAAAGAAACAGACTGTTTCCTCACTGCAAATCCGTGGCACAAATGTGGACTTAAGGTCCTTAAAGCATCAACGGAGCTCTAAAAATAACCCCCTTTCTGCACAGTAAGAGGTGGGAGTGGGCGCGAGGGTGAGTGAGGCGTGGGTGAGAGGGGTCAGCCGGGCGGCTGGAAACGGGACTCGAGACGCAGAGTGAAATGTTGGGGAGCGAAACCATAAAAACAAAACAAAAAAAAACAAAAAAACGCCGCCCGGCCAGACCGTGGTGATGAGAGATGAGCCTTGACTGTGTGTGTGTGTGTGTGTGTGTGTGTGTGTGTGCGTGCGTGCGTGCGTGCGTGCGTGCGTGCATGTGTGCGCGTGTGTGTGTGTGCGCGCGAGAGAGGGAGAGAGACAAAGATGGAGTGTGTAGGAGTCAAAGAGTGAAAGTGGAGGAGAGAGAGCCCCCGCTATCTCACTTGTCACAGTACTTCTTCTCGGTAAACACACAGTTGAAGCGTTTCTCTCGTTTTCTCTCGTCTCGAGAACACAACCATGGTGTTCACCTGGGAACTCGTTTTCCGAATTACAAAGAATTTTTCTGCAGTTAGGTGCTTCATTTGATTGGCTCTATAGTTACTATTGCCAGTTAAATTGAACGTTTTTCATATACAGGAAAATGTGACGTCATTAAAGCTCTAGCGTGTGGGGTGGGGGTTCTATTGAATGGCATTTTCTTTTATTATTCATGTATGATCATCTCCAGACGAATAATCGTTTCTGTTTCTGTTACTTTTAGAGTGTCCGCCATGTGTCCTGTGAGTAGCAGCTTGTGGTAATGAGATTAGCTCCATAAGGTCCAAACGGAAAAAAAAAAAGTGCCACCCACTTATCACCTTTGTGGATTGAAAAACTATATTTTTAAATATAATAATATATATATATACTGTATATATATATATATATATATGTATATATATATATATATATTTATATTTATACATTTATTGTATTTAAAAAAAAGTATTTTACTGTATTTATATGTATATGTGTGTATCAAACTATTGAAGACTGCCTTGCTTCCAGTCCAGTTTCTCAGGACACAACACAGACTCCCCTGAATGCCAGCCACTGACAAGAAGAGGCTCCCTCTTCCCTCTCGTCGCCCCTGATAAGCCCTCCTCCGAAGCCCGCAGCACACCTCATCACAGGCTGGGTGAACTGAGCGGAGCCGACAGGCCTACTAGGGGCACTGATGTTGTTATCAGTGCCGACACAGCGGGGATGTAGTGGTGCTAATGATACCTCTTGCTCACGACAAGTGACCAGGGGAAGTGCACCCGGGTCCTCCTGGTGCCTCCCCATTAGCAAAACTGTAATAATCCCAGGTCGCCACGAGCTACAAAGGTCGTAGCGTCCGTAGCTCTTCGGGGGGGGCTACTTCAGTCATTCCAGAGGTGTACAAACTGTGTTCTCTCACTTTCGCCCTCCTGAATGTCTTTGTGTGCGAAAGTCCATGTATCAAACTAAATCTCCTGTCGGTAAGCTATTCTTATTTTTTCCCACACCACGCAAAGGTCACTCACGTCCCTATTTTGCAAACTGAGATCATAAATGACTCCCCTCTCCAGTTTCTCGCTGCTCTCAGCACGTTCTCCCCGCTCGTTGGCGCCTCCCAGGCCTGCCTCTCCACCTCTCCTCTCTTTCGCCAGCCTTCTATCACTCCTCTAATGAGGGTGTGTTTTACGCGGGCATTCACAAAAACCTCCTCGGCTAATTACATGACAAGCATCTCGTTTTGGGACACTAATGAAGAGGAATAGCGAGCTGGAGACGCCACTGGAGTGGCGGTAGTGTGTGTGTGTGAGTGCGTGTGCCTGTTTGGTGGAGGGGTCAAGCTAGCCAGTTGGTTGTGTATGTATGTGTGTGTGTGTGTGTGTGTGTGTGTGTGCGTGTGTGTGTGTGTTTGTGTGCATGCATTTATGGGTGGGTGGGGGGGGGGGTTATTTTGGCACCAGGCCAGCAGCTTATCAACCGGGGCATGTTGGACTCAGCATCTCATTCTCTCCCTCCCTCCTTCCCCTTTCCTTTCATCTCTCCACATTATTATTAATATTTATTTATTTATTTTTTACAAAAGACCAGTGTAAGTGCGTCTATTTTGCCAAATAACATTAACTCTATATTCGATTAAATCTGGTATAAGCTTTGAAAAGGACGCTTGATCTGGGAGCCTTTGAAGAAAAGACATGCAAAATGCATAATTTGTGCTGCGCTGGCTTCGAATGTGCGCCGCTAGTTTTCGATTGCAGAACGGGGGGTGTTCGTGGGCAATACGGTCAATGACACTCACCGGGGGAATAACAGTACACGCACACGGGCTACAGCGTGGAGGAAAAAAAACCCGCACACATGAGGACGGAACACAAAAAAAGAAAGGGCGGCCTCGGCAGAAATCCAAGCACTCGGCGTGTGATTTGGAGGAACTCGTTCCGTCAAGGGGTACGCTCGAACAGAAGATCGCTGTCCCGTACCATCCCTTGTGAAACGCTGGAGAAACACAAACCATCTGGTGGCCATGGTGCACACTCTCAACCCATCAAATATGGAGGATGTTTGTCTGATTTACAGAGCCTATTTAGGAGTGTTTGGACAACTTGGCTGAGGGATCGGTTCTTTAATTAAAGATAATATCAAGAGCTAATCTTGCCCCCAAGACCTTTCGCCTCACAGTCAACAGTGCAACAAAGTCCCAGTTCTTTGGGTGAGGGCGAGAGTCTAACGCACAAACCCTTCTAAATGAATCTGTTCAGGCCTGACACAAAGGCCTCTCCGTGGCCCGCCAATCCACCGCCCTCATATTTTACCCCACGCTCACCCTGCCGATGCAAATTGCCACGCAGGCCTTTTCAGACCCAAGCCCACCGTGGGGATGGCATATTGATACTGTCATAAAATATTGCATCCTCACTTCCTTCATCAGAACGGGGCTTTAATCTAAATATATCACGGGCAGGGAATAAAACGGTTTTCCGGGGCAAAAAAAAGAAAGAACTGGGCCCGTGCTTCTCTCTCAGTGTGCGCCACAGCTCGGAAACACTGAGGCCCAAAATAGATGTTCTTCTCATAAAGGGCTCCTTCTTTGTAGTCCGCATACAGCAACAACATCTGCAGGGCAGTTTCTTTGGGGGGAACAGATTCGGGCAGGCTATCAAAGAGAGAGGCGATCTCCTGTGAGGAGTGGTGGGCGGAGGACTTCCATATTCTCTCTCTATCTTCCTTTTTCCCTCTCTCTCTCTCTCTCCCTCTAATGCTCTTTCCCTCTATCTCTTGCTTCCAAAAATCTGCAGCAATCAGGACGATGCTAATAAAAGACCATTAATATCACCTGTCAGCGCTATCTTTGGAAGATCCAAAAGGAGAAGATGAGACAAAAGGACTCGCAGTCTGGAGCTGCACAGGGTAGCGGTGGAGGACAGGCAGCAGTGCGGTGTGTTGTGCTGATTTAAAAAAAAATAAAATAAAAAGCATGGGAGTGACACGGATCCATCAGTGTAGCAGAATATATATATACAAAATTAGGGCAGGGGAACGGTCCCACGTTTTTCGACTTACATTTCACCTGCATTTGGTTTTATTAGCTGAAACTGATTTGTGGAATTTATGTCTCAAAACATGGTTTGCTCCGTGTAGTGGAACACGGTTCATATGTTTCAGGGTTTTCTATCTCCATTATAATGATGGAAAAAGATTCACTGGGGTTTGAATCCTGCACTTTACCTTGGGATTGTCACTTCTTAACAGATGGTAAGGATGAAAATATGATCCATGTGTCTTTGGAGACTATATCTCTCAGGGCAGATAATGGACCTGCACAAGAACTGCGTGTCGGCGGTTTAAATATATGGTCAAAATGTTCAAATTCCATATTTTTTTCCAACTAAAACATGACATTTAAAATCCTATCCGGTGGAAATGGACTCACATCATTTTATTTCGGGGCCTGGCGTATATGCGAGAACACTGGAGGACTTTACAAGCAGAGTGGAAGTGAAGGCTGTAAAACCTCTGCAGGACTTTTTGACTGATGGCTTTTACTGACGGTGATGGCAAGGCGTTCACTATCTGTTTAATGTAAAACATGAGCGCAGCCAGCGCCGGAGGCTGTGAGCGGAGAAAGGTGGCATTGTAACGCCGGGGAGCCGAAAGCCAAGGGGGCAATGTGATGATAGCGGCTTCATGCGGAGCGGGAGCGAACGGAGGGCCTCGCCTTTGAACTGGTGAGCCAGCTAATTGAAACCGCATTGCCGGGGCACCGGCTGAAGATCTGGATCGCATTCGCGCTCGCTTTTATTCAATTTGGTCTCATCACGGGGGCGTGTCTTTGCGCTAGTCTCTCCACATGGCAATAAGTCATAGCTCAGCCTTTTGCCCCCTCCCCCCCCCCCGACGTGTTGCCCATCTGTGTCCCCTGGGGGCCCCGGGGGGCGCCGAGGCCCGCGGAACGCAGAGGGATTCAGGCGAGGTCTTGAGAAAATACAGGCCGCCTGCCAGAGAGCCCCTTATGGTACTTCTTCACGCCTCTCACCTTGGACTTGACCCCCCCCCCCCCCCCCTTGACCCACCCCCCCCCCCTCCCCCCCCCACCACACACACACACACATACACACGCACACACACCTCCCCCCGCCCTCTCCAGCGCTTCACTCAAACACACACACACACACACGCACACCTCCTTGCCCAGAGACTTTCAGGATTTACTGTTAAGAGCGGTGGCTGTCAGGAGGGTTGAACCGTGCACTTTGTAATTCAAACAAATGTTGCACTGGGGTCATGGAATTATCATGGAGCCACAAGGTGTTTCAGATGACTCACAAGTGTTGAGTGTTAAGCTGATGGACACAGAGGGAGGGCGAGAGAGGGGTGGTGCTTCTTGCGGTTCGGATGGCAATGCGGCAGCAGGTTGGCAAGCTTTAAGTACAGATATAAATAATCAAATAAAGCGATAAATGAGCAAATAGATAAACCTGGTCACACTTAGCCGGTTATCGCTAACCCCCAACCTCCAACCTCAGGGCGGGTGGATGTAGATCTTTGGTGGTACGGAGGGGATCTTCTCATTTCGCAGAAGACTGCGCAACATTTCTGCGCCGGCTTTAATCAGTGGCCCACATGCACTGGCGTTGGCGGAGTGCGACACGATAGTCAGCGATGTACAGCAAATAAATTCACAAAGAGCACATGCTTCTCCTCGGGTGCAACCTGGCAACCCGTGAGACAAATTGATTCGGCGACATGCAGCTCCACAAATGGTTCGCTATAGCGTGGTTTGATGCCAGATGTCGGGGGCTCACCTTGCAGGAGGGCAGAAGAGCCCGGTGGGTTTGTTGTTGTTTTTTTAATCAGCAATTAAAAAAAAATATATATATATACAGTATATGGTTTGATTGAGATTTGATTGACACAAATGCTCAAGTAAAGCACGTTAAAAAAGCCTCTGCCTGGTGTGACACATATAGACACACAGGTTTATTTCCCCTCTTTCTTTTCAGATGACGACATCAAAGGAACATCAGCTATTGTCATCACCATCATCCGTCTCAGCTTGATGTTTTCCCTCCCTCTTTCCTGCTAAGACTAAGGCAAGAGGAAAACAAAGCAAGAGAAAAACAAACTCATTTAAATTCAAATTTAGATAAAAAAAAGAAAAAGAAAAAAAGACCATTATATAGGAAACGACACACAATGCAAGGAACGTGAATATTTTCCGAATCATTTAAGGAGCGAGTCCATGAGCAGACGCTGGTTTGATTGCCATTCATATTCAAATGCAATAAAGCAGTAAAGACACGTGATTGACTTAATGGATCAATAGACTAAGATCTAGGGCAGAATATATATATATATATATATATATATATATATATATATATATATATATATATATATATATATATATATATATATATATATATATATATATATATATATATATATATCACTATAAAAAAAAGTTCGATCCACTCCTATCCGCCGCTGACCAGCACACGTCTCTCCACAAGTTTACACCTGTGCTGTATCAGTGCGTGGAGTCCAAGGAGCGTCATACAAGCCAAGGAAAAACAGGATTTGGAGAGGATCACCGTGCGAAGGAGGGCGGGACTAAAAGTGTGCCTGGTATTCCTTCCTCTGTGGGACTCAGTGCGCGCAGGTACAGCATCTCTGCAGTCCACCGCTGCCCAGGAAACTTCTCCCACCGCAGTCGGTAAGTGTAAGTTTTTTTTTTTTTTTTTTCTGTTTTTAATATCTTCCAAAAAATAAACCACAAATCAGCGATCGGTTCGCGGTGCGAGTGCTGCCGCGGGCTGCTTAGACGCGCCAAGAGAGGAAAGTTTGCCTTCTTCTCCGCCGTGGGGAATCATTCTGACGACAGCGCCTCTTTTAATTGACAGGCGCCGCTTTCGACCTGCTTCATCGCCGCTTATCTGGCGCGTGTGCACGCGCGCGTCACGGGAGATTTACACGCGCCGCTTTAAAATGCACTTTGCGTCTCAATCTCTTTCACTTTGTGGACTTGAAAGTCCTCCTCAGATTGAGCACTCAGAATGTATGTGATATAATAATATTATTAAGAATGTCGGCATTATAGTGTGACAATAAGCACTTTTTATCGCACAAAATGCACCGTAAGGGCAATTGGAATGCTTTTTGCACGTTTTATTTACAAAATCATTGATTGTCAATGACATTTCAGTCTCAGCGTAAAGTTTGTGCATGGGATTGAATGAGCGAGCTGATTTGCACATTATTCACTTGGTGCATGGCTATGTTTTCTCAGACAAGAGCATCCGAGTCTTTTTGAGCCGGTGAACATCTGCAAGCATTGAGCTTTTGGGGCGCCTTCCCCTCCGTCTGTCAGCAGCTGCCACAAACTAAATATTCCAAATTGCTTAACATATGAATGTGAGGAAGATGGGACCTGCCACTGCCCATATACACCATTCCCCGCTCTTATGTAATCATTCGACTCCGTTTCCAGTCTCTTTTGTTGATGCTGTCTCCAGTAAACAATGTTAAGTGATAAGCAAAGTGTGTAGGAGGGGAGGAAGGAGAGGAAGAGGAAGGAGAAGAGGAGGAGTAGGAGGGTGAGGTGGCTGAGGCAGAAGAGAAGAAGGGAGGGAGACGGGGAGGGAGGGAGGACGAACATGTTAGGTTGACAGGCCTTCAGATGGAAATATTTGCTTCACTTGAAATAATCTCTCCTCTAGTTATTAGTTTCAAGAAAAAAAGAGAGCAAATCAACTTTACTGGAGGTCCCACTTCTTCTTCTCCCATTCCCCCCCCCCCTTCTTCTCCCATTTCCCCCCCCCCCAACCCCCTCTCCCTCCATCTATTTCCCCACACACATACACAGTGTGCACCCCACACTCGCACACAAAGTGTAAACAGTGTGTGATAGATGGCTCGCTCCACCCTGACTCGTCTTCTGTTTGTGCGTTGATCCCTTCAGCAGGCCCTGCTTCTCCTGTCCACGGCGTCCAGCCATGAGTTACTACATGGATCCAGTTTCTTCCTACCCGGCCCTTCACCCCTGTGACCGACTGGGCGCAATGGTAAGACCTCGCTCGTAAATTACCTCGGTGTTAGGGCCGCCCGGGCTGCCTACCACACAGCCGGGCGGCAGTGTGAGGCAACGAGTCCGGCACATGACCGTGCAGGAATGTGTGCAGGGCCGTGTGAGCGTCGTACGAGCGCGTACGTTTCAGCAGCTCTGGGTACCTTCACCCCGCTCTATCTCAACATTGTTTTCCTGCTGACTGGTCGTGTCTCTATCTGTACACCGTGTTCCTCGTGGTTTCGTCAAACGTTAGGAAACAGAGCTGTTCAGCAATAGGACTCTCTGTGAAATCGCCTTGGTGAACCCTGCACTTTTGCGCAACCAGCCACCGCCAAAAGAGCACTTCTCCTTGGCGAGTGGTGTGGTAAATATTGAGACCTGCAGGCCTCCGAAGTTGCCACTAACCAATCATCCGAGTCCGACTGCCACTTCCAAATGACACTTTTTTTTCCTCGGCCACGTGCACGCTGCGTTTCAGCTGCGTGTTTGTGAGAACGCCGAGGCTCTAAATGCTTTCCAAATGAGAGAGCGGAACACGGAGTCAGAGACGGCGGTAGCCGGGAACATTGGGATTCCTGTCAGGAGAGCATTTGAAGGGTGAAGGCCAAGCAGCGGCAAAATAAATGTGTCCATTTGTATGCAGAGCGCCGGCACATTAGGATAAGAGACCGGGGTTATATGCAAATGGCAACCCCACCCTGGCCTGATAGACAACACTGAGGGATACAGCTCCCTGCGTCCTAATTGGCTCAGGTGGTGGGGCTTGCCTCGGAAATTGAGACCACTGTATAACCGGGACAGACGTGGTCTAAAGGTGAACCCGGGGTCACCTGGGTGGATCTATTCTCTAGAATTTACATGAATTATCGGCAAAAGAGCAAAGGCCCCACTGTGTGTTTTGTTTTTCATGTTTACAATTCAGCCGGTGTCTTCGAGACTGTAGAGCCACCTCAGTGCAAAAGGTAGGGTCATTTGAATTTCTGCAAAACATAGAGAGAAATTATATATTGTGAGTCTTCAGCATATAGCATTCTGCAGGTGGGCACAGAGCACTCATCCTCGCGTGCCGCTTTGGTTTGGGATGAAATTGCAATCAGCCTTCTGAATCATCGCCATTTTGCATCATCGGTGACAGATATAGAGGCTTACGTGGGGTTTTTGCGGCTACAAAAAGGAACACAATGTATTGTGGGATTGATAGCAGAAAGTAGTGCATGTGTCACATTTACTACCTTTTTTGTGTGTGTGGTTTTTTTTTTTTGCAGGAGAGAACCTGGATATTAGGAGGAGGGTAGGCTAAATATAGTGCACTACTTACTTACAATTAGGTGGGATTTCAGATCTGCGACCATTTTTTTTAAGGCGGATATATTTAAATATTTCACTGCTGTGCTGGCAAAGCTCACAGCTCACTCATCTGTATGCCATTCAAAAAAAAAAGTCTTAACATGCCCAATGCTAAGAGGCCTGCAGCCCTGTTTCCACCCGGGAACCACTAGAGGGCAGATAGATTAAACACCTGTGATGAAAAATACATTAAAAAAACAAATGAATGTGTGTGTGTGTGTGTGTGTTTGTGGAGGAAATCTATAGGATATACGTGTTGGATCAAAAATGGTTTCATGTTTTATGAAACTATGCTTTCCGTACAAAAGGAACCTACTTTGTGGGTTTGACAGGTGGAAAGCGGGCAGGTCATCTAATGCGCTTATCTATTTATAGTAAATACAAAGCATGAATGCTGCGACTATTCCCCTACTCCAATCGGATGGGTCTTTCAGTCACTTCTCACAGGAGTGAGGACTCTTTTTTCTCTTCAAATATATTCCAATGAATCGATGTCCCAGTGGTGTATGTGTGCTTCACCACAGTGTTATTGTTCTCTGAAGTCAGCTATCGACTCATTTAGTCACCAATAAATAAGCTTGTGATACGCCGATAAACAATTTTACTTTATGTGAGGTACACCACTGCATTAATCAGTTGGGCTCGTTTAAGGTTAGAGATTTTCGGACAATTAGACCCTCTTTATGAATCACACAAACCCACCTCCGCATCTTTTCTGCTGTTGAGCTCATCTAAAAATATTACACCGTTATCTATGTCAGTCTACGTCGAATCCATTAATCGTCCATGGGGCTCCTTCTGTGCCTATCTGACTTTGTCCTCCTTGCTGACTGGCCTGATACGAGGTGGCAGTGTCCCATGGAAAGATCCAAAGTGCCCCATGAACGGGCCTCTGTGATTCTGATCTGGTCATGGTAGCCATCCATAAAGCTGGCTGGGAACTGATAAATGCTGCTGCCTATCAGATTGACAGTCACTCTGTCAGCCACTCTGTCCCTTACACATATGATACATAGAAACGCAACATATGACTAGTGTCCCTCTTTTCTGGCGACCGCACCGGCCCGGCCGTATGTGACATTGCTCTCGGTCTCCTTTGACGTATTGCAAGGCCTGTACGGCCGTGGCCCTTTCCAAATGAAAAAGTCTGAGAAACTGTTTTGGGAAACGTGGGGGGGGGGGAAAAAGAGATTTCACGTTGTTGCAGGAATGTGGAGAAATCAAAAGTCAAGAATCTGTGATAGAGACAAGTTTATGACCCTTATTTGACATTGCACTTTGAAAAGATCACATTGTATCGCGTTTGTGAGAAAAAGGGCAATTCCCTGTTCACATCGGTTTCAAGCCTTAACGTCCAACAATATCTATTGAGGTTTTTGTTTGTTGTCAAGTGAAGCTTTTGATATGCTATAAATGGCCAAGTGGCTATCTTCCCCACTAGTATATCTTGTATCCACATTGAATTTCATATCTCCTCCGGCTCCCCTGTCAAGCGCTGCGCTCAGACTTGCCCCCTCTTTGCAACCTCTTACGTGAACATTTCTGAGAAAAGCAGGATAAAACAACACAGCAAAGATAAACTGAACGCGTCAAATTTAGCCACAAGGGTTATCTGAGAGGGGAAACAATGGAAACATGTTTTCAAAATGCAAGTTTGCACTGTTGACCGTAGCCACTGAATAGTTTGGTCGGCTCTTTTCGGCCATTGCTTATTGGGGGTTAAAGGTAAAGTCAACAAACAAAACGAATCATAATTTTGAATAAAAAATAAAACCAATCAAGCTCATTTTATTTATATATATATACATATATTACACACTGATTAATGTAGAGTACAGTTAAACTGTGTTAAATTGCATTCACCCTCCAATTGTTCAAGCCTGACTTTCTTCCCGGAATTCCAGTATTGGAATTCAAGCCTTTGTAATTGAATTTATGGCTTGAATTCCAATCCACAAAGCAGAAATGAATCAGTTGTGTATCATGTACTGTCTCTTACAGTGTCGCTCAGTTGGTTCTGGACTGAGCCACGGTGTGTGTTGTTTTGTCTTCAGAGGCAGAGCGGTGGGGTGGCACTGGGCCCTCAGAGCCACCTACCAGGAGTGGTCCACCCTCAGCAGCAGTACTACCCATCGCAGCCCCTCTATCCCCATGACATCCCCCTGCAGGAGGTGCCCAACGGACACGACCTGTGCCCCACAGGTAAGGAACACACACGGGACGTCGTCCCACCTCAAACATGGAACCAGCCTATAAAAGAAGAGTCTATTTGTGGGGGGATTTTTGATCGAAGGCCCATTAGACAGCACAATATTTATTTTTATCCTTGATCCTTTCAGTCAGCTACTTCTGTAAAATGCGCCTTCTGTTTTGACTCTGTCTTGACATACTGTATAATTTATAATGACCAAAAATCACGCAATAGTTCATTATGGACTTAACTTAGAACAAACTTGGAATAGCCAGTCAGTCACACTCATGTGACATTCATGTCTGCAATCTTGACACACACATTTAAACTCCCTAATCTCGTTTTCTAGGGCAGACACACACACGCACACGCACACACACACACACACACACCCATGCAGTCTCCACTTGGCCTGTTGTTCTGTGTCTGCCGCATGAGGGATGTTGGTGATGCTGACCCCGAGGGCAATGCCTTTACCAGATACCCCTCTTGCTCTCTTTTCCTCCTTCTCCACTCTCCTTCCGGGGACAAACCGAATGCCCTGAATATTTGTGCCTGGAATCCTATTTTTCATTTCACTCTTTAAAAAAAAAATGCGTTGTTTTTTTTATTTTAAGCTGGAACATTCCTTCCCGTGCATTTGCCTCCTCGTGCTTGACTCTGGCCTCTTTTGGTCCTCAAAAGTGATTAATGCCGCTGGCCTGGGACGCACGCCACGGGAGTAGGGTAGGGGTGCTGAGGGGGCACAAGCTTCCTTCCGTCACCTCCCTGAGCATGCTGCAGGGGGCAAGTCAGAGGGGGGGGGGGCAAAGGGCGGCCATCTTTTTCCCAAGCCTCTGGTTTGGTCTCTAGAGAGGTGGAAAGATCTGGATGACGTGCGTGTGTGTGTGTTTTTGTGTGTGTGTGTGTGTGTTTGTGTGACTGAGAGGGAGTCAGGATTTGATGGGATTTGCTGATGTTTGTTGCCAGAGACACACTCCTTCATGAGCCCTCTCTTCATTGCTCCCAACGCTAAACCATTGACATAAACATTGCTGAGTGGAAAAAACTGACCGAGCGTTGACCTTTCTTTTTTTCTCTCTCTCTCTCTCTCTCTCTCTCTCTCTCTCACCCTTCTCCTCTATGCAGAGCACAGGTCTCGGCGCATTTGAGCCACCTGGAGAGTCATTTAACTCTTGTTCGCGGCGTTTTTTTGGGGGGGCTACCAACACACCGGTGTTATGAGCCTCTGCTCACCTCAGAAACCTTTGACACAGTCTCCGTGCCCTGCAGCCGTTTCCTTTGACTGATTTCTCTCAAACCGAAAACGCGGTCTCCCCATGAATACTGTGTACCTAATCTAATCTATCTAATGAAAACGCAAACTGCCTCGATTTCAAACTTATTTTGGCACTTTGAAAAGCTCTGCAGCCTTTGAAGCCACATGTGCATACCATAAATGTTTTTAACTATTCAGATTGTGTTCGAAATTGTAGTAGAGTATGTTTTTGCCAATTATTCGTGAGCAAACGTTTCCAACTGACCACATCTTAGGTTTTAAAATAACGGCTTTCCTAATAGATTTATGGCTTGCAGAAGATTTTGATTTAAGGTTTACATTCATGCCCTAACAATCTCACGGACTAAATCTACTGCTGCGGCTATATGGGAGGATATATTTAACTTATACAGTGGTTACATTACATCAGTTTTTATAGCTGATGTCACTTTAGGGATGGATTGGTTGTTGTTAAAATGACATGTACTAGTGTGAGAAAGAAAGAGTACAGAGCAGATGTGAGGCGGGGATGTTGGACGTTACAGGACCATTGCATGTTTGGCCTGGAGCCCAATGTCACACACACTGCTTCCTGACAACAGCCATGCCATGGTTATGTTTACACTGACCCAGCTCCGCTCTTCGCTATCCAAGACTTACACCACAGGCACTGTTGTAAACTCCCATTGTGGACGTGTAATCTGTGCTTGTGTGTGTGTGTGTGCGTGCGTGCGCCTAGGTGTGGGTGTGTGGGAAGAAATACAGGCAAGTGTGTATTCCTGTCCGATCACACCAAATTCCTGGCCCAGATACCACACACACACACCTACACACACAAACACACACACACTCCAGCATCCTGCAATGATGCACAATCCACATATTCATTCATTAAATTCACACGCTGCACCTATTGCTGGTGTGTATTGTATTACCGCATCCTCCCATTCAGTAAAGCAGACGCACACGCACACACTCCCAAGCTCTTGTGTGTTCACTGTACGTTTAAACACGCACTCCCATTCAGTGCGCGCAGACACAGCTGGGTTCTGGCACTCAGGGACCATTGGCCTGGGTTTTATTTGATGTGATTTGACAGCTGGACATTTGGAAGAGGAGGGGAAAGGGTGGAAAGCAGAGGCGAGTGGGCGGAATACAGTTTTAGGAGAGGACTCGGATAAGGAGGATAAGTCGCAGGACTGGGACTGGCGGCGATGGGAGGAGAGGAGATGGAGGGGAGGAGGAGCGGAGAGTCCTGCGGTGGGGTGAGGGGACTTCGCCTCTGACGAGGGGCACGTCCTCACGGGCGCGGGCCCATTTTTTATTTCTAAAAGTAAACAGGCAGCCGGCGGGGGTCTGGAGGGTTATGGGAAAGGAGGAAACAGTGATGCTAATCAGGCCGGCGCACACTTCCCCCTCCAACAATAAAACAAAACAAGAGGGGAAACACGGAAAAGCGACACAGACAACTGCAGGGGAACGGCTACGCTACTGCGCTGTGTATCTGTTAGGTTGTATTGTACACTGGAATCAGTTTGTAGTCCTGTCCCTCGGAAATATCTGTACCTTCAATCAAAGTAATGCTATATAAAATATAATTATATATGATATCATACAATGTTGTGGGTTTTGGAGTATTTTTCCAAATAAATACTCCGGTGTGAAGAAATGTCTCAGTAGTTTTCCCCTCTCTTACATCCCCTTACTTCCTGTTAACATTTGCAAGGTTGTTTTTTTTTTAGATCCTTTTAGCCAGTGTCTTAAGTTTTATTTCTAGGAAGTGTGAGTGTAGTAAGTTCCTCTTGATGGCCCAGTGACTAATTAGAAACCTCTTGAGTTTGAGAACATGCAGTTCTGAAACAAAGGCAATTGCTGACGGGTGGTGATGCAACAGATTACGTTACAGCTCATGTACACTGTTGCAGGAAAGGTGGCGCTTTAATGAATCCTAAGAGAGACCGCCCATTGTTTTATTCCTTATATTGGGGGCTTAGCAATAGTCACAGACTGTTAACCGCGATGAGTCAATGAGCGTACTCTGGGAATGGTAAAAAAAACCCCCAACTCTTACTATGTCTCATGGTGTGCATTGCCATTCTTATGAAGTCCATCCTATGCTACTTATTAAAGTGAAATTCTTCCCTGGAGTCACTGTATGTATCGCATATGAAAACAGCAAGCAGCAACTGTATTTTCGCAGGCGGATCATTATCTTTTCAGAGTGAACAATTCCTCCGAGGGATGCTGTAATGTACAACTTTGCTTTCTTCATTATAAAATAAATCAAAACCACAGAGAGTGATGTATATTCCTCCTTCAGCCGGGAGGACGAGCAGAGCTTTGTCTGAGAGCGTGGTGGTACCAGAGAGGAGACATGGAGAGGGAGGTATGGGAGGCAGAGAGACTTGGAGGGGGGTGGGGATAATTGAATTATCTGCACAATGGAGTGATGGGGGGCACGTGGTGCCGCTAATGGAGGAAGAGATGTCCTTTTTAGCGAAGCTAATTGTTCAGAAAAGAGCTGAGCCTTTGTTCAGGGAGGCCGGCTACTTAGTAGCAGGCTCAAGACGCACGCACGCACGCACGCCCGCCCGCACGCACACACAGACACTCACGCTCACGCTCACGCTTTCTCTCTGAAGAGACTTTGGAATGTGCGGCACAAGCACAAGTGAGAGAGATGTACATAAGCAGATTGAGGACGCAGACACACACACGCACGCACGCACACACACACACACGCACACACACACACGTGCACGCCGGGCTTACACCGCTTATGTCCCAGCCAGCCCTCAGATCTCAGCAGGAGTGCAGCCAGCCTGTGGCACCTTCAGACAGCATCCACCACAGATAGAGCTCCGACTGAGCCACTAGACAGAGGCCACAAGGACCCCACTGTTTTACTGTTTCACTGTCTGCTCTCTCTCTCTCCCTCTGTGAGTGTGTGTGTGTGTGTGTGTGTGCGTGCGTGTGTGTGTCACCCATCTGTGTGTCTGCTTAAGTGCCTGTAAACGAGTGACTGATTGATTGCATGCTAAATGCTGTCCATTCACACGGCATACAGAACCCGACGGCCACATATCCATCGTCTGGCGTGTTCTACGCTTTGATAAGTTCCGAGTTCATGTTTGTAAAGGTGAAACCAAACACTGGACCTGGGTTGTGAAGGCTGCGACACCGCAGGCAAATATCTTTTGACAGCTGAATGGATTGCTTCGAAAATCGAATAACCTCTCGGTTAACTCTGTGAAAAGTAGCAGGTGCAACGGTTACATCTAAGGATTATAGACAGGCGCACAACACAGATGTGCCAGCCAGAGACAGACAGCGAGCGGCTGAGATCAGCCGAGGGAGAGGTGGTAGACTGCAACGCAAATGAGTGGAGCCAGCTAACTGTCAAAACCATGGCAACGGCATTTGCCAGTTGCGGAAAAGAGACACTGAAACCAAAACTTGGCTGAATTGGGACATGTGTCATCAGGCGTGCTGTTTCATTCCTCTGGTTGGTTGTTTTACCCGAGGAAGACAATTAACAATCATTTCGCCTCAAACGGAAATGATGACCATTTTCTTTTTTAATTATAGCTCACATCTTGGTTTTGCAAAACTTTGAGAAGAGCAGTTAATAAGAAAATGACTAACATACTGTACTGTTCTGAGACACAGTTAAGTACTTTGATGTTTCCTGGCAACAGGACCCCAAAGAGAGATACTTTGAGCAGTCACTTTGTTGCCGCCCATTGACACTTATTGAGTTTTTTTGTTGTTGTTATCCAATCACATTGTAACACGTATTTATTCATTCTGAAAATGAATTGTGGGAGGGAAATACTTTCGCTAGCACCGATCTATGTGAGCCAGTGAAGATGGAAAGAAGAGGAAATCCCAAACTCAAACACTTTACAGTGACGCCAGCCCATATTAGTCAGCAACACCATTAAACCTCTAATGGCTGCCCTCAGGCTCAAAGGGACCCGAGCTGTCCTTTTAAGAACATGTACGAGGGAGTTCATTAACGGGAGACAAAGAGGGCCAGTCAGAGGAGAGTGAGAGACAGGACTGAGAAGAAGTGAGAGGTACTGCCCCCCCCCCCCCCCCCCCCCCCCCCCCCCCCCCCCCCCCCCCCCCCCCCCCCCCCCCCCCCCCCCCCCCCCCCCCCCCCCCCCCATCCACCCCCCCCCCCCAACTACTTTGCCCCTGGTGAGGCAGCTCCTCTCACCGCAGAACCCACCAGCACTCTTCCCAGACGAGGCTCCTCTCAGGCCAGTGAAACCTGATCCAGGGCTGCTAATGGAGCCGGTTGAAGTACCACCGGTTTAAAAATCCATGTGTGATCAATATCCCTGGCTCCCCAGCCTCCACCCCGGCTCATCCCATTTAGGAATACACGAGTACAGTACGGTATCATATTGATGTTCATCATCGCCATATGACTCACTCTAACAAGGTTGCTCACGGCGTGGTTGGTTTTATGGAAAATGAAACAGCCAAGAAATGCATTTGCGTTAATCTGAGCACCATTTGATCTCGCTGGGAAGCGCGATGTTTGTGCTTCAATTTTTTAAACAGCAGTCGCTTCAATTTTTTTCTTTACTGTTCCTGCTGCCATGGGCGGCGTTCCCTAATGGCAGTGGTTTGCTCGGAGTGGAGCCTTACTGTGGCTAAAATGCCCAATCATTCCCTTGTCTTGTCTATTTTTTCAGTGGCAGAACAAACTATCGATTCTGTTTCCAGTAAGACATGACTATTGTTCCTGATTGTTTTTGATCAAATCTAAGATACTATCCAACAGATTTAAACCAGATTTTTATTTTTATTTAGAAACCTCACAACTTCAAATATCAGATTTTTATATATATAAAAATATATAAAAATAGGTTTACAGTTAATACCATAAACATTTACAAATATACACACTACCTCTACCCAAAATAGCTTAAAAAAAAGACAACATTTTTCATTGATCAGTTGGCGTCTAGGTGAACAGGAAATAGTCTGAGGTGTTTATGAGGGTGAGTTACAAGTAGGGAGGAAGCCTGGATTTGTAGAATATGGGACACAGGCAGGTCAGACTAGGCATTCAGCTCATGGAAAACGGCTCCTCACACAAACATCCTCACACAAACAATCTACTAAAAGGTTTGTGCTATTTTAAGATCTAAAACACAGATTGTTAGTTCCCCTTGTCTGTGAATGTTCCTATAATGTTCCTATAGGGGATCGGCATCGGTATCTCTACTCCATTCCTTACAATGTACCCGAAGGAGTGTGCCATCATTCCTTTGAGGAACTACACAGAGTAATTTGTGATTTGATGCCATTATTATTATTAGTAGTAGTAGTAGTAGTAGTAGTAGTAGTAGTAGTAGTAGTAGTAGTATTATTGGTATTGGTATTATCATCGTTGTTGTTTACATCATAATTTCCGGGAATGAAAGAGGGTTTGCTGTCCTATTCGGATCACTCTCCTGATTTCTTGGTGATCTCCCACCTTCATCCACGTGAAACGACAGTAATTTGCGGGAACATGTAAACTCCTGATGACGTGAACAGCGGAGAAGTGTGTGTTGTGTGTGTGTGTGTAGCAGCGTAATTGAATTGTGAATCAACCGGCAAGTCGTCGCCCCCCCCCCCCCCCCCCCAACTTAAAAAAAAAAACACCGCCCCCTTCAGCTGCCGTCGGGCTCGGGCTGTGTACAATGCAACGCCCATAGCCAGAGAGAGAGAGAGAGAGAGAGAGAGAGAGGGGAAGGAGTGAGTGAGTGTGTGAGTGAGTGAGTTAGAAAGAACGAGGAAAAGAGGGAGTGTGTGTACATACACCGGAGAGAGAGAAAGAGAGAGAGAGAGAGGGGGAGAGAGATAAGTTACGAGTTTTGAATCGGCTTTTTTTTTCAGTGAGAGGGTAACGGCTTAGAAACAAATATTATAATCATATATATATTTTTTTAAAGTGGGCAGTAGAATACAGCGGGCCGCCTCGGGAAGAGAAGATTCCCCCCTTTATACGGTGTGTGTTTGGAGCTCTTAGAATTAAAGAGGGACGCGGCGGCACCCGGTCACGCTGGTCTGATGATCATGACGGCTGCTGTCGATATGAAACCGACGTTAACGATCATAAAGGCTGAAAAGATGGACGGTGAGTAACGCAACTCTTCTCCGAGCGAACCGGGCATGACACCGCGCTACTGTAACTAGCGCGCGCGCGCTGCCAGATCGCCAGCGTCGCTAGATTGGAGGGGCACATAGCGTCCTGATATGTCAGCGTGAAGATGCTGCTGATTGCTCAATATTGGGCAAAGGCAACGCTCGAGGGGGGGGGGGGGGGGGGCCAAGGGGGGGGGGGGCACACACGCCGGAGGCTGCACAGTCATGTGTGAGTGTGTGTTTCTTATTGTTATTGAATGAATCGGGCTGGTTTATTTTTTGGGACATTTGCAACGTGATGCTGTGTGTGAGGCGAGGCGTTAACACGAACAAAACAAAAAGTGCCCCGACTGAGATGCATATTTCTTAACTTTTTCTTCCCATTCATCACAGAAGTAGACTTTCAGGCAACATGTAGGCACAACGTAATGACAACATTGCAACGAGCACAGTAGAGTGTGACAGCCACTGTGTCGCTCACGCTGCTCACACAATGCCTGCTCTTTGCTCTATATTACCCCAATTCCATTTTTGCAGATTTGCTCTTGACATGTGTCCTGATGTTAGTCAGGATTTCTCACATGTTTGTAACATGTTTGGCTCACATGACTTTTGATGAAGGCTCTGCACACATGTATACCCCCCCCCCCCCCCCCCCCCCCCAACAACCCTCTTTGATCTCCCTGGGGGTCTATCACCATCTCCCCTCTCTCTCTGCCTCAGAGGAAGCACCCATCTCTGACCCATATCTTCCAGGGCTTTCTGCCCAGTCGGCATGGCTGCTGCTCGCCTCCCTCCTTTCTCCTCCTCCTCCTCCTCCTCCTCCTCATCAGTGGTCGAAACTGACTTTCCAGAGGAGGAAAGGCAGACTGAGGTGATGAATCCGCAGTGCTGAGGCTTGCCTCTCTGACAACGCTGCCCGGAAGCCCTGGCTTGCTCCAGGGGCAGTCCGGGGGCACAGACAGTGGGAGAGCCGTGTTTGTTTTGGGCTTTTAAAAACTTTGCGCGGTTTCACTTCTCCCTTTTATTTTTTATTTTTTTTTACACACAGACAAGTGTTGCGGCCGGTGGCTCACGTTTGGATGATTTGCATTTGGCAGCATAGTGCATGAACCCCCCCCCCCCCCAGCTTAGGTGGCACCGCGCGTGTTGGTAAAGCAGCGAAAAAACGGCACTGATGCATCATGGAAATTTGATACTAATTGCTAGTGTTGACCCACTGAGGGGCTGTGACTCACCACCATAACCACCTTCCCCTCACTGTCGGTACCTGCAGAGCACAAATTCTCATATACACGTCTCACAAACTCGCACAAAAGGTGCTGACAGCTGCAGTTAAGTTGCTCAAGCAGCAGTGCTGTCTTGCAAAAGCCTTTTCGCAACGCTCCTCGCTCCCTGCATGCGCTCACTTGGGTGCATTCGGGTCAAGTTGAGGCTGCCAAGCAGCAGTTCGCAAACACTCGCGTGCGTTAGTGTGCATTTCTTGGCTGGCAAGATAAATGCAACTCCGAGTGTGTTCAAGGCCGTTCCCAAACTCAATAAGACACAATATTGACGTCCCCTCTGCACCATGTGCATTTAAAACGCTATTAGCTCACAAATGACCGAAATACATTGTCAACATTTCGTGCAAAGCCATAACACATTGGGTGATTTGTTGGATTGTGGAGGTATCCACTCTCCCAGTGCACACGACTGCTCGGCTCTTTACAAGCAAACACGGAGCTATGGATCTGTTGGAAAAAGACACTTTCTTCTTCTTTTTTTTTTTTTTTTCTTTCTCCAAACACCTGCAACCACATACTTAACACACATACTGTACATGCATCCCGGCACGAAACAGGCATAAGTGGTTTCCAGGCCGGCTTTCCACATTGTTTGTTTTTCCCTCGCGTCGGAAGTGCAGCCAGTGTCAGCTCACCCGAAGCCCAGCGCACCGGCGGAGGTAATTCCCTTTAAAGTAGTCGCCCACTGCCAGGGTCAAGGGTGCACCCAAACAAGGCTTCTAACGTTCCACCAGGCTTTCATTCCTCTCCGCAAACCTGTAGCAGTCAATTCCTGACACAGCACACTCTTACTCCGGCCTTACCCGGATTGTGGCGGCTTATTATCCAACGCATCATGTAGCCATAACAAAACCTGCCAGCTCCACAGAGACGCGCTCTAAAAGATAGGGGACAACATTTCTTAGAAGGGAATGCCAATGGATTGTGAAGTTGCGGGCATGAAAGGGCAAGAGATGTATCGTTCGTCTGCTTTTATATCACCGGAATTTTGGATTTGAGATGATGAAGATTGTTGTGGATGTGGTACATTTAATGCCGAAGCGAGCCATCAATCATTTACACTACCAGTTTTTCAAGATTGAGTGACTCGTCCCTCTTTGACTTTTCTTGTGGTGTTGCTCAGGTTAGGGTTCATTGGGTGTCAGGAATGTGCGCAGGGCATGCCCTGTTGGGTGGCATGCATGGAGGCATAGCAGGAGCTTGAGGGGGAGGCTCACCTTTTTTTTTTTTTTTTTATCTGATCAACATGCTGCTGTTTGTTGTAACTGGTATGACAGATGCTTCTGTTGAGAGCCCCTTATCAGGCGTCTGGTTCCACGCCCACCACGTATGCTACGCTCGCAGGCGCACGCAGGCCGTGCCGTACGGAGGATTCTCGAAAAGGCCACGCCGGTGTCCTTTTCCAAAGGCGCCCGCCGTGTCGGTACGGTGTGGAGAGAGGTAGAAACAGAACAGGGGGGAGTTACATAAGCCTCAGGTTTTTTGCTTCGTAGGGTTTGTGTCAGCACTCCTTCAGCAGTGCGGGGTGTGTATTTTGAGCGTGTGCGGGACCGGCTGGCAGCTGTGCAAACACGGTTTGGGGCGACCCAGGGCTCCACTTGATGTGGTTTGTCGATTGAATCGCGGGCCAAATAGAGCAAACCGGTTTGTTTTTTTCATCCAATGTGCGACGCATCAAACAGTCGATGATGATTTTTGCCAATTCAAGAGTTAAATGAATCAGTCGTCCGGCGTTAAGTGTGCAGACGTATGATATTAGGCCGTTTTCTTTTTCCTCACTGACTTTCCTTTTGTGCTGCTCAGTGATGCTACTCTGTTACATCAACTGTGTTACACCCCCCCCCCCCCCCCCCTTACCCCCCCCCCCCCCCCCCCCCTCCCCCCATTTATCCTCCAGCCTGTCATTTATAACTCTGTGTACTTTGTTACCAATATAAACAGCGTTAAACTGCGTGGGTCCTACCTTGACACCTCCCCGGTGGATACACGCCTTAATCTTTGCTTATAAAGCTTAGTCATACACTGAGGCGTGTTAGCACTAGATAAAACACTCTGCGAAACAGCAAGCATGTGCCGAGGACGAAGTAGCGTTTTAGTGATGGGGAGGCACACCTCTTCCAGTGTATACGCAAGACGATGATGATAATTATTCCCAGGGAATCTCTAAAAAAAAAACAGAATAAATTAAAAATCAGAGACCAAAACGAGTGCACTGCCTCCCCTTCCAAAAATCTGTGCTTCGCAGTCCACTCACATTCCACAAAAGAGCCAGCAACCAAAACAAAGGAAAATATGTTCCTCGGCCCGGGAAATAAAGCATTAACAAGCTTCTTTTTTTTTTGTTTTTTTTGCAAGAGACGACTCTCTTCAATCATTCACCCACCCACCCACTCACACGGCCCCTCCTCCAATTTTCCTCCCCCCCTCCTTTCCCTTTCCCTCCTCCTCTGTCCTGCGTCTCTCTGCCGGCCACATGGGCTTCTCTCATGACACCTTGATGTGGTGTGGAGTGAGTTCCCGGGGAGTGCACTTTGTCCCGTCCCCAGTCATTCCTCGCTTGTAATCCCTGAGTCACGGCGCTAGACGCCTGCTTCACCACACGCCACTGCTGGCTGTCGGACTGCGCGTCTGCTTGGCTCGCACTCATGCTCTCGCCGACCGCAGGCCTCGCTCCACTCCCTGTGTTACCAGTCAGACTGTGAACCCTAACTGGCCCCACTCTGCCCCAAAATGGCTCCACAACCGCCCACGCTTCTCAGCATCGCCCTGCGTGCCTTACTGCTATTTTTGTTTGTGCTCTTGCTCTGTTGCTGTATCTGTTTTATGGTTGTACATTCTCTCTGGTCTGCTTTTCAGAATCAGTCCACCGTCCCCCCCAAAAAGAGCGGTGGCCGTGTTGCACCGTGACGTTCGGCTGCACACAACGAGGCCATGTCACTCATTTTTGTTCAGTGCGTGTTCCAGATTTTCGTCCCTCGCTCTCTCTCGCTGTCTTTTGTGCGCGTTCGCTTGCACGCCACCTGTTTTTGGATTCAGTACTGCGTGCTGCTTTTGTAATCAGGACAACAAATGGGACACAGCCACAGGTTTTTATGCGAATCAGACCCCGTAGCCTCGGAGCTGCACTGATCGTTTGGCCTTTGGACGAAGGAAAGAATGATAATGAAAGGAGTTTATGCGTGTGGGTGTCGGGCTCTGTTGTGTAGGTGTGAGCTTGTGCCGCTCATGACGGGTCAAGCCTGGGTAACGCTGTCAAACGTGAGGAACATGTTTTCTGACAGAGGAGCTCCAGGAGTTTTTAGGCCGCCGTCCGACTTGGGAAAGCAGCTGGATTTCTTATCTCTGTCTGTCTAGCCTGACCTCCCTAGTGTTCATTTTCTACAGCTTAAAATGAGTGGCCTTACATCAGCGGGCGGCCCACATGTCCAGAACGCGGTGAGAACTGGACATTTAAAGTATTCTATTCCAGGCATGTCATTGAGATACCGTCCTTTCGGCTTCCAATGGACCCTCAGTCAAGATTGGCTGTCCTTGCTCATATGTGCGTGCCAGTTTCATGTGTAGTCAAAAGGTGACTGAGTCATCGAGCAAGAATTTAACACGATATGGTCATTGCTTTCATCATGACCAGTCACATTGTCAAGTGTATGAGCGCGATATCCTCTGATGTCCAGTCATTCTTCGATGGAATGAGTCACAGCCTGTCTGTGCTGTGTGTGCGCGTGTGTATGTGTGTGTGAGAGGGAGAGAGAGAAAAAAATATTGAGTTATGCGCACGTTTTGGAAACTTCTTCGATCTCTTGTTGCAAAACGCTGTTGTAACTTTCCATTTATCGTGTTGTGGTTTGAATTGTGTTGAGGTGTTTTCATGCCTTCAGGAAGAAAAAAAAAATAGATAAAGGTAGAGAGATGGGGCCAGATGTTTTACGCGCCTCCATTAGCGATAGAGCCTGCGCCCAGCTTAAAAATAGGATGGCAATTCATTCTCCTGAGCAGAGACCATTTTGCCACTTACGCCACAAGTCCTGTTTGGTCACATTAGAGGAAAAACAAGAAAGCCGTGAGAAGCACATTAGCGATTGTAAAACAGAGGTGGAATGTAAGGCACGCAACATGAAAACACTGTGGTCTGTTTGGGTGTGCGTGTGTATGTGTGAGCGAAGGGGGGGGGGGGTTGTCAAGTAACCATCTGTCAACCATAGCTTGCCTCCAAACAGGCAACAAGCTTTTATATACTGTATGGATGATGCATAATTACACCCAGCCATAGCTAGACTTACAGACGCAAAAAAAAAAAAAAAAAAGGACGTTTGGGGGTGTGTGAATGCGCGGCTACACAATGTCCCCACGTAATTCTCGCTTATATCGGGAACCTGGTTGTGGAATGTATCAGTTTGGACTCAAGCTGGGAGGCAGGCACCGGGTTTTGTGGAAAAAATGCAACACAGAGAGTAAACTGTTTGTCAGATATGTCGTGTGTTTGGTTTAACACCTAAACAGTTCCCCCAGCGCATCCCCTGCGTGTTTACATCAGGGATGGAGGGGGGGGGGGGGCACGCACACACGTACAGCGCTCGGCCCTGGGTTCACGTTGTCTGACACGGATGGATAAAAGCGACAGTCGCATGCTTTCATTATAAAAAAAATAAAAATCAACTTGTGAGATTTGTAAGATTGTTTGTACCGCATCGGGTTTTCAGCTTGTATCCAATGTTATTCGCCTGCCTTTTTAAAAGTTTAAAAATGCAGAACCTGAAAGTTGCGCAATGTGTTTTTTTTTTTTTTTTTTTTCTTCTTCGTGAGAAATACATTTATGGAGGCGTATGTAAAACCCAGAGCTGTGTCTTGGCTCCCCTTGTTGTTCTGGAAAGAAAATCATTTCCATTCGGCTTTTTAGCAAAAAGATGTTTGGCGCCTGGCGGCGACGGCCAGGGGGATCATTTCGAACTCAGAAGTCACGTCGTATCAAGTGCCGAGACCTCGGGCCCAAACCGTGGAGTAAATGCACTTTCACATCACAAGCTAATATGATTTCCGTGATGGAGGCAGTGGAAGAAAAAAAAAAAAAAAAAAAAGAAAAGACAGCCAGGCAGCAATGGGTTATTAGTCTCCCTTATTGTCTGCCGCAGGAGCTGCTGTGTCTGTTGCAGCGGTGAATGCTGGACCACTCTAGTTTCAAGGCCAAAGGCAATGTCAGCAGAGGCACGGCGGATTTACGCCACCACAGGTCGGTGCTGTGAAGAATTAAGAATTCAAAAGTCAAATCGTCAGCACCGCTCTGGTCCTGGTTTGTGCCTGGCATCTTTTTTTTTTTTTTCAGTTAACGCTGTTAATTTGATGGGGGGGTGAGAGGTTAGGTCTGGCCGGGGCCTCGTCACATTGGTTTGACCCAGGCCTACGCGTCTATTCCTGGTCCTTGGCATTGAGATGGAAATCCAAACAGCGAGGCAGCTGGCTGAACAAGCAGCCCTCTCAAAACCAGACTGCCACCCGGTCCTCCTCCTCCCGCTCCACTGCAACCCTCAGCCGCCACTTTATCACCCCGTGGCGTTGAATGGGCCCCCTTCATGTCGGGCCGGGTTTACGACCCCGCGTTCCCAGACCAGGGGTCCAGATACAGATCTCCATCAAAGGCTCTCTCAGATACCGCTGTCACCTCTGGTCTAGCTGTGCGTGGACTGGCCTGACCTAAAGAGCTGATTATAAATCCTTCGGCTCGTGTTCAGGACTCTGTCTGTGGTTTTTTTTTTCCTGCACCTTGCCGGGATGCTGCTGTGATTTGGACCTGTGACGCACGCAGCGGTGCTCTGGAAGGGGGCGAGGCGGTGGAACTGAAATGTTGAACCCTCACCTGAACCCACAACTCGCCTCACATCCCACAGGAAGTGGCAACTTAGCCGTAGGAAATGGACTGTTTTGGGGAAAAATAAATCAATAAAATAAAAAAAAAGCCCACCATACACTCCCCCGACAGAAGAGACATACATGAAAAGCACAGCCACAAAAACCCACTCATTAGAGGAAGTCTATATGAGTATTTATAGCTTCATTGTATGATGGACAGCATATTTGCCGGGTCTGTTTGCCTGCTGCACTCCTATCATTGCATCACTCTGAGTAGAAGCAGCAGTCCAGGCTTTATGAATGAGTCGAGTCTCCGCCAGCGGCTGGGAGATGGCACCGCTCCCACTGTGATGTCACTCCAGAGACAAGGAGAAGAGAGGGAGCATTATGAGGCCTCCCATTCATTCATCTCTCTCTCTCTCTCTCTCTCTCTCTCTCTCTCTCGCTCTCTCTCTCCCTCTCTGTGCCCACCCCCGGTTCTCCTGTCCTGTGATGGGCTCATATTACAGATTGGTGACTCACCCCCCTCACCCCTCCCTGCCTCCTTCCCTGCCTGCCTTCCTACATTCTAACCCCTCACCCACCCGAGATGCTCCCTCGCTATCTTCCCCTGGCCCTGCCCTGCCCATCCCTGTCTGTGTCAGCCCCATAGACTTTGGACCCAGCCACAAAAATCCCAATTTCACACCCACGCTCTGGCGCACAGGCGAAGCTGACTGCTAATTTAGTTCATGTGTGTGTGTGTGTGTGTGTGCGCGTGTGTGTGCGCGCGCCTTTACGCCTTTACATACGGCGGTTTGACATCGTGGAGGTGCCGCACAGAGCCCCTCAGCCTGAGGTTCGGGTTTGGTTATACGGGCGGGGCTATTAAGGTGCTCAGACTGTCAGTGAGAATCCCTGGGAGCAATATCGCCATTGCACTCAGCAGACTCTCCATTAATCATATCATGGGAGGAGGGGAGTGGCCAAATCAATACGCTTTACTGTACATTTACATCCAGACAGAGCGTCAGCCTCACTTCATCTCTGATTCCTAGGGGGTTGGACTTTGGTAGGATTTTTTTTTCAGGCTTTTCAGATCTAGTCCAATTTTTTTTTTTTACGCTCGTCTCGTCGGTGAATTGTGAATGGCTGCAACGTTGCCTGTGATTTACACCCACTCCCACATGTCTGCAGCTAAGTGGATGGGACTCATTTGGCGGACAGACCCACACTGTCTAATGTGGAAAGTGATGACTTGTGGATGCTCTACCTCTCACTCCGCGCTGACCATTCTGCGTCTAATGGGACTCGCAGCCATTGAAATCTTATCAGGACTTCATCATTTACTAGCGATCGTCTCGATCCAAGCTCTGCCTCCGCTAATGGACGCACAATGTGCATTAACGCTGCCGTAGATAACGCTCAGATTCACCATAGAGCCTGCTCTGTTATCAATGCACTTTTAGGTCTTGTGTTTGCCTTGCTGTGTCTTCCGTATCCGATTTGGAGATTCCATGTAATTTCATTTCATTCAACATAAAAAAAGACACCAACAAGGCAACGTTCACACACATACGACAGACTAAGGTTAAAAGTGTTTTAGAAAGTGCAATTGTGCTGTCACCTAAGAGTCGTAACTTATTTGTCCCGCTTTGAATTGCCCAAAGGCAGTCTCCGAACGATCCCACTTCAAGCTCATTTTGAATCATTTTCAACCAGTAATTCAAAATAAAAACAAAAGAAATCTTGGCACTGTAATCATGGTTCGCATTTTTCTCCCTGCAGAATGCCCCTAATGGTTGTTCTCGTGCAAAGATGTAGTTGAGTGTCTTTGATGGCGGATTTAGTGCTAAATTGGGTTCGAGTCTGTGTGGGCAAGTACAGGCTGGGGCCGGGTTGATAAACGCGACGGGGAGGGAGCGGCACAAATGGTTCGAAAGTGCACACAAACTCCTCTGGATCCAGCCCCAACAAACGGCCACATTTTGCTTCTGCCTTCACATCAAAGCGCAGACTGCCTGAGCCCCGGTCCCATCTCGGTTTGCAGCAGTGTGAGACGTTTTTTGCACAACCTACACTACATAAAAGCGAAACGAGCTGAGCGGAGGCCCAGGCAGCCTGGCGGCGAGGGGCACCTTTTTGCCTGACGACAAGTACGGCGTTCATTTGGATGTGCCGGGTTGCATCCGACGCACGTTTAACCCGGGGTCTTATGTGAAAATGTAAACTTTGTCCTCGGCTCCCCTGCCTTTTCTTTACTCGACTTTATTCTTGACTAGGATGAAAAAAACGCTGGTTCGCCGCTGGAACAGAGAGCAGTACTTTATCATAGGCCTAATTGAGTCAAATGCAGGAGCAAAGAGCTCTCGTCCGTCCTCTGTCTCGAGTCTATAGCTAGGTTTTTCTTTTTTAGAGAGAAAATAGAGGGGGGGGGCAGGAGGAGGAGCCGAACAGGGGAGACGTACATTTGCAAACGGCTAGACAGACGTTGGTTGCATGAGAGAAAAGAGGGGACAGCTGCTGTGCATTCCAGGCGAGGTCGAGACGTCAGAGCGTGTTGAAAACAAGCATGAACTGTATGTTGCCCCAGTGTGCTGCTGGCAGATGAAAACCACCAGCCAAGTGGAGATGCCAGAACATCTGGGTTCGACGAATGGTGTTGCTGTGAGAGGAGACAAACCCCCCCCCCCCTCTAATTCTCTAGTTGGGCTTGTGTGCACCCCTACCCCACTGAAGCCCGCAGATGCCCTTCTGTGGTCTGTTTTTACCTCTTTTTCCCCCCCCCCCCCCCCCAGTTGATCAGAATTATGCTATTATGTCATACTGTAGACTCTAACGGTATAGTGTATGTCAGCCTTTGTTGTGTGTATATATATATATATAAAGTGTGTGCGTGCTTTGCAGATTGTACAATAAAGACGTGCCAGTTCATTGGAGCTGTATAGGGGCCTTTGTGTCAATCTACATGTCGCCTGTCCAGTCATGGCCCAGTTAGTTTTTAGCAGTCTATTCTGGTGTCAGTGTCCCAAGGGTCTTTCCCCATTTTTCCTCTCATCATCTCCCCCGGTTTTGCCCCCTCATCCGACACTTCTGGTGCTTAGTCTATCTAATTAGATGAGTGCGAGTCATCAGGCACTTTTTAAAGCCATCAAAGGGGGCTCTGTTCCCCAGTGGGTGCCCACTGGCTGTGAGCAGGGAACAGTAACCCCAGTGTGGGACCGAAAACCCTCGAGACAGCCCACCCCCCCCCCGTATCTCCGAGCCACCCGCCAGCAGCTAGAGTGACATCATCACCTCATCCCTCGACCCTTGACCTCCCAGAATGTTTGACCCCATGCTTGGTGCGGTGACAGTAGGCCCACTGTGTGGGGGCAACAAGGGCGGAGGGCCAGCAGGGGTCACGGTGTCGCTGATGGGCACCAGGCGCTAGTCTCCCACCCTGCAGGATCTGTGGCTAAGAGAGAGAGATTAGTGTTTGCAGTATTTGAAGATAAAACTATTCAACCGTGTTTATTTTGATGCCAAATGATCGGTATCTGCCACAAATTCCACAAAGTGTAGACATTTGTTTGAAAGCAAAAAAATGAAGTTCAAAAGCTGCTGGTTTGAGAAGTGTCCCAACTCACCATGCGCTAACTTCTGTTCATAGACTCCACAATCTGATATGTGACTCTCTGAAATGTGCGTGGGTTTTGCCTGCAAATAACAGTACACACGCACATCGCTACCTCAATGTTAAAAAGGTCGCATCCAACAGAGTCACAGCTCTTGTTTAAATAGATTGGATCTGATATGGGCACAATGTCTGTCTGGACGGGAGGTGATTGTCAAGCTGTGTTGTTGATCACGATCAGATGCAACACTGTCGACTTTGTTTACGTCTGCTCGGGTGCATGCGCGTGTCTGTGTGGAAAAAGCTCGAGCGGTTCTCTTTCCCACACTCTTTCTACCACACTTACATTTTCCATTCATTAAGCTTTATTGGCGTCAACTACGACACACGATGCAATGTTTCAGCGTGGGTCGTCAATAATAATTGAAGCAGCCGCACAACAGTAAAACAATCCCGAATTCAATCGATATTAATATTACTCCAACCGAATAGAATAACGACATTTCTTTGCCATTTTGCGATTGGCAGATCCAGAGTGTGGGGACGTCCCGCTGTTAACACCAGGGAGCAAAGAGATGATGTCCCAGGCCCTGAAGGCCACCTTCAGTGGCTTCTCGAAGGAACAGCAACGACTGTGCATCCCCAAAGGTAAGACAATGAGCAGCTGGTTCCTGAATCATTTGGGGAATTCCATGTAAACGGTCAAAGCAGGAGCACACCGCCGCCTCCACCGCACTCCTGAGATTCACCAGTCAGCCTGAGATCACACCGTGAGTGTCTGGTGCCGGGGCACACTGTGAAGCGGCAAAACAAAAGCACGCGCCGGTCCAGCGGACAGTTAAATAATGAGTTGGCGTGCTTAAATCCAGGCACGGAGTCTCTTCATGGTGGTTGGAAGCGGCTTTCAGTGTCTTTCTATCTTAGCGTGTTATGGGAGCCGAAAAGGATTTTGGTTCTAGTTTTTCTCACAATGACAACTGAAAATGGACAGAGTACGCGATGTGCTGCAGTTCATAGTGCCGACACCAGAAAATGAATGTTTGAATGAATGTGCATAGGACTAGAAATCCCTCAAATCAAATCATCTCTATAATCTTCATAACGATGCTTATCTTTGATCCTGCTCAGATCCCAGACAGTGGAGTGACAGCCACGTGGCCGAGTGGCTGACGTGGACCGTGAACGAGTTCAGTCTGAAGAACGTGGACTTTGAGAAATTCTGCATGAATGGAGCCAGCCTGTGTGCCATGGGCAAGGATCGCTTCCTGGACTTAGCCCCCGACTTTGTGGGCGACATCCTTTGGGAACATTTAGAAATGCTTCAAAAAGGTGAGGGCCGTGACCAGTCTGCTGATTTTCTGTTTTTTAAGTCAGAGATTTGAGGAAAAAAAAAACGGATTGGGGCCGTCACTGCCGATCCGAGGTTTGGGACTCTATTGGCAACAGGAAGACACTGTTTAGCTCAGGTCATTAATTTTTCATGAGGCTGGATGCAGTTACATGATACGTGAAAATCAATGGAGAGGTCACTGACGCTCTCTTATCTATTTTTCATGAAGAGGATACGAAGCATTATCCCATCAATGGATTGACCTCCAGCTTCCAGGAATCCCGTTATACCTCAGACTACTTTGTCAGTAAGTACGCATCCCACTCATTGTTAATCACTCGGGGTAATGGCAGAAGATCCCCGGCTGAAATATGAATGTAAATACTAAACGGAGGGCATTTGTTACCAATAAAAAAAAAAAATGAACCTTAGATTTTTTTGGGAAGCTATTCACTGCAAAAAAAATGGATATTGATCCCCATAATTTGGCATCACTTCTGTTTTTGCTGAGGTCAGGTCTGATCAATATGCACTCAAGGCCGTGTGTGTGTTTTTTTTTTTTTTTTTTTTACATGATGATGAGCTTTTCACGAGAGGGATATTGACGGCACCCCGCTGAGTTTGATCTTTTCCCCTCCTCTGTTCTGCTCCTCGCTTTCTCTCGCTGCACTGTATGTCTTCAGGCTACGGTGTTGAGCATGCTCAGTGTGTCCCTCCTTCTGAATACTCAGAGCCCGGCTTCATCACGGAGTCCTACCAGACGCTGCATCCCATCAGCTCGGAGGAACTGCTGACGCTCAAGTACGAGAGTGAATACCCGGCTGTCATCCTGCGGGACACGCCCCTCAATCCGCTGCAGGGGGACTACTTCTCTGTCAAGCAGGAGGTGGTGTCGCCCGACAACATGTGCGTGGGACGCCTCAGCAGAGGTGAGGGGGCGGAGGGGGGGCGGCTGACACGGTGGATACAAAAGCATATAATCCTACCTTTGGATTTGATTCGTGGATTGCGCATAACATAAAGTCCAGGAGGTTTTTACCAGTGCATCTACGTGTGGAGTGGTTCTGTGGGGGCGGGCATGTGCGTGTCACGCCGCATCGGTGTTCAGTTATTAGAAGGGAAGAAGAAAAAAAAAGCCGGCCCTTTATTTGGTTTGTGGTTTCGAGCATAACCCTGCCTCGTACACTTGACGTGGTTGGCGGAAAAAAAACCTAAACTCTTTTGTTTTTCTCAGAGAAATACACCCACCAAAGCCACATCGTGTTCCCTTCTTGACGCCTGTCTTTTTTTTCTTGTTTTGGTTGGCCTCTTTTTCCTTCCCCTGAACTTTGGGGGGTTCTGGGCAAGGAGATAGAGGTGTCATCCCCATTTAGCGTGTGTGGAGTTTCTCCCATGCAACTGTTTGCTTTTCTGAAATGCACGGGGCCTGTTTTCTCTCCCACTGATAGTTTACAGAGGAATTAGGAGCGTGGTTTACATTTATAGTCACAAAGCTGGGATTTTCTTCTCCCAAATCCCCAGCTGTATAAATGAATAGCATGTGCCAAGTGCATTATACGAGCCCCCGTATGGTGCTTTGAGCATTTGCCTGCAAGGTATGAGGTCCTGTCTCGTGCGTCGCACATGCCTAGCTTTTTCAGCGTTGCGTCGTGCTCTCCCCAACGTGGGAAAGTGTTTCTGCAGCCCAACTGATATCCACATGTGGCTCCAATTTTCGGCAGATTTTGGCATCAATCGAGACGCTGCATTATCTGTCATTTGTTAATGACTCGCCATCGAAAGACTCCTCTTATCTCTGCCGGGGCCTGACATAGCCATGGCAATTTGTGCGACCGTCTCCCGTTTAAAATCAATCTCCAGCGGTGCTTGTGCAAGTGAAAGGAGTTGGGAAATGGTGAGGGGATGTGGCACGGTGTAGAAAAAAAAGCATCATTTTCTTTAATGTTAGTCATTCTTGTGCACTTCAAAATGACGGTGTTTTTTTTTTCGTTTTGTTTCGGAGACTTTCCCACACAATTTGTTTCCAATTTGCCATACAATTCACACTTTACAACTTGAGTTGACTCTAACCCCTCTTTGCATGTCTTTATGCCTTCAGGTAAGCTGGGTGGCCAGGACTCCTTTGAGAGCATCGAGAGCTTTGAGAGCTGTGACCGCTTGACCCAGTCCTGGAGCAGCCAGTCCTCATTCAGCAGCTTGCAGCGGGTCCCCTCGTACGACAGCTTTGACTCCGAAGACTACCCCACCGCCCTGCACGGCCACAAGCCCAAGGGCACCTTCAAAGACTATGTGAGGGAGCGCTCGGACCTCAGCAAGGATAAGCCCGTCATCCCGGCGGCGGCGCTGGCAGGTTACACAGGTAAGACTTCCAGAGGTTTTTCGCAGTTTACGCATGTCGCATGGGGCCCCTTATTGTGTGTGTGTATTTTTACACAGCGGACAATTATGTGCCGTAGCAGGGAAAAGGGTGGACGCAGGGTACATCATGAAATGAATCTCATCTTGGTGGACCGGTGCTCCTGCCAGCGTGCACAGCCCTGGAGCCCGCGTTTTGTTACACCGTATGGGAAAGGCATCTGTTACGCAATTGAACCTAAAGTAGAACGATATGCTTTATTTATGCACAGTGTAGACACGATATTATAACTCTTATGCAAAAGTGGGGGGAAAAAAAGCCTAGTAGAGCCAATAGCTTTTCAAACGTACTGACACGGAAGCAAAAATAAATGGTTAACCAGTCTCGTCTCCCAATCGAGGTGAATAAAACCTACACTGTGATCTGCACGATCATTTATTTGGGGGGGGTGAAGTATAGTACTTTCCCATAGTGCCCTCTGTGTAAGACGCACGTATCCGTGCACCGCCATAATGCACTGCTTTTAGACCAAGGGCGGAGAAGAAAAAAAAACGTTTACTCCGGCAGCCCCATGTTGTATGGCAAGATATGAAAGGCGACATATTTCCTCGCCATTTTCTTCTTCTTCTTCTTCTACTTCTATTTTGTTTTCACTTACCCTGTTCTCCCCCATCGCAATCTGCAACTCACATCTCAGTCTCGTGTTTTCTAGGTCATCCCTGTGTCTGCCCCTGCACGTAGAGTAAAACCAGAGTTAAATTATCTCTTCATCTCATGAAGCGTCTTCATCTACGTTCGTGCTCGTAGCGTGGCTGTTTGTGCCTTCTCCGAGTTCAGTGAGATGTGGAGATATTTGCATGCTGCTGTAAAGCGAATGCACTATTTTAGCATCTGTGGTGGCTTTTTTGGTTTAAAAAGGTGAAAGAGGAAAAAAAACAAAAAAAACATGCTTCTGTCCCTGCATGTAGCAGTTTACCAAGATTTGCACGTCACATTGCACTCGTTCATTTGAAACTTTTGGTGACATTTATGTGCTGTGAAGAAAGACATCGCACTTCTGGGCAGATGAGTAAATGATTTAGTTGGGGTTGAAGTCTCACGAGACAGACTTTTACTGCTCAAAATGCTTGATTTGGATCAAAAAAGAGTCGACTGGTTACACGGCAGACACTGAATCGCTTCTTCGACGCCAAAGTGTTTGGGACTTTTCCGGCCTTGTTCAAATTATAGTCACAAGGCTGCAAGGTTGCCAGCATCGGAAACGGGAAAACCCAAGCCAGACTCCAATGTCACTGACAATGCGCCCCTCAGGTCACAATAGTTTGCCCCGAAACTGGTGCGTATCTGCATGGTAATTAGTTCGAAAGCTGCTCGCACAACAACGGATCATTCATTTATAATAATGTCGTAAACATGTCATCACGTGTATATGTAATTGTATAATCAGATACAGTCTAAAAGCCAGTGCATGGGCATGCACAAATGGGATAAAAGCAACGAAGAATGAATGCATGAAATGGAATCAACTTGGATGCAAATGGGACTCGTGTCCACACAAAGCATTTTGGAATTACGAGAGAACCAAAATCTCACACCTCCGTGCTATTTTGTTTGTCATGAGAAGCTCTGACCAAATCTTCCTTTTTGACAAAAATCTCTCTTATATCGGCTGGTGAAGGTTTATTTGCGTCACTAATCTCCGACTCCATTTACTGCAGCAATGCGCGGGTGTCTCCGAAGAGGGGACGTGTCTCCTGCCTTGCAAGGGGCCCCTCCGCCCTAATGCTTAGCGATGTACTCTCACTGGGACGAAAGTGCCTCCTCCCAGCCTCGGTACCATGGGTAAAAGGGAGAAAAACAATCGTGTCAACCGTCCCAATTTTTCCCGGCAAGAGGGAAAACAGCGTCAGGCCCGGCTTTTATCTGGAGCAGTGTACGGAGAGCGTCAATCATAAAAGATGGCGGTCTAGAATGTTCTGAGTGTGGCTCTGTGTGCGTTCCCGTGAGTATGTGTGTAGGTGGATGAAGACGTGGAGGGAGAGAAAAGGGGGAGCGAGGCAGGAAGCCATCTAAAAAAGGCGATACATTAGCATTTGTAGAAAATTCCAAATTTCTGTCGATGACAGCTTGTTCTGCTGGGCCTCCTGACTCAGTCCTCGACACTTGTAGCGAGGGTAAGGAGCGCGATAAGGCCGCGCAGAGATAAGTCGAGCTCCGCTTGTCATCTCCTGTGGTTTCCTGTGACAATTTGCCATTTACTCCTCTGTCTCCAGTAAACGTGGTGCTAAACTCTGGCTGTATGATTGATGCCTCTCTCTTGTCTGTGTCGCGCACACCCACGCAGACATACAAATGAGCGCTTTAAAAATGGCAATAATATTGATCATTTATTGTTTGTCAAGTTAAAAATGGCATTCAAGCCTATGCATAAATACATGAATATATATTATTATAATTTTTTTTATATATATTACAAAAAATAATAAAAATGTATGCAGCCCCAGTCACAATCCTTCCATCCATCTGCGAGCTGCGTATGCCCAAGACTTATTTAGCGTGCCATGGGTCACACACTAAACGCCGCCGTGAATGTGAACCCCACCCCGCGCTGCCACACTGCATGCTTTTTTTTTTTTCAATGAGGCCCATTGTGCATGGGAGACTTGAAACATATTTTTGGAAAGTCTCATTTTTTTGTCAAAGGGGTCGCCTACATTCTGCCAAGAGAGCACAAGGGAGGCGGGGGGGGGGGGCCTGATAAACGGGCACTGTGTTACCCTTATGCGGGCCCGCTGTTACACGAGCAGACTTTTGGAATGCCGGTTAAAAACTGAAAGAGACTCAGTGTGGCAGAGTTTTCCAAAGAGGGAGCGGCCGCTGTCGGCGTGCACCTTCGCAGGAGCGCGGCGCGGAGGCCTCTGAGAGGCCATTTCAAGCGTTCAGCCCACGCGTTCTGTTTCCCTGAAAGCATTTGTTTGTGTGCGTGTAGCAGGGTAGGCTGGGTTTTTTTTCTGATGCAGCCGAGAGAGTGCGAACTTTGCGTCAATTCGGTTTTCGCTGAGGCGGCGGGCTGCATAGGCAGGTGTGATTTCAACATGCGAGCCTCAAAAGTGGGTGGGTTATATGCAGAAAAACCGCAACATCAAAGTGCACTTCTGTGAATCTAGTTCAGAGACAAAAAGCAGCCCGTTGCTTTAGGTTGACTACTTTTTTTCCCTCCCTTTTTTTTTTTTTTTTTTCCATGGATGTGACAAACCTGAAGTTTAGTTTCGCAAGGTTATTATATTACAATCCATTCATGAAAAAAAAAAATGCATTACTACTTTTTTTCCCTCCCTTTTTTTTTTTTTTTTTCCATGAGATGTGACAAACCTGAAGTTTAGTTTCGCAAGGTTATTATATTACAATCCATTCATGAAAAAAAAAAATGCATTCCAATATACATTACAGAGGACCTAACAGCCGCTCCCTTTCTTACGCGCTCGTCTGCCTTCTAGCCAGCGAGATGTGGGGCTGAAGGCGGCCTTATTTTAAAAACCAGTGATTTCATCAGTGTGGAACTCTTGACTCTTGATTCACATGCTGCACGGGGCAACTTGCAGACAAGGGAATACATGATGAATGGCTCCGTTGTATTTAAGAGGACATTTACTTCCATTGGTGTGCTTCAGTCTGACCCAGATCTGAGGGTTTACTCTTTCCCTCCTCAGACATGTGTGAATAATTGGCTTAAATATTTAACCTTTTGATACGAGGCAGAAGAATATATATATATATATATATAATTCCTCTTTTTGATTATTTTGAATCATATTTTCTTTGTGAATTGCTGCTCGTGCGGCTACAAGCGATTCTGCATAGTTTTACCCAATTTCATTCTGGGAATTCTCCCTTCTCGTTCATTAAATATCGACACACCTTACTACAGGCACAATGTAGCGCAATTTCTAAATAATACAGGAGGTTGAAACGCTGAACTAACAATGGCCCCCGGAGAACCTGAGTGTGTGCTGAACCTGGATTCTTGGCGTCTTTGCCCTGAGCTCACACTTCACTAATTAACACTGCAGACCCCCCCCCCCCCCCCACACACACACACACACACCGGCAACAATGTGTCCTGTCTGTGTAAACAGCTCACCAATGCACGCACTCCATCTCTCCGTCTCCCATCTGTTGTGCAGGCAGCGGCCCCATCCAGCTGTGGCAGTTTCTCCTGGAGCTGCTGACCGACAAGTCTTGCCAGTCCTTCATCAGCTGGACAGGCGACGGCTGGGAGTTCAAGCTCTCTGACCCAGATGAGGTGAGAGGTCGTGACACCGGTGGCCTCCGGCACACGTGCTGGGAGGTCCTAAGTAGTTAACCAGATGAACAAGATGTCTTCTTTTCTAGGACATTTTTTTTCCTGCCTTGTTTGGCTCCCCTTCATATTTTTTCTTTTTGGAATAGTTGGCGCTCTAGTTCCAACAACGGTAAAACAAAAGCTCTGCATTTGTCTTTAAATGGAGATGATTGTATTTCCAGGTGATTATGTAAGAGTTCTTTTTCCAACGCGACTTTCCTATGAAACAAAGTAATCTGTTGCATATTTATTTATCATGTTTATTATTGCTTGTATTGTTTTAGGTTGCTCGGCGGTGGGGCAAGAGGAAAAACAAGCCCAAAATGAACTACGAGAAGCTGAGCCGCGGCCTGCGCTACTACTACGACAAAAATATCATCCACAAGACATCGGGGAAACGCTACGTCTACCGCTTTGTCTGTGACTTAAAAAGCCTGCTGGGGTACACTCCCGAGGAGCTGCACGCAATGTTGGACGTAAAGCCTGATACGGACGAGTGAAAGCAAAGATTTGAAGAAAAATAAATAAATAAATAAAAAATAAAAAGAAAAAAAGAAGGAGAAGATAGACGAAAAGGAGCTACAAGGACTGGGGGCTCATAAAGTGGTCTTAACTGTTTGATAGCTTTGGTAAACCATTTTTCGGGGGGACCAAATTGTTTTTAATGACTCACTGTGGTCAACGTCTAGCTCTTGACTCTCTAAAACCACGTTTTGAAAAGGAAGGCACAACCCAAAAGCCTGTGATCATACTCCGTTGCATTTGAAATGTATGTGTATGTGTGTGAGTGCGTGTGTGCGTGACATATACCGGTATTACCTAGCCGCTCTAGACAGATGGAGCGCTATCGGGTAGAGTTCAGGTTCCATTCTGAACAAGTAGCACAGTATGGACCAAGACAGAAAGTGTGGGGGAATTCAAATATTCAAATGATTTATTTCATTGTTTGGGTTAACAGAAGATAGAAAAAGGTTGCCAAAATGTAAAACCCCTACCGAGGCAGGTTTAATGTCATATTTAGATTATGGGTATGTTCACTGTTTGTCTTTGACAAGGAGAAAGGTTTCAGCTTGGACCAAAAAGTGTTATATTTTGTTCCGATTTTTTTTGTTCTTTTTTCCTAATGCTTGTGCCAGTATTGTATTACTGATTTTGAGAGCACCCGTTGTTAAACCTACCTACCAGGCATATATTGGCAAGATCATATCGCGTCGCTCGTCGCGGCACCCCCGTGGAGCCAAGACTGGAGGCCCGCAGAAGTTGAACTCTTCTCTTCTCCGATTGAAATGCGCTGATTTTGGTTATCAAACAACACTATTAGACACTGGCCCTGATGCTTCTATGGGTTGTGAGGACCCGGTGAGATGACTCACAACACGAGTCTCTGACAGACAGACAACTGAAAGCAGCCGTTGGTCTTGAAACCGAGGCTTTCACCTCTTCGTACGCGTTTGCCACCCTTGTTGGAGACGCATATTGTGACTGAAACCGATGCATTTTTGCATATATATCACCAGTATTAGCAAACTGTAGACAATCTATGCGGGGGGAATCAGGAGTCCCTGCGAAGAAGAGTTCTTTAATGTGCAGATGAGATGCATAGTTTGTCAGTTCACTGTCTCATGTAATTGTTGCCTTCCAAAAATCTCAGACTTGTCTATCTATACAATAAAATTGCAAGTGAAGTAGTTGGGGCGGGGGGGTGGGGTGGGGGGGGGGTTATGCGGATCAGTTTGACCATGAGGAAGAATGATAAGGCTGCAGTATGGTGTGAAGGAAGCAGGAAAGGACAGGCACTGGAAAAATGTTGAGTAGAGACAATGAAAAGCTGTGAGGGACAGATGGAGGTTGATCGAGAGGAATCCGTGGATCCTGCAGAGCATGATCACTTTGGTCAAACATTGGAAAATGACGCAAGTTTGCAACGTTTGGAGTTTTTGCATTTTGCATGTGCTGTGTATTTCATTTGCATCTGCTTCTGGCTGAAACCTTAATGCAAACGTAGGACCAGTGACGGGCATTTGTGTTTCATTTGCACTCTCATGAATGATTCCATCCGTATTTGTGCAGTTTGCGCCAGACACATGCGAAGAGATTCGCTGGTGGAAAAAAAAAAACCCCGGCAGCAGTTTTTTTTCCCAATATTGGGAACAGTGGCAGTACACTTATGGGAATTGCCAAAGTCAAAAAAATAAAAAATAAAAAAAATCATCTTAGAAGACAATGTTATTGTTTACAGTGGCTGAATGTTACCCATACGGATGAAAATAGCTTTTTGGGATGTCTATTTGGAGATTCACTGGTGGAAAAAAAAAAACCCCGGCAGCAGTTTTTTTTCCCAATATTGGGAACAGTGGCAGTACACTTATGGGAATTGCCAAAGTCAAAAAAATAAAAAATAAAAAAAATCATCTTAGAAGACAATGTTATTGTTTACAGTGGCTGAATGTTACCCATACGGATGAAAATAGCTTTTTGGGATGTCTATTTGTGCAGATTGTATTTCATAATGCTTTATTGAGACCCGGATAACACAAATAAGCAAGAGACAAAGCAGTAATAATAACCAAAAACCCATGTGAGGTCTTTGGCCACGGTGCCTCGCGTAGCGTCCACAAGGTTGCAAGACAGGGGCTGTAAATCTCTTTTTTTTGGAAAGTGTTGACTTTTCTGGTATCTGTGGTTAATATGTTGGAGAGCACACGGCTTTAGAACAAAGATCTAAAGACAAGAGAGAGGCCGTATGCGATTGTAATGGTGGATCGGTCACACGCTTGTCCGCCGCCATCAAGCACTGACTCACACACCTATCAGCCATGCTCGGTTAATTTGACATTCAGCGATTGATCAGTAATAAGCTTCACTGTACCTTCACCTTTTTCTGCATGCCTGTGTCCAGGGTTTCAAAACACTGTTTTGTTTTGGTTTTGTTCAGGTTTTTTTCCTCATGTTCAATGTTTTATGTTTAAGAGAGCTTTACAGATGTTTAAATATATTTGTAACGGTTGCCAGTTCCCTGGAGCAAAAATGAGAAAAAAACAGAAAAAAAACACATGTTTTTTTTTGTTTTTTTTTGTCAACACAAGGTCATATTGTTAGTATGGTTGACTTCATAAGATCAATGTGCTAAAACATTCTGTCACTTAAAAAAAAAAAATCTAATATTTTGAGAATTATTTTGTCAGGAAACTATACTGTTGTTAACTGTCAGAGATTACTGCAGGTCTTATGTATTAATGAATCGTAGTCAGACAAGTGTATACGCACCATAGATTGTGGCATATCTGCATATCTCAGAATGGATTTAGAAGGAAAAATCGTATTTTTTTTTTCTTGTTTTGGATGTTGTGTTTTTTGTGTATTTTATAGTGTCCCCTGTATTTTTTTTATGAGATCATTTTTATTGTATTTAGTTCACAAACATTTGAATATTTTTCAGTAATTTATATTTTATAAAAGACAAGAGATGCAGACAGCTGGTGCTTTCATGGGAATTTAAAGGTAGCGCAGGACAAAATAATGTAGCGTTTTCTTTTTTTCTTTTTTTTTTTAATTTTATCCTCTTTTTTTTTTTATATAGAAAAACCGAGCTGTCTGCTAAAGAAAAAAGGCTGATGCTGGCCCATCAATGATTTCTGCTGGAAAGGTTTTATAAACTGTAGCTTCTATTTCTAAAATGTACTTAATGTACTTCAAAATGTTATAAAATATATGTGAACAAAGATTTCATAATTGTGTGTGGCTTAAAGGTGCTGATGCATGAACACGTACCATTGTGGTGCTCTGCCATATATTATATATATATATATATATATTAGCGGTGCTGCGACACACTGGTATGCAAAACTATTATTTCCGAACGGTTTGGTTGTAGTATTGAAACATGGGGCTGTTTTATAACGTGTGTCTCATGAGTTCTGATGAGGTGATGTCAAAGCAGAAACAGCACACTGGGGCCCATTCATGTGCCTGTAACCCTCAGGCTCATATAAATTCCACTGTAGATAGAAAACATACAGGGCCCTGGCTCAAACTGCACAGCTGTTCCGCAATCTAGTAATAAGGCCAAGCTACATGTGTAATAGATCTGGCTGTCTTTCAGTTCAGGGCCAAAAAAAGGGAACACACAAACCGAGCAACACAAAGCGCCTCTTAAACAGGGACCGATCTCATAAAATGTGTGTTTATTTTGGGGGGCAAATGAATGTTATTGTGTGTGGGAAAGACATGTAAAAAAAAAAGACAGCGACGCTGATCAAGTGAGGCACACGTGTAAAAAAAAAAAAAATCACAAGATATTGAATGCACATGCGGTACACGGCTGCTTTTACAAACTTCACATGTGACCCCAATGCGACCGTGATGGAGCTGTCTGTTGGACCTATGGATGGTGTTCTTGGCAGGGGGCAGGCGGAGGTTACCCAGGTGGCTCCTCTCCCGCTCCACCTCCCTCGCTCTGACCGAGCCCATGATCCAGACCAGACATGAGGGCCAGGCAGGTTGTTTTAAACACTTACCCACACTGCGCTCGCTCCAAAAGACCTGGAACAAAACCCAAACCATTACGGTAGCACTCATACCTGCTCATTCCACCTCCAAACCCAGACACGAAGCTGCCTCACTCAGTCACACTTCTCAACCCCCCCCCGCCCCCCCTTTTGTGTTTCATTAAAAAAGAAAGAAAATGGAAGAACTGCTTTCGAGCTGTGTTCAAAAATTCAAATTGCACGGCAGGCGAGAGCCACACAAACACCGGAGGAAGTGTGTGTGCAGACACTGTGAACTGTCACACCTCCAAGCCGCCGAAATACGGTGGATGATTTTCTGCCTCCCTCGACAAAAAGCATCACCTCCTGTTGTCAGCAGCCCGCAGCTCTCCTGACACCGGAGTGTGGCTCGTTTGTCAGATTTCAAACCAAAATATTTATCCAAAGAGTCTTGCCGAGCTACATCTGTCTCCTGCGTGCAGTCTTAACATGACCGAGGAGGGCGGGGAGGGAGGCGAGAGCGTGAACTCGTGTAGCCCTGGGATAACACGGACCTCCTTGCAATGAGAGCCTGAACCGGAATTCATTGGGAAAACTCCATGTGACATAATAAGAAACCTTTTCCATGCAAAGAGATATTTTTTCCTTTGACAGTGTTTTTTTCTTGCATTCAGGGGATCATAAACGGGCTTCGGCCTGTATAGGGCCGACACTGGAGCTTGGAGCCCCACCCCTTTGTGGGCGGGGTTAAGGAGAGCCCCGCCCTTTATAAGGCCAGGTGGAGGTGTGCGGTCTCTGGTTTGTCTGAGGCCTGCTAGACATGTGGTGTGTTTTTGCTTTGTCTGGCCCGAGTGGTGGTGGTGGTGGTGCAGCTGTCTGGAGTGATCCAGGCCAATGTATGTGCGTAGTCCCACGCTACAGTAAGAACATTTATGAATGTTTGTGTTTGCGGTTACTTCCGTGTCTTATAAGGGCCACGTATCTGATCTAATTCTCCAGCAACAGATCCAGTTTTGAACCCTCCCCTGTTTGGGGCCTTCTGTCAGCCATTTTGTTTTTACTACTCCCAAACATATACCCCTCCTTGCATATGGAGCGATAGGCCTGAGTGGTGGTGGTCACCTTGGTACGTTTGTAGATCGGCCATGTTTCGCAGTGCAAGTTATGTTTTGAATATTAGCGCGCACGTGGTGGTTCCTGTGGGGGGGCCGAAGAACCTTCCTCGCAGTGAGTACTCAGCCTTTCTCTTTTCCTCTGCCACTAGGCCATGCGCTGTTGTGTGTTTTAGCCATTGATTAAAACTCAACTCAAGTGTATTTATGCTATTTATGACCCCCCCCCCCCCCCCCCCCC
>JAFBJU010002464.1:147625-166774 GCA_016785305.1 Colistium nudipinnis
GCTATTTATGCCCCCCCCCCCCCCCACCCACACACACACATACATCCCCATAGCCTCATTTATCCTCCCCTTTTCAGAAATAATCTGTGAATAATATGTAGCTATATTGTTTTCCCCCCTCGCTGCATCGTAGGGGGACAAATATATCTGTGAGGCAAAACTATTTCTGGAGTTCCGTTATTAAAAATAAACAGATCACAATGTTGGGTCAACCGGCAATTTTCAGGGTATTTTATGTTGTGTAAAGAAAAAAAAAGAAAAAGACACAGTTTTGAGTTCAAGCGACATGTAGTTTGGAGAGCACTTGTGTGGGAGTTGAGATAGATGACATGAGAGGACTGGGGAAGGGGAATGTAAGCTGACTCATAAATGATGATGGACCACTGTAACCAAGCACACATTTTTGATTGAAGGTCTTGGAGCAGTAGGTATTTATTTTTTTCATTTATCAACCCCTTTATAAAGCTGAGAGCAAGACAAAACATTGAACTAAATATCTCCAGCTTGGAAGCAGAGCTTTGTGTCGCACATCCTTTAATTTTTTTTCCTGGATCAAGTCTTAATTAGCAGCATAACATTCAAATGAAATAATTGTCGGTGCTGTGGCTGGGCCAAAGTAGAGAATCAGCCTTGGCAAATTGGAAATACTAGATTGAAAACATGTGGCAGCTCGCGGCACAAGCTTTTGCGGTACAGGGAGTCGTTTGCAATAGACTTAGTAAATCTATCCTTGTATCTCTTAAACCAATCACACTTGTCAGGGTTGAAGAACAAGAAATGCCCCGCTTATGTGGTGAGCCTGATGCGTGTGCAGGTTATAAATCTCCAGAGCTAGTTACGTCAATCTCCATATAAAATGTGTCATCGGAATCGAGCGTCAAAACTATCGCAGCAGCTGTCGCGTAGCGGATTTGGCGAAATACGTAGAGGTTTGCAGGAAAAATCAGAACATGCCAGAATTCAATTCATTGTGCCAGTCGGTGTGAAAACACGAGTGGTGACGGTCTGCAGTGTTCGGATTTAAGGTCGAGCGGAGTCCCTGCTGTGATGTCGATGAAATGCAACAATCTATCTTCTGGGCCCCGGACTCACGTTCCTCCCCGGAGAAAGAGAATCCATGTGACGCACGAGAATGGTTCCATTACGTAGAGAAGTTGTGAAATGGGACTGATGTGTCCCGGGGGGGTGCCCTGGTGGTCTGAGCTCAGACACAGTTGCGCGGGGATGAATTTGCGCTTTAATTGGCTCGGGCCGATATGGACCCCTGTGGGGCCCGGGGACCGCCGTAATCGAGTTAGTCGGAGTGTCTTCTCAAACGTGACCCTTCTCACGGAGTTGTCCTCTGCCGTTTTACCAGCGCGTGTGTGCACCGTCGTTCCAGGGGATGTTCGCTCTCTCTGTTGTCTTACGCAGAGCTGATCGGCCTCGTTACTTCCCCTATACGTTTGGTGGTTGTCACCCCACCCCCCCCAAAAAAAACGACACCTGCGCAACCCTCCTGGTCTGGTTGTTGTCGCGCTGAACCCGCGGCAGTAACAAAGGACGCGCGCGACCTCTACTCTTCAATAGCCTACATTAACTTTCTCATTCAAAGCACGCAATAATGCAGGCTATTCGACACATCAACCCTGGCTCACACAGATGAAAGAAAAAAAAAAAAGTCTCTTCCTAAGCTCAAGCGCCTATAGTTTCAAGGTTTTGTCTCGGACTCTGGACCTGTCCCGCTCCTCCCCCCCCCTCCCCTGCACTCCTCGCATTGTCGTGGCTGAGGTTCGTTGAACCGCGCGGCTTGGCAGGTGCGGCGACTGTATTATCCGGGATTGCGAAGGGCAGATCCAGGCCATCCCCTGCTTTTGCTGGTCATTTGCATTTTTATTGCCGTTGTCGCCTCCTCGGTTAATACACCATTGACTCCCTGAGCCACCCCTGGAGCCGGCGGCCTCACCCCGCCATCCCACCTGAAATGAGAGTGCCCGCCGGCCCCCCCCCCACCCCCCCGGGATCAGCGGCTGGCTGAGGCTCAGGTTCGAGTCGACCTGGCATTCTCGGACGGAAATGGAGCGTCCTCTCATGTTAATGTGGACTTTCCATTAGGAAAGATGATTGATTTGTGCCGCGCCGTTGCTGTGAATAGGCAATGGAGTGGTACAATAAAAGAGGAAGACGGGGCTTTGTGTAGCAGGTGAGGCTGGGTGTGAACCAGAGTGTGACTGAATCAGGGCGCTGATGAGAGGGGGAGGAGGAAGGAGAAGGAAAGGTGACAGGAGAGCAGGGGGTGGTCCGGGGATGAAGACGAGGGAGGGATGAGAGGTGGAATGAGAGGTTGAATGTGGGAGAGTGAAGGTTAGAGGGGGGTGAAAAAGGAGGAGTGGGCCGTTCAGGGACGTGGTGCGATGGGTAACAAGTTGAAGCTCTCAGCTGCATTGATTAAAAAAAAAATATTATTCAAATTAAAAACTCGGCTTTTATGTTCATACATTAAACCACTCGGAGATTTTCTTTTTTCCTTTTTTTTTTAAAGCTCTTGAAAAGGTAATTGTATTCTACCCCAAGTCCTGCAAGGGAGAACGAGCAGGTTTTGGTCACCCTCCAGTTAAACAGGCAAATGTTTTTGCTTTTTTCTTTTACAGTGAGTCGACTGGGATTCAGCAACTTTCCCAGGACATCTGCTCCCGACGCCCACGTTTAAATAATCCGTCCAATAGAAATGCCTCTCTTACCCCTAAGACCGGCGGGTGCCGGGCGGTGATTGGCCGCCCGGGCCAGGGCCCATGAAAAGGGAGGCCTGAGCCCTGAGAATTTTCCGAAACATTTTCTTCTCCGTCTTGGCTTTTGCCAACATCTGCTTGCAATCAATGTTAGTGAAAAGACTGCTTCTCCTTCTCCCCGCTGTCTGGGTTACACAGAGAGAGAGAGAGAGAGAGAGAGAGAGAAATGGAGAGAGAGAGAAATGGAAGGAAAGAGACGTACACAAACGCGCGCCCACACACACACACACACACACTTATCCCAGGAATCCTTTGTCATATTGTTTTACATTTCAAGCGACATTGAACATGCATTATGTAAGTCACCTCACAGACTCCTTCTCCGCTCCAAGGCTGGATTTATACACAAGTCCATCAACAAGTTGATCACCTCGCCGTGCATGAGGCGATCAACATTTGACGGCGGAGAATGACACATCGTCATTCACAAATCAGTTCGTGAATCAGGACCTGACGGAACTGAATCACAGCCGGAAAGGGCAGGGACTAGTAAAGGCAATACTATTTTCACATGCGCGCACAATCGCCCACTGTAACACACACACACACGGCGCATCCAGCCCTTCATTCCCGGCCTTCTCATGAGAAACGAGTAGCACGGGTCAACTTCCTTGACCACGAGCGTGGATTATTATTTTTTTGGCCCTTCTGTCTCTCTCACTTACTGGCGTCCCGTCCTTTACTTCACAGCTCAGCCCTCCTCCTGTGTGGCCGACTGCTGTTGCTCCAGTTGCGTGACTTTCAACTGCAACAAGTCAACAAACGGCACAGAACCTTGCTTATTATAGCAGGTACTTTCCAAAGATATTCAGGAATAAGCACGGTGATTCACTGTGGCCCAAAAAAAACACACACACACACACACACAATGTTAGCAACAGTTCTTCCAGTTCTTTGCAATAGCCCGCTACCGTCAGTAAGGCTGACTGTGTTGTTTCTGCCAGTGCACTGCTTAATAGGCTTTGGGCCCCATGGCTAAACAATCATGGGAGAAATAACTCAGAGGTTAGGAGGTCGCTGGAGTGAAAATTGTGTTCTGTACAACGGCAGGAGCAAACTAGGCCAGCCCTGCAAAAGAAAAAACCCAGCATCTTTCACAGAAATCCAAAAAGCGAAAAATAATGAGCTGTACCTGCAACAGTTTTGATTCAGGCAAACTCCGTAACTGCTATTATACGCAAATAATACGCAATTATTATACCAAACGCATTGTGAAAATGTTGCTGCAGAAGAAGGAAACGTGTCCTCCAGAATAGGTATCCCCCCCACAGAAAAAAGACTCTCACTCCCTTTTGACCTTTGACCCTCAAAACTGTTGGTTCAGTGGTCCTGTGCCTGCTGGGCAACACTTGATTTACAGTGCAGTAGTTGGGACTGGTCTTTAGGACTAATCCTGGGTCAAACGGAGCAAATAAATCTATGGCGTGACACTCCAGGGGAAGCTCAGACTAAGATAAAGTTTGCACCATTTCCGATCTCCGTGTTTGGGAAAAAAAGCTGTGGAAAAGGGAGATCTCCAACCAGTTTTTTTTTTCTTTAAATCTGTGTATGGTCCTCACTGAAGAGTGGATGCTTAATTGAACTTCCCTTTGCCTAGTCTGACACCGGGCATTGGGAGATTCAAATTACAGAAAACAAAGACTGAAAAATATTGTCAGGGAAAATATTGTTTGGGTTACATGCAGAGTGGAGGAGGAGGAGGAGGAGGCCGTGAAAAGCCAAATCTCAGCACCTGCTGCGCGGCTGAGTCATGAGAACTGGCTGATGATGTGCTCTGTGATATGTTGCATGCTTCGTCTTGGCTTACCTTGTGAAGGCGGTGGTGGCGTAATTGCTCCAAACAGATGAGCTCAGATAGCGATTCTTTATTTTATTTTTTAATTAAAAAAAAAATAAAAATGTATGTTATGTTTAGAGCTAAGTGCTTTTGGAAACTCTCTGTTAAAAAAATAAAGAAAAAAAGCTCCTGATTAGAAAAAGAGAGCTACTAAATGTCTTGGCTCCCGCAGGAATTCAAGCACAGCCCCTTTTGCCGAAAGACCACAGTGAGTGGAGTAAGCTGCCGCGACCTTTGGCACTTCAGAGGTTAAAGTTTGGTGGGAAAGGACAGAAATGAAAAAGCGTGTGTGAAGGCACATGTATACAACACATGAATGAACTATTTTTGTTGGAATAACAGCGAGTGCGCTGACTCGCTCTTGAGCTACGAGTTATGAAACCACAGGGAGGGAAATAAAGAGAAGTGCAGCCCCCCCCCCCCCCCACACACAGGGAGAAAGCCAGGAATAATCCCCCCGATCACACAGGGAGAACGCCAGGAATAATCAGAGTGGGCAGATAAGGAGAAAGTACAAATTAATGACTGGAAACCCAGGTGTATAATACAAAATCCAATCTCTCATCCAAATGTCACATGTATTTCCTGTTAGGCGTACCGCCAGCAGTATTCCTCTCCTCCTCCTCCTCCTCCTCCTCCTCCTCCTCCTCCTCCTCCTCCGATCAAAACTATCTTTCACAGCTTGAGTGCAGATTGCCACACAGTATAAATCGAGATCCACAGATTTTCCTGGATTCAGCATTTTTGCACTGATGACAGAGTAAAACGGTGGAGCGCGGGCTCCCAACGTATTTCCAACCTGAAGAAGGTGATGTCAGCATGCGCTGGGAGCGGCAACGCTGCCTCGACATTCCTGCCGATTGGTCGAGGGCTGTGTTTGACGTGGGGCAACCCGGCTGTTTTCAGAACCGACACACCATGCCGGTGAGATGACTGTGTACACAGTGTACTTTGGTGTCTTATCGATGGTTAAGATATAAGACTGTTTGGCTCAGTGCATTCGTATTTTATTATCATAAATAAATTCAGTCATTCTGGATCGCTGCTCAACCATAAAACCAAAAAAAAAGGGAACTTTCCCAAGCTTATAATGTCCATTGCACAATATTCGTCTGGTGCCAAGGCAGGCTGTGTGATCGTGTTCCGGTAGATGACGAGATGACGAAAAATGATAAATCTCACTCAAAAAGTCGCCGGCCTGTGATTTAACTGACAATAATGAGTGCATGGGAATCCTGGGTGGGAGGCATTTATAAATTTAGTTTTAAGCAGAACTTATCTTGGAACATTTTTTAGCAATGTGTTTGTTTTTTATTCTTTTTTTTTTTTTTTTTTTTTTTAGGTCCGTCAAAGTAACAAGCGCGATGCCATTCTTATGTCATGAAGACAGAATGAAGTCAAACGTTCTGAGTCAAAATGTTGGGCCTCATTTTATGTACCGTATATAGCCATGAATTTCTCCTTCCTACCTTACTGTAAGTGGCATCAGCAGAAAAGCTTCCCTAATCACCACCACATCGCATCTCTCTATTTTTTTTTTTAAATATCCTGGAAAACCCCAGAGGTTATCTGCATCTCACCTATATTTATAGAAACCCGCTCAAAAAGCAAGTCCACGGTTGCTATGTAATCATGTGTGTACTGTGAGATCGGTTTCCACAATAAAACAACCTGTGGGCTCACATCCCCCTTTTTTTTACTCTCTCACTGTGTGAGAGAATGCAGTCATATGATGATGTGCCACGCTTCTGCTTCACCACAAAACCATCCCCCCCCCCCCCCCCCCCCCCCCCCCCCCCCCCCCCAAAAAACACCCCCCGGGGGGTTCCCCCGCCCCCCCCCCCCCGCCCCGCGCTTCCACGACGATCTGTGATGTCAGCATGCGCTGGGAGCGGCAACGCTGCCTCGACATTCCTGCCGATTGGTCGAGGGCTGTGTTTGACGTGGGGCAACCCGGCTGTTTTCAGAACCGACACACCATGCCGGTGAGATGACTGTGTACACAGTGTACTTTGGTGTCTTATCGATGGTTAAGATATAAGACTGTTTGGCTCAGTGCATTCGTATTTTATTATCATAAATAAATTCAGTCATTCTGGATCGCTGCTCAACCATAAAACCAAAAAAAAAGGGAACTTTCCCAAGCTTATAATGTCCATTGCACAATATTCGTCTGGTGCCAAGGCAGGCTGTGTGATCGTGTTCCGGTAGATGACGAGATGACGAAAAATGATAAATCTCACTCAAAAAGTCGCCGGCCTGTGATTTAACTGACAATAATGAGTGCATGGGAATCCTGGGTGGGAGGCATTTATAAATTTAGTTTTAAGCAGAACTTATCTTGGAACATTTTTTAGCAATGTGTTTGTTTTTTATTCTTTTTTTTTTTTTTTTTTTTAGGTCCGTCAAAGTAACAAGCGCGATGCCATTCTTATGTCATGAAGACAGACTGAAGTCAAACGTTCTGAGTCAAAATGTTGGGCCTCATTTTATGTACTGTATATAGCCATGAATTTCTCCTTCCTACCTTACTGTAAGTGGCATCAGCAGAAAAGCTTCCCTAATCACCACCACATCGCATCTCTCTATTTTTTTTTTTAAATATCCTGGAAAACCCCAGAGGTTATCTGCATCTCACCTATATTTATAGAAACCCGCTCAAAAAGCAAGTCCACGGTTGCTATGTAATCATGTGTGTACTGTGAGATCGGTTTCCACAATAAAACAACCTGTGGGCTCACATCCCCCTTTTTTTTACTCTCTCACTGTGTGAGAGAATACAGTCATATGATGATGTGCCACGCTTCTGCTTCACCACAAAACCATCCCCCCCCCCCCCATGACCTACCCCGCCATCACACATACAAACACGCGCTGTGGCATTATGCTGCCTTCCCCTGACAGCGCATGTATCTCAGATGATTCAGGATGGGAAAAAAAAATAAAAATCAGGACAAGTTCTCTCGTGGCTGTTTTCTCAAGTGCTCTTGTCTCAGTCAGTGTAAACACAGTTGACTCCAATCTAATGTAAAGCAGACCCGGGATGGTCACTCTGGTTCTCTGAGACAATTAAACCCAAAGAACACAAGGGGGAGGGGGGCAAAAAAAAAAACATTATGCCATAAAGAGGTAGAAGGGGGAGCATGTGGGGAGAAGGAGGGCGGATGGTGGCCGTTCACACGCTGAGGAGCCGGCGAGCACTTCCCAGGTCACCGAGTTTCCCATACAGAGGGCTCCCTCCTCACATATGGACTCTAAACCGGTGTAATTGGTTGGGTAACGCTCAGCTGTGAGAAGGGTGTGTGCGCCAACACGCAGCGGCCCGTGATTTACGCTTCTTGGTGTAGTTGAGGGAATATAGAGCAGTTCCGCCTGATCTCTGCTCACGTAAAAACATTGTGACAGAGGAGGAGGTGGACGCTGTGGAACAATATCTCCATTCCCATGGCCAGGACTTGCCAGAGTCTTCAGAAGATAATGCTTTCTAAATCCAGTGGAAGGTCAATGGTCTCCATTCCCAGATTCCGGCCTTCTCATCGCTCTGTTTTGGTGTGCCGTTGTTTTATCTGGACACGGGCGTGTGTGCATTTGGCTTAGTATAGATTTGGGACAGTGCACACATCCTCCCGCTCTTTATCAGTTTACACGCCGGAACCAGCCGGAGATCATTCGCCGAGCCGCCACGCCGACCCTCTCGCTCCACATGGACATCGTGCTACTCTCAGATTTCAGCCCCACTCCGCCCGATAAGAGTCATTACACCAGAAGTGTTTGTTATTGCAGAGGCAATTCAGTTCAAAACTGCTGATTGATGCCAAAGCAGTGAATATATGTGTGTGTGTGTGTGTACTACGACGTTACAGCCTCCTCGTGACCGTTTCTGGAAAGCCCGACAGATGTTTACACAGATCTTTTTTAAAGTGGCAGCAAGACGTCACCTCTCACCGGTGCATTCCAGCCTCATCGACTCCAACTGCAACTTGTGTGGCACTGCGTGTTTGGTCTGAGGCAAGGTGAAACAACACGGCCAAGAAAACATAAACCCCCAGGCCCGAGAGCAAGCGCGCTCTTTTTGGGGGGAGCTCAGGCCAGGGCGGCTTGTGTTGCGGGCCATTCGCTTTCGGGGGCCTGGGACAACTGGGCGAGCACGGAGCACGCTCGGTGGGACACCCTCCCAGGCTTTTCCCACATCTCTGGTGGCCGGCGGGGGGGGGGCTGAGGCGAGTGGTGGGCTCCCCGCTCCACAGCAATCTGCTGGGCTGTGGCTGGGAAAGGCTACGGCCCACTGTTCTCATCATCTCCCCCTGTAGTTACTACGGCAGAAGAGAGAGAGAGAGAGAGAGAGGAGCACGGAGCACGCTCGGTGGGACACCCTCCCAGGCTTTTCCCACATCTCTGGTGGCCGGGGGGGGGGGGGGGGGGGGGGGGGGTGGGCTCCCCGCTCCACAGCAATCTGCTGGGCTGTGGCTGGGAAAGGCTACGGCCCACTGTTCTCATCATCTCCCCCTGTAGTTACTACGGCAGAAGAGAGAGAGAGAGAGAGAGAGAGAGAGTTGGGCAGAGGGAGGAAGAGATGCACATGGCAAATGTGTGTTCAGGGAGTCATACTGAGTTTACTGAGTTTGGAGTACTGCTGACGTAGGGTGACAGGGAATTCTCTGTCGGGTGATGACAAATGGAAAACAGAAAAGGAGCGCAGAGTCACAGTTAAGGTGACACTTCTCTTAAAAAAAAAAAAAAAACTCAAAAACAACGCAGATTTTGATTCTGTCCCGATTACGCAAATACATATGTTTCACGTCAATGTTCGTAAAAGTTGTGTTTATGTCTATTCCCATATCCTACAGACTGCAGTCGTCCTTTTTCTAATGACTCACCCACCAACACCGCGCATTAGCAACTCGCCGTGCCTACGCACCCCCCGCGCACGTCTTGCTTACATTTGCATTCCTTGTCCTGTGAGAAGAGTATTTTTCCCTTCATAAATCTGAAGCATTTGATGGAGTCGCATTTCACCCCTGCACCTTATTTGCACTACTGTTGAATGGACAGACACATCTGCCGACGCGGGCACGCACAAAAAAAAAAAAATCCTTGTTGAAATCAATGTGTGAAGCAAAGCCACCGGTTTCAGTTTTGGCTCGCTCGGCCGCCCCTCCGTGTCAGCAGAAGAGAGGGAGTGGGCGGCAGCGTTGGCACAGATGAGGGCTGGCGGGCAGGAGGAGACATTGTGGAGGGTCAGTGACCAGGCAACCATTAGCAGCTTGCGCCGCAGTTGTAAACACGGTGCATGGGCCCTGGAAATGGCCGGAGATGATTGCGGGGACGCATGTATCTCAATTCACATGAAGAGCAACAAACCCTGAGACAAATATTACCCTGCTGATTCGACAGTTCTCCACATTTTCCATGTTTGAGTTACTCTCTTTCTCTCCGCTTCACTCTTGTTCAAAAACACACCCACACATCACACACACACACACACACACACACACGCACACACACACACACACACACACACAGTCACTCGTTAAAAGCAGCAAATACAGGAAACCACCTATATCAGAAACTCCACCCCAGAAGTCTTTTTTTTTTTTTTTTTTTTTTTTTTTACTTCACCCACAAAGCTGAACATCTTTAACCAGCCTGAAGAGAGATGTCTATCTCTGTGACGGGGGCCTGCACCACAATCCTTTTTCAACTGCTCCGAAGCGACACAAAAACAACACACAAACCAACACATCCTTTGTTTTGATTGAACGCAGTTCACGGATAAAAACTCACTTCTGTACATCGTCACCTAACAGAGCAGGAGGGATTAAAAACACACAACGACCCCATCTCAGCTCCGGATGGTGGCTTCACTGCCTACTTTGTTCTCATTTGGCCAGACGTTTAATAAAAGCAGGCTTAATAGAAATAAAAAAACACAATATGAATCTTCAAAGAGTTCCAATGTTTATTAAGTGTTTAACTTCACGGTAAGCTGCTTGTGTAAACCTAACTTTCCAACCCAGTCATCTACCCTCTGCCAAAAGAAAAAAAAAAAAAAAAAGGGCTGGTTCATACCAATGGGGGCACAACAGCAGCAGTGGCTGAGAACACAAACGTTAAGTTATCTTAATGACGGCGTTCAGGGGATTTTGGGGTATGTTAAGTTATTGATGGCTAATATTATGCTGGTACTTTACATTGCCTTCTCCCATCCGTACACTGAAGCTGCAGGGTTTATTTGTGTTTTAAATATGTATATAGCTTGTCAGTTACTTGAACTATTTATCTCTGAATGACTTTATATGTAACTTCTGATATTTAGCAGTGTAAACAGCCGTATGATTCTTCTTTTGGCAAAGCTACCTGCATCCCTGCACCTTCTGTCCCTCAAGCAAACTAATATGTCCAGACCAGTCTTTTTTTTTTTTTTTTAAGTTACCAAAGGTAAAATGCGTATAAACCTTCCTCCCAACTTCTTGACAGACAGAAAATATGTCCTGAAAATAGCAATGTGACATTGATTTCACACCACTCCTTGCTGAATGGTAATAATCCCATTCTTGCCTCATACTCAAAACAAGATCAGACCAAGCTTGGTTGGCAAGTACACCCAGTCGAAATGAATTCCCCGCTGTTTTATGCGTGTGTCTATACAGGTTTGTTGAGAGAGAGAGGAAAAAAATCATCAGGTGGGGAGAATAGAAAGGAAACATTGCACCAAAAAATGGGAAACTCATGAACTCGGTTCCATTTGGACACCTTTGGAGCCACAAAACCCCTTACAGCAAAGGTCAGCTGAAAACAATCATCTGTGAAGATGGATACAGCGTCTTTACACAGATTTGTGCAGGAGTGGTATTATTCATTCCAAGAATGATTGAATCAGTGTGTCTGTCTAAATAAAAGCTGTGTTGAAATATAGTGAAACAAAAAGGACGTAACAGTCTGATATACACAGGATCTACTGACTTTAAATAGGGTTGGGTTTTAAATATGTTAAATTCATTTCATATATAATAATAATAATAATAATAATAATAATAATAATAATAATAATAATAATAATAATAATAATAATAATAATAATAATAATAATAATAATTATTATTATTATTATTATTATTATTATTATTATTATTATTATTATTATTATTATTATTTTTATTATTATTTTTAATAATATTATTATTATTATAGCAGCAGTTCTTTTCAAACTTGTCTTTGGCTAATAACACATAACAGGCTTTGTGACAATTTAATATTTTAGTATTAGAGTATATACATATATATGTATATATATTTATATATACCTTTGACATATATAATCCCTCTACTACACATCAACTACACACATATGCACATGAGTGCAGCAGAGATAAGATTCATCCCTGGGGCGTGCATGTAAAAGCAGTTTATAAATTACCGTCTTACACTGAAGCCAGGAGACATTAATGCAGAGCATCTGTGGGTGTCACGGGGGGAGATCTATGCGTTTCTGAGCACTGCCATGTTTTTCTTATTTACCTGTGGATGAATAAAGAGATGATTTATCAATTCACCTCTTGTGTCCCCTCTCTCTCTCTCGTTCCACCTCTCTCCTCAGGGGGATTAATCAGCTGTCTGACACATGCACTGAGGCAGACAGCGAGGCAGACAGGGAGGGAGATAGGAAGAAAGATGATGGGGAGGAGGAGGAGGAGGAGGAGGAGGAGGAGGAGGAGGAGGGGGGCCGAGGGGATGAGGGTGGCACGAGTCAAATTGGAAACACATCCTTTCAACATGTCCTATCGGAGCATTTTATCTGTGAAAAGAGGGCAAAAGGGGGGCGACTCCCATGCTTCAAAGGCCTAACTCAATTCAGTGATGAAACCGCGGCCTGTCTCCTCACCAGCCACTCCAATCCCAACACCTGTAACCCATCCGGGACAGGCAGATAACCATGGCCAGACAGAAAGAAAAGGCCTCCCAGGGCCTCACTTTCTTTTATTTGAGCTGTCATGTAAAATAAACGTAACGTAAAAAATGGATTATTTTTGAAAGTCGGAAAAAGATTGCCAGGCAGTTTCCAACATCGGCGGACTATCTAAGACCTTTGGAGGATAAGCAGGGTGCGCACCCAGATTCTATTTTTGTCCCGGCCTCTCTAGGATAGGATCCAGATGGGGCACCTGATCACCTTTTTTTTATTTATTATCTCTGCTCTTAGCTTTGAGTTTCCTGTGATCTCACCCTTCCAATGCCATCCACACGTCATCTCCTATAGAATTAGAGAAGTCTGCCTGTGCACATCTGGACTCTGAACTATCATGTTGTTGGTAAAATTATGACTTGTTTGAAATGAGATTCTCTCAGATTTCCAGGCGACAAGGCTAACTATGGCAAGGAATTAGCTGTTGTTTCTGTGGCCTATGTTTCTGTTGGAAAAAGTAAACACAGTCTGAAAATGCAATTTGAAAAACAGTTCTGTGGTGACTTTGCAGCTTGACCGAATTACAGGCCCATTCTGTGTAAGTGTTGAGGGCAAGAGGGGGTCGTGTCTTGTGATCCAATAGCAAGGTAGAATACCCCGGACCAAGTGGGTTAACCTAACAGGAAACCTGGAGGATACACCCTATTAGGCCTGTACTTCCTGCTACTTTGAGGCATGCGCAATTTATGGGCCCAGAGGTATGGTGCACCACTGCAGATCTGATGGATTTCCTCTTTCTTCCCCCCCCCCCCAAAAAAAAAGTCTCAGCCTGAGCATTTTATGAAAGAAAAATGAGCAAAAAACGGCAGATAAGGTGGATAAACGAACCATCTGCAGGGCACTCCGCAAAGCCATGTGCCAAACGGTCTGGAAAGAATCACGCATCTTGGCAGTACATCCCATAAATATGCTCTGATCCTTATAATTCAAATGAAACGTAGGAGGATATTAAATAGATCCCGTTGCCTGAAAGCCAACGTATATCAGTGCCAGTGGAGTGAGTACTGTAACTCACCAGGAATAGACCCCTCACTAGAAATAACCCCAAATTGATAACACCTTTACACTGAAAGAGAAAGATCGGCTACAGTTTCATTTCAGTGGACGTCACATCTTTGTCCCACTGACAGACAATTTTATACTTCTCAGTTTCTCAAGTGAGAAATTGTCTGTACTGAAATGTGTTGTCTCTCAAGTCTCTTTTCTCTGGAAATGTTTCGAACAAACAAGTCTGTGCGTGCTTCACAGTGATGTAAAAAAAAACAAAAAAACTCGAGTGTAAAACCACAGCGCCTGTTACATCAGAACACCGCAATGTTTTGTCCCCATTGATGTTCAGCACCGCTTAAAACATTGCCACAAACTGTATTCCTGTCAACACTGCCGTTGCAAAGTGACAACTCGTAGTCCCTTTTATGAATAAAAAATTACTTTTTTTGTGACATTGGTGATTTAAAAAAAAAAAAAAAAAAAAAAAAAAAAAGGAGAGAAGATAATGAGTCTGCTGGTATACGGTTGAGGGTTTACTTCTGTGTGTGGGTGAGGCGAAGTTGCACATACGCATTTACCAAACTATCAAGCAATGTCTCTCTGATCTGTCACTTCATGATGTAATAGGTGCTACGGATTCCAGTGTTCAGACTTCATTGCACCCTGCAGAGTAAAAGAGACACTGCAGCAGATGTTTACCGTATGCAGTGGTTGAATGTGTGTTCTTTGATGAACAAACATAGCGTGGCTATAGGAATATGTCAAGAGAGTGGCATGTGTTCCTTCTGTAGTGCAGCACAACGAATGAACCTATATTTATTTAAATCATAAATAAATTGGAAATACATATTATTATTATTATTATTAGTAGTAGTAGTAGTAGTAGTAGTAGTAGTAGTAGTAGTAGTAGTAGTACTCTTGTATATATTTAAAAAATAGTCCTCTATGCATTTTAAGAAAGATGGCTAATATAAATGTCTAACTTAATCACATATTGTCCCATTGCTACAACGCAGCACTGGTTTAGGGTTTTAGGTCAGGGGATCATATAGGAAGTATAGTGTGAATGGGGTTTGGAGGAACAAGAGGTTGATTTAGCAGGGGAAGAGGGTAAGATGGCGAAAGATGGGGGAAGAAGTATAGCAGGACGAGGAGGACGAGACTGAAGATAGGCAAGCAGTCTCCACAGCTGTCAGAGATGATAGAGTAACTCAGCATCTTGTAGGAGACTGTCTCTGACCATTATCACGATGCAGTAAAACACCCTGTTGGCTGCGTGCTTCCGATATAAACCCTGGAGATCCCAGTTGTGCCGCCAATGCCGAGGATCAAAGCCGAGAGGAGTCCGCATGTCCGAGATTTGTGGCCTGCACAATGTCCATTATGGGACCAAAACCAAACATTCGGAAGTGAGACGTACTGTACATTTGTTCATTATGATTATTTCTAATTCGACAATTTGAATTATGGCAGTTGTTTTGTCAGGATCCTATAGGGTTTTTTTTTTTTTTCTTTTTTTCCTCCCTTTGTTTCCCCCCTGCTCCCTCTTTCCTTTTGGTGGGTGTGTCTCTCTTGTCTCCTGTTCTCTGTGTGGGCGTTGGTCTGGAGCTGGGTGGAGTTGGACTCTTCCTGATTGAATCTCACGCACCTGCATTTAATTCATGCCGTCTAATCAGCCAGCTGTTAAAGGCCTTCATTGCACAGTGTCCTGGCGCACGCTTTATATCGGAAAACATGGTCTTGTTTGTTAACCCCGTGTTATGAGTTATGGTATATTTATCTGAAATTATACTGTTGGTTTTTAGGGGCCCTATACTATTTGTTGCCTGCTTGCAGAAAAGCTGATGGGGTCATAAAACAAAAAAAGAGAGCTGAAAAAGGCCGTTAAACTCCTCGCCATTGAAGAAAGCTACGGATTTAGGTGATAAAATTCCCTTACGGCATCGCTGCGAGTGAAGCTGTCGTGTAGCTGCCAAGTTATCGCGTGATTCATGGTCAACATAAAATAAAATATTCTATTCTACATGCTTTCTATGCTTCACCAGATAAAAAATCCATTCATTGATTTTAATGATAAAATAATCTAAAAGTGGTTCCTGACGCTCCATCTTATCTCACATGGCCAAATGTAGACTAGCTTCTTCAACAATACCCAGTTTTTAGTTTTGGATTGATGTTACATTGACTCGTAATAATAACGAGACTGTGTACGTGTCCAGACTCTGGCATTGTTCATCTAATATTACACCAGATACAAAGTAGACTTATTGTTCATACTTTAGTCTGGAATTGCACTTACGGGGAAGGTGTCTTTGGCCGCCGCCCAAACTATCTCCCCCAATAACACAAAGGACAATGTTAGGTAACCAAGCAGTGAAAACAGTGTCACGCGGGCCTGAGTGACGAATCACAATTGGCTGTACGTTATGTATACAACATCCCAGGCAGAAGAAGAACAGTTGCGTTGTGTTTTTCGGATAAGAAAGCACTCCATAGAGAAACCCACCCATTCAGACCTCCTGAAGGCCAAAGTACTTGAATCAAAAATAACTTGCCTCCCTCCCTCGCAGATGATGACATTTGGAATACGATTTAGCCTTGTCGCCAAGTTACTATCGGCTCGGGGCCTTAGGTAAACACATTTGATGAGACCCAAAGGTCTAGCACCAACACGGGGCCGGGAGGACAGGCAAGTGCGCAGGGGCCTTTGGCCCTGCTTCGAATCAGCAGAAGCCAAGCAGGAAACATCTGGAAGACCCAGTGCAAACAGATGTCGGAATGAGATAAGGGCCCCGAGTTAGAGTTCAGCCTCCCATCTCTGTATGATGAAGCTTTGTAAGATCCAGGTGGGCCGCAGCCTTGGCTTCAGCAGCTCAAAGGTCCAAATAATCAAACTACAGGGTCCCTTTTTTTTTTCCCTTTTTTCTCACACTCGCATCTGGTGGAGGCGATGAATGTTGTCAGTAACTGGTGTTCTATTGTCCCTGGTCTCATTTTGATCCATTGTCAGCCAGACTCTCATGAGACTCCCTTCATACAATGTTTTCGCCTCTCCAGGTCACCGCTTACATCATTTCCTGCCATAGTTTGAACATCGACTGGGCAACAGAGTCAAGTTTGCGCCTCGTCGTAGCCGTTCACATCGCGTTTGCCCACGCTTCGACTCATTGTGGAGCTGGAGATTGTTTGATATTGAATTGCACCGTCAACTTTATGGTTTATTTTTAATTTCTCATCTAAACACTGGAGGCCATAGTTGGTGAAAAACAAAAGACTGGCGCAGCCCTGGCCCAACTGTGTATGCCTGTGATTGAAATTTGGAGTTTAAGCTGTGACATATCATTGTGTGTCCGTTTTTAACCCCTTCACCTCACCCTCACAACAGGAAAAACAGCAACCGTCCCTCCTCCCTTATATACCTACTCATTACTTCATGTGAGGAAGATAAAACGGGAGAAAATAACAAGAGATAAATTATAAAGAAAACTGTGTCATTCGCACAGATGAGTAGAAGTCCCTGGGGAGAGTTGGTTCCTGTTAAACTATAAAAAGGCCTCTCCTGGGACCTGAGATCTGAAGTGGAACTCACAGATTGTTCTGCAATCAGAGGCGAATGCACACCACCAGCCTGGATCTCCATAAACTGATAAATAATGGGTCCTGGGTGGGAGGGGAAAACATTGGAGAAAAGTTAGGCCTGCAAGTTTAGAGTTTTTCGAAATTGCAAACAACCTCATGAACACAATAAAGGAGATATTTTTGAATAATTTGGGGTGCAATTTATTGAAGAAAAAAAAACGGATAATGTGACCATAGCGGGACACATCACAGGGAGCCCAGACATGACTCAGATTTCTTCCACTTCCATTATCGGCCTCAGCCACACCCATTTTACCCTGGGTAATTAAGAGAATGTATGAAACCACCCCTGGGATGCCCACTGATTCACCGCACAAACAGGAAGTAGAGAAGAGGTCAGTGAATGAAAGGCGGAAGCGCTGGAAAACAGCAACAATGCAAGAGGAGGAAACCCCCCTTTTATAAATAGGAGCAGACCCCCGCGGCGTGGTGGTCGGGGTCATAACTGGTGGGATGGGAGACAATGGGGGAGCAAGGCCACTGGCTGACCAGTTTAGGTGTGATGTGTCTGTGTGAGGGAGATAGTAACACGCCAAGGGGTCACGGCAGACGCAAGTGAGAAGTTGCAAAACAAGACCAAAGAGCTTGAAGGTCTGCAACTGGGAGTCCGGTGCGGAAGGCGGACTTCAAGAAAGATTGTAAGTGCAAAATAATTGTGTTGCACTAAAACAAGAGGAGTTCTTTACATGCTGTGTATTAAAACCCGGGTGGCGTTAACAACCGAAACCACCAATGAAATATACATCCTGTGATTGAGTGAGGTTGCATGCAAAACAACCGTGTGTGCGTGCGTGCGTGCGTGCGTGCGTGCGAGCGTGCGAGCGTGCGAGCGTGTGTGTGTGTGTGTACTCAGCCGTATAGGTGTGTGTGTGGGGGGGATCCAAATGACAGATTAGACAAATCACAGCTGGGGAACCAAAAAAAACAACTGTTATCTTGAGAGGCATGTCTTCAGATGGAAGATGACAAGTGTAATTTTGACAAAAGGAGCAGAGGGTCTTCAGGCCTGCGACGGATCAGGCGTCAATTACCGCATGGCGATTGAGTTTGACGGGTTTAAATGTGGTACATAAGCAGATAATAGTTTTGAGAGATAATGGAAATTTCGCCCAGTTGAGCACCGACACACTGTCAAAAAGATGAATTGTCGGGTCAGGAGAAGGGCTGAAACAAAAGCTGAATATTCAGATGACAAGCGTGCACACAAAGTTCACTTTCTCTTCTGCAATCCATCATTTTGGGAGAGGGGAAGAAAGGATATTCGTGGCATTCGGGGGACTAACATGACGTGTCGGAATTAAGTAAACACTTCCCGTAATTATCTCTGACATAAATATATTGAGTTCAAACCCCTGTATTCAAAACGAGGCCTTTTTTCTTTTTTTTTTTTTTTCTTTTCCAAAAATAAATCTTGACAAAAGTCTCACAATGTGCACAAGCACTATTATGATACCATGAGCTCCCGAAAGCTTTTGTGCACCAAGAAGAGAATCCCAAGGTGCACGCTGGAGTCTCCCAGGAGTTTTCTAAGCCGGGGGAGTAGGTAACATGCAGGGCTTAGGGCATGGTCCGGGGCCTTTCACCTCGGAGCTGTTAACAGTCAGGCCTGTGATCCCAAGGCCCCCGTTAAAGACCCCCATGGGTTTAGGACTGTAACCAGAGAGTTGGAATAACAGAGCGACAGAGCGCCACACAGCAGAGCCTTCATGTGGCATGGTAGGTTCAACCTTACTCCCTGCACGGGCCCTGGAGAAAGGTCACAGGGTCACAGACCTCTTTTTTTCCTTTTTGCAGTTTCTCTCTCTCTCTCTGCCCCCCTCCCTCTCTCGCTCTCTCTCTCTCTCTCCCTCCCTCTCTCTCTCTCTCTCTCCCTCTCTCTCTCTCCCTCCCTCTCTCGCTCTCTCTCTCTCTCCATCTCTCCCTCTCTCCCCCCCTCTCTCTCTCTCTCTCTC
>JAFBJU010002464.1:169824-192912 GCA_016785305.1 Colistium nudipinnis
GCTGGGAGTCTGGTGGTTGGGAGGGCATGAGAATGTAAAGCTGGAGGAAAGTGAGGCGATTTGCAAAGGCCTGGGAATATACACGTGGGGGGAGGGGGGGGGGGGCGGAGCGAGTGGACTCAATTTAAACCATCTTGTCCAACAAACAAAGTGAACGTAAATAAAAGACGTGTCCGCTGTTCATCTCTTCATCGTCATCGCTTCGCCTGTCATTCGTCCATGCACATATTTATCACATACCATAAATACACTTTAAAATGCTTCTCAAAGTCCCCCCGCGGACCCCCTTTTTCGTAATTATGATTCATAACGATAGTAAGCCTGTAGCTGCCATTATTTCTCTGAACAAATTGACTAATAATACTCAGTGATGCATGAAACATGAAGCTACTGCCCTCTCCGTTTTTATCAGTTTTATTTTGCCGCACATCCCACAGCTCATGTAAGAGACTTGCATAAGAACAAAGGGCCATGGGACCAAAACATATACAGTATGCCTCCCCTCTGTGGCTCAGTTAGATTTATAGAGTTTCATAAAAAAAATGGGCCCAAAATGTCTGGCTAGGGGCCCAATATCCCATCCTCGGGTTTTTGGATCACAGCCAGGAAAATATTGTCCGGCTGTGAAAAAAGAGAACACTTTTTCTTTTTTTATTACTATGAAATACAAAAGGCAGGGGGAAGAGGAAGAACAGAAGGGGCAGTAAACGAGGTGAATGATGTGAGTCGTGGGGGTTGAAAGTGGGAGACGGAGGAGAGTGGGGAGCAGGAAGAATAAAAAAAAAAAAAAAAAAACGAAGTGGAAAGAAAAAGTGAGATGAAGGTCCTGGAGGTTGAGATGGACACTGGATAAGGCCTAAAAAAAAAAAAAAAAAAAGTTAACATCTCTCTTCTTCCCGTTTTTTCTCTATCTGCAGACATTCTCTGCCCTCCCTTTACCCCACCTCCGCTCTGCACAGGCAGCACCTGAATCCTGGGACTCATCAGAGCTACCTGCCAGGGATTAACCAGAACCTGTTACCCCTCAGTGTCAGATGACTGAGCCCTCTCTCGCTCTCTCGCTCTCTCTCTCTCTGTCTCTCCTCCACACCTACACACACACACACACACAGACGCTTGCACTGTGAGAGTCTGTAATAGGAACCAGCTGGGCTTTCAAGGCTGTGCAGTGCGCCAGACAGGCCCATTCATAACCCTCTAGTGAGTTTTAATGAAGGTGGGTTTCTCGGGCGGTGTGGAGGCAGCGGGGAAATGATGAAAGAGGCGCAGACGCTTGACTCCTTCTTCCTCACTCTTGCTCTATGCCTTCCAACCAATGAACAGGGATTGTATAAGGGGGGGGAGACTCTCAACTTCAATGTATGGGTGCACAGTGGGGACTACATCAAACACCAGTGAAACATGGGGGGCTATTGGATACTTAAAGTGGGGAAAAAACGACAATAAGATGATCGTCACACATAAACCCGCGTACCATTGTTTTGCTGGTGCTGATAAGAGATATGAGGCTGAAAGGTCTCTGCAGTCATGGTTACGGTTGTGCTCTGACTGCTTCAGTGGCTTGTATGCATCTTTTTGGAGAAGCACATTTCAGTAGACGGGGAGGGGACTGTGGTGAGGTCCGCAAACCAGACCTATAAATACTCGGTAATATAGGTGTCAGTAACATTTACAGACCTGCAAATGGCCAATGATGTCCATTATTGAGCTGAAACCCCACACCGCTGGATGGCCCTCTGTACACACGCTCGCAAGGACATTCGCATGACACAGCATTTATTGTAGTGTCAAGTGTCGCTCTGTTTTTGGCGCTTTAAGACACCAATACGCACATAATGGGTGCCAAATGCCGTGAGGTGGTGACCATGGGCAGTGGTCAGCTCCGTCTCGCTTTCTCAGAGGGCGGAGAGGTGTGTAACCTGAGCCGGTGAAGTAATGGTGATGAAACGGCCCTTTACACCCCGAGGTCATGCTGATGTGAACACCAATAAACCAGAACCTGGCTCGCATGCCTTTTTCCTCAAACACACAGGCACGGAGGCACAGAGAAAATGTTAAACTTTGAAAAAGTTAATCTGACAAGTTTATATCCACAAAAACCACAATATAATTATATCTAAAAAAAAAACAATATTGGATTTAACTTGACACAGACTTGAGTTTGATTGACATTGTTTACTCTCAAACCAAAAGGGATGTACCGTCCAACTTTTTTTCCCCAACACTTCATCAGGACATTGGCCGAGGGGGTGTGGCGATGCTTTATTGAACTTACGGTTGGAGACCCACTGCAACACAGCCACACAGCCTCGTCAGAGGCATCTCCCCGTGAACGAGCTACGTGCACAGACAAACACACACACACGCGCGTCACGTACGGTACGTGCATGTTTTCACTGGGCAGATGGAGAGAAATCAAGGGTCTGTGTCACAAACCTCCCACGCTCTCCACTTCAGCCCTGGTGGCCGCACGGCCTTTGATATTCCCCACATAATAACTGCGTGGTTTTTCAGCTAACCCCAGGAATGTTCACATGAAACAAACATGACTATATTATGCAGTGTCTTGGCGGGGCACGATAATGATTGAGGAAACATTTCAGTCATGTAGAAAGCCTAATTCAATCTTGCTTTCACCTCCTTTGGACCACTGCAGGATTGAGCCGTGTTTTGTGCACGCATTAGCAACTGTAAACAAGCTTTACTGATGCTTGCAGTGTAATAGAGGAGTGCAAAAACGGACCGGCTGGAGTTATGCATTTCTATCTGTTACTTTATTTTAAGCCAAATAGACAAATCCCATAATATCATGAAAAATACACACGCTTGAGATCATGGTTTTAATGTGTAAAAAGCTCCATTCTTGTACATGGTGAAATGTTTTTAAATAGCTCTCTCTCTATATATATATATATATAAATATTGGGGTACATGAAAAATCCAATTTTGTACCCATAATGGGCAAAAGTAATATCATCATAGCTTTTATGGCGTGTTTAGCCAAATGAACGCGTGATCTCCCACGATCTCTTCTGGGGGATACACTGCGTGCCCGAGCTCAGTGGGTGCGGGGACATATTTGTGTCACACAGAGCTGATGATGGGTGTGTGCGTGCGCCGACTTTAGAGGAGAAAGAGGTCATCCGGAGTTGAAAAGAAAGATCTCTTCCTCCCTCCGCTCGCTGTCTGCGTACAGGGCCGAATCGCCCAGCAGCGCACAGTCCGTCGGGCCGAGGGCCAAGAATGCCGGAGCTGCTGGGTGGCACGCTGGGTGATTTCCTGTCTGAGGGGGTCCTCTCGTAGCCGTAACGCGATCCAAACCTCGGTCCAAAAATAACCAGTGTCCCTGCTGGAGATGGCGGTGCAAAGCTGGCGGGGCACTAATGCAGCTTGCCCTGCTTCCTTCCTCAGAGGATGCTGGGAGTATTGAGCTGATAGTTGCTCAAAGTTAGTTGTACCGTCAGCAGCTGGGAAGACACGGACGTTTGGGTGGCCCGGGTGATACCGTTGAAAGGCCCCGACTTAGGTTCCAGCAACAAGAATAAACATTGAAGAATATTTGTATTTGTTTTCCTCACCACCGAACGCCATAAGCTGTGTGTCCCGCAGTTTTCAGCAGAAAAGTGGAGGGAAAATCGAAATCATCCTCCATTTTCAAGATGATAGACATAGGCCATCACTACCTGATACTTTTCTCTTCACCCAGCCTGTGGAGATGAAGAAGAGAGAGCCACGGGAAATTAGCCGAGGATGGATTATGTCATAGAGAGTCGCTGCTGTTTGGTAATTGTATCAAAGGCCACGAGTGTGCGTAAAGAGGAAAGCAGATAGAATCTTTGAAACATTTGACCCTAATAGGCCGATTATTTCCACGAGGGCTTCGCCTCTCCACAAACAGAGCAGCGTATTTATGCAGGTTTGTCTGTGTTGTTTCAGAGAGCCCAGGCTCCCCTGGCAGGGGGAGATTTCACCGGGTCATTATGCAGCAATTTGGGGCGGCTGGGCCAGCCTATTTCACAGCACCTCACAAACCGCAGCGTACGAGATAGCAAAGGAGGCGGAGACACCAAAACCAAAAACACCGTTTTGCCCTTTGAAGAGGATCCACCGGAGAAGTACAGCCCAGGCCCTGAGCTCCACGAGTGAGCCAAAAGAAATGGGGATGAATGATTACCTTAGAGAATTGCTGTATGTGAAGGGGGGGGGGGGGGGGGGGGGGGGGGGGGAGGAGAAGGTAGAGGGGAAAAAGCGATGCGGATGCAAGAAAGGAGAGAGACCCAATAATGAAATAAATCTGCCCACAGCTTTTTTGTTTAATGAATGTGGAGCTGATTTATTTTCCGTGCGGCTCGGCAGATTTGTCTGGGCGCGGAACAGAGCGTGCTCTGTTCAGTGCCACGCTCAGCAACCAGGTGTGCGACAGACGGGCCCAAACAGTTAAAAGTAAACTGAGTGCAGTGGAAATAGATCCACTCCAAATTTTGTGGGCTGTTTTTTTTTTTAACAGGTTTCGCTGGGGGAACTAGATTTGCTGCCGCGATCGAAAACAGTCTGCTTTCTGTCTCCGTTCAGCCACAACAGCCAGCAGTGCTTTTTTTCGGAGCTTGTCGTCGTAAATGTGAACTCGTGTAGGTATACAATGTCATCAGGGCCATAGTGCAGTGCGGTGTAATGCAAAAAAAAAAAAACAACAACTTTGTGCAAAGGTAATTTAGAAAGCTAAGAAGCAGGATATCACACTGATGGAGATAAAAGATAAAAAGAGCGAGAGAGCGACAGAGGAGGGAGGGAGAGCTGAAAAGAAAGAACTACAAACAAACAGTGAAGGGGAAACAACATAAACAGATCTTCTGAAACGATCAAGCAGCGTAAATATGAAAAATGCCCCGCCCCCCCCCCTTCTGTTCCCGAATAGCCCATCACGATGAAGACAAGCGAGTATGGGCCCTTGACAGAGCCTTGGTAGACGCCAGCAAAGCACGCTCGGTTCTTGAGGTATTTTAATCTTCTGCCCTCCCTCTGTCCTACCCAACAGGCACAGTCGGGCATTTATCTCATTCGACTAAGTAGTCCAGTGTTCCCTGAGCAGAAGGGAGGCAGACCCTTGTGAAAACACTTGATCGGAGAGATAATGAGCCACGTCGCAGGTCAGAGAGGATGCTGGCCGTGGACATGCATTCAGATGACAAGGTTGATAAATATCCGTTTTCCACTAAAGGCTGCGTCGTGCCTATGTTTAAATGTACTGGTTCTAGTATCTGTCCGTTTTTTTTTTCTGTGTATTGATACATGTAAATATCCATCTGAGTTCAGTCACAGACCCTCTCATACAGGATTTGTCTCAGTTTCCACTGGTACCCAGTCTCTTTGTGCATCAGTGGCAACGTTTGTAATTGACGGCAGCGCGATCAAAGCCCTAAGGCAAACATCACCACAAGATCACCTTTCACAGCTTGGCTCGGAGGTGAAATAATGTCTAAAGGGAACACAAAGGGACCCTTAGAGTCTTATATGGAAGACTGAAGAAATACAAATAAAACAGTCTCCGGAGGCCAGCACAACAGTTTGAGAGAGGATTTGAGAGAAACTATTTTTGCCGTCTTTTAAGCCCCGACACTCCCCTTGTCATCCACTTTGTTGCACAGTTTCAAGAGGGCTCAGCCGGCATTTTCGCTCGTTGCTCAAAATCAACTCGCGTTCCAAACTGACATATTGTTTCAATGCAGGGATGTGCATGCAACCCTAAATATGGCTGGCAGACACTCAGGAATGCTTTGGAGATGGAGCGAATGGCGGTTTGGCTCCCCTCAAACAGACACTTTTCAACCATTGAATCAAGCAGGCTTAAATTGGACAAATTAGGGTGAGTGTGATCAACTTCGGTTCATGGCTTGTATTTGGCATGTGGCTCTGGCCTGGGACCAAAACCGGAGCCTGTTGTTTTTTTCCAATGGCTTACTGCTGCCCTCTGTCAAAAAATGACTGTCACTGCAGCAGAAGACACGGAAACACGGAGGCAGTGGCAAAGCTTCCAAACTATTGAAAAAGAAATAAAAGTACAACAATCAGACGTCCGTCAAATAATTCCCAGAATACCATTTCAGCCGTGACAGTCACCCCCCCTCCCCCCACCCTTGTCAGCCTGTGAGTCTGCTTCCAGGAATGCAAGTGCAGACGCAGCACTTCTGCAGCCCAGTGTGTGTGTGTGTGTGTGTGTGTGTGTGTGTGTGTGTGTGCGTTTCATTTGGGCTCCCTCTGTCTCGAACACACATGTGGCCCAAATATGTGCCGCGGCTGTCCAACAGAAACAGACTGGGATCCAGCGAGGTCCTTAATATGCACCTCGCTGGAACGTGCCACTCTGACACCAAACGAAGTCAGACAGGGCCACGTGTTCGAAAATTTAACACACATTCTTCAGAAGCCCCGTCACACTCCTCAGCCGATGAGTCCTCACTGAATCAGGTGGCGTCGGACCAAGGCTTAACCAACAGCTTAATTAATGAAAGGAAAACCACGGCAGCTCAGGACTACTGCGTACGCCTTCAAAGTCTCCCCATGACATGTGGTGTGAAAACACAATCAGACAAAGAACAGTCACTGAAACTGCACCACCTACCTGAAAAAAAAAACAGGCCAAAGAATTTGACCGCATTGGAGTCCTACACCGAACCGGTACATGCACTCAAATGTTTACAGACACAGTGTGTAATGTCATTTGGTGAGAGTTCACCGTACACACGTATTTTTTCCCACAGACGAGATTACATACAGTATTGGATAAACAAAAGTGTATTTCATTCAATACACATCATAAAAAGGAAAATATTCAGTGGTGCAGTGGAAGCGGCAGCATTTATGCACCTTTCTCCATTTAACCCCTGGTGGTTCTATTTGGCCATTAACAACAGCAATGTCCGACTCATTTTTCATATGTGATTTGTTGGTAGATTATTGTTGTTTTGTGTGTCGCTCTTAGAGACGCACTAAGGTCATCTGTTTTGCTTTGGTCCAGAGGCAGATATGACAGAAGGGAGTGGCATTCAACAGATCTGGCTGTCGCGTGACATTGAGAGGATTCGGATAAATCTGCTTGGCCACATTCGCCAGACAGAGCATCTGTAAATATTACATTCATTTAATATGGTGTGTGTGCCTGTGTTTCATTGCGTGTCTGCAAAACGTGTACCGGCTGACACGCAAAACTTCAAGTTCTGTTCAGTTGAAAAGGCTAAAATCTACGTTGTGTATGGTGTGTGTGTGTGTGTGTGTGTGTGTGTGTGTGTGTGTGTGAAGCCTCGTGTTCATCTTCCTTTCACCTCGTTTGTAGCCGCTAGAATGGGAAAGCCCGCGTTCAGGGAAGACTGTGGGAAACTCCAAGCGCACATTTTCAACATTAACAACTTTCTCCCAAAGGTGGAGAAAGCAAAGAGGCTACAGAGCTATCTGTGATGTCTTGAGCAAACTATGCAATCAACAGTGAGAGGCTGAATCCACAAACACGGCGGGACACTTAAGCAACCATGACGGTAAACATCCACCCTGCAGAACGGCCTTTGAACAAGACACTGAGAGCAGATCATATCCAGGGGTGCCGGGTTGCGGTTGACCTCAAACTTTGTTTTGGATGGAACCAGCCACAAAAAAAACATTTTTTTGCATGAGACTAATAAACAAATAAATAATGTATGCAATGAAATTATCGATTCATTGTCATGGGAAGCGGTCAGAGTGACTTACTGCTTTGTGTCTTTCATCTAAAAAAAAAAACACCTTTTATCACTTTACCATTCCAGGTTAAACTGTCTACCATTGCTGCAACTGGTGGGAATGTTATGTTTTCATGGAATTTCACTTAACGGAACTGTATTCCATAAAAAAAAAAAAAAAAAAGGACAGAGAGCCGCGAGATAGGTTCCAAAGCAACCCTCACACTGGCCATATAATTCACAACTTGGACATGGAGTGCTACAAGGATAGTATACTCGCTGAAGAAAGTACTGGTCTGTACCTGGGCCATATTCACATGAACAAGAAAGCATTTTTAATTATAAATATATGTTCTATTTTCTATTTTGCATGAACAACAATGATTTGAAGTGTATCCTCCGGTGTCCAATCTCGGTAATGAAGCTGTTGCAAAAAGGGGAGAAGAGCGTGTGTGTGTGTGGGTGTGAACCGTTGCTCCGCCTTTTTCCACCTGACCAGGTAAAGGAAGGAGGAAAAAAAAAAATCACACCTGTGAGCAGAAGAGGAAGGAACAGCCAACAAAGGAGTAAAGCGGAAGACAAAGAGGAGTGAGTTTTTCATCACGCGTTCATTTGGCTAACAGATAAATGGAGTACAAGTGTGACATATTCAGTTGCTGGACATAGACAATAATAAACCTAAAGAGGGAAGAATCTGTTGTTCACAGAATGCTGGATAGGTGCTGGCTATGTGCTGGATAGGTGCTGGATATCTCCTGGACCCAGAGGCCTCGACTGATATCTGGAGCTGTTGGGGATGAAGCTGGTTTGCTTCTTCCCTAAAACTATTTAGATGCAGCAGGGGACGACCTCGTCCAGGAGGAAACCCAGAAAGGTAAGGCTCCTCTCGCACTTTACTGAAACTATATTCCAATATTCCAACTACCTTTGACTTAAAAAACATTCCAACCCTCCGTACACACAAGCGCTTTCCCCTCTAAATCCAACATAGACACTTCCCCTTTTCATGAGTGACTCTGATAAAAAGATTGACACTTATTTAGAATTTTGATTACTACCATATGTAAAGTATATATATTGAATGTTTTGTTTGAATAAAGGACATTTATTTTTGCCATGAGATTGTGGCACGATTGAATATTTACTTTGCCTTGATGATTTATTTTGGATCATAGTTAAAATATGTTAAAATAACAGTTTTTTTTGTTGTTTTTTTATAGCATTGTATTTTTTTGCGTGGCTAGTGAGCAATCCAGGATGTAGTATACATTTTTTGACTGAATAATTTCCCCACAGGTTTAGTTGGTAAAATATTTGTGAGTTGAATTCTGTCCAGTTGCAGTACACAACCTGGTACTACAGCATAGTACAATATGCCGTCATAAAGCCATACAGTTTTTACCCAGACTGCACCTACATGTTTGGGGGTAATCGTTGCCAAACCTGACCTTGTTCCTATTTTATATTCAACGAATTGAAGCTTTTGTGAGAAGACAAAAGATAGAGAGGTGAAGAGAGCCAGTGCTGAGAGAGAGAGAGAGAGAGAGAGAGAGAGAAATAGTCTTCCAAGGTATAGCAGGCTGCCTGCCAGATGGACTCTCTGCAGCTGGATAACAGACACAATGACATTTCAGATCAGTCTATAAATACCGCTACCAGCTGCCTCCAGTTAATGTCAGATGATTATTAAAAAGCACCACGAATGAACCATTTATCAGCTCTTGGGCAATAACGCATTTTTCTCTGGAGGGGAAAAAAAAAAAAAAAGGGTCGTCACAAACAAGAGCCAAGGGGCACGGGGTGACCGAAAGAGGTCTGAGCTAAAATATGACCGGCTTAAACCGTTCTGACAAGAAATGGAGTATGAGGTATTTGGCTTGGCCGGCACATGTGGGGGGTCCCCGGGGACGGAGCTTTTGTTTTTGCGCTGTCTTTCTTGTTGCGTGGCTTAATGCGATGCTTTGCGAGGAATAATATGTGTAGGTCATGGACGCGGGGACTGACAGCATCTTTCACTGATCGACCCACCAGCTCCCTCCATTAGTCCCAGGGGGGCTTCTCCTGTTACCCGCTAATGCCTCCCAGTCTCTCAGCCTTTCGGGTGTAACACAACTTGGGAGAGGTTTGGAGTTTCACCTTTTTTGGCTATTTGTCTCACCCTGCCTCCTGGGCCAGACACTTGTGCAAAAAATGTTGGACATGCAAACACAAACACTTCTCCCTCAATTAGGGGGGGGGGCACGTAGCTGGTTTCATCACAACGGCAATATCCACAGATTACAATGCAGCTCTGTATAGCAACAGTGCAGGGTCGTATCGTCTTTTGAAAGCTCATAGCTTTCGGCTGTTGAGACAGTGTTGGAGGTTTTTTATTTTTTCCAGGCCTCAGTCTGCGATAATGTGACTGCATTACATGAAACAAAAAGTTTCCGTATTTCGGCTAACTTCTCCCCATAAATCTTTGAAGAGAATGAAGGGGAAGAGCCGTGATGCAAAGCTCTTTGAGGTTGAACATTTCTCTCAAATCACCTAATCGTTCATATTAGATTTGGTACTGGATCGAGCCAGCTGAGCCGGTCTTGATTATGTTCGTGCATCACGCTGGAGTTGTCTACAGGCTTGATGGGAGCGGCACTGGTCCCCTTTACCTGGAAAAGGGCTCTCTTGGTACCTGCCTACCCAAAAATGGCATTACTTTGGCGGGGACTGTTGCTTAAGGCTGTGGTTCAGACTCTGAGCGTCCTTTATTTCCATGAAGAACATTCTGAAAGCCCTCATCCTTTGCAGTTGCATGCTCACATGCACATAGGGCCGTATTTTGGTTTTCATTAGTCGAAAACATGTTAACTGTCGAGGGCAGAGAAAGCCACAGAGAAGCCACCCAGTCAATTGTGGTGATGTGGCCGTTTGAGCAAAAGGGGGCGTGACTAATTCACTCGCAGAGTGACACGTCCTCATTTCAAGCTGTGAAGCTCCGACTATTCCAGGGACTCTGTCCTCGTTTCACTCAAGGCTCCATTCATCTTCGCTTCACTTTTTGCTCCTCATCTGCTTGATATTTCAGTTGCTGGTTCGGGCCACTTTCATCTCGAAAAATGCACATAAATCAATCCATAAAATAATTGGCAAACTTGTTGGATTTGAAAGCACTTCTGGAAGCCACGAGTAAATCTACAGTCGGCGTCCACCTACATCGGGGTGGCCACATTTTTTCCAGTATGACTGACAATGTGTTGGACCCTGGGTCTGTGTGAATGTGCTAACATGATGTGGTTTTTCGAGCTCAGTAAAAAAGCCCAGCTTCATGCATTTTGATTGATATTGGCTACCAGTGCACTGTAACCCTCAAACGGCTGTGTGCAGACTTTTACCTCTGCCTCGCTCGCCACAGCTGTTTCCTGCCCCAAACTGCTGAAACAGTGGTGTACCAGGACCAGCGGTAGGCCGGCACCAACCCAACCCTCTCCATCTGCCACACACGCACACATATATCAGTGAGAGTATACCATGCTCACCCTCCCTGTAGACTGCTACTGGTCACCTTGCAGCACTTCCTGTACGAATTGGGTCATTTCCTCCCTACCCTTGTGCTGAGGGTTTAAGCTTTTGCTGAGGTTGAAGTGCAGAAAGGGGATGAAGAGAGGACGAGCTTCCTCCCTTCTAATCACTTTCAACCTGTCTTTCACTCACATGAATCTAATGTGTAGAAAGACATGTAGAAAACACATTTTTTTCTTTTGTTCCCCCTTTTTTTTTCCAAGAGTCTGTGCAACTGACTTTATGGGGCGCATAAGCCCCCGTGTAGCACATTTGCTTAAATTCACATCTGGGCAGAATGAGGCCTTGTGAAACTCTGGGACTCATATAATTCTAAATAGGGGGATCCTGGCTGTATAAAGGGCAGAAAAACAGGTTTGTGACGGGAAGGTTGCTGGTTTACTTTGAGAGCTGAAAGAATCTAGTAATTTGAGTAATGGCATTCTACCCTTGAGCAAGGAACGTACCTGATCGAGGAGGGCAAGAAGTGTGTGTGGCTTCGTTTTTACTGGGTGCATATGCAGTTATTGATTAGCGATAGGAATGTGAGGCATGTTATGTAGTTAGATGAGTGAAAACTCGAATTCGCTAATGGCATCCTCGGAAAATGTGTGTGTCGTACTGTTTAGAGACGATCCCAAAACGCTGGCCGCTGAGGAGAGGCTTTTTTTCTGGAGAAACACTGGAGAACACATCAAAGTGGTCCCAAACGAGCGGGCTCATAAACGGTTTGCCCCTCAAGTGTGCTCAGCGCAATCAGTCTCTAGTAGCGAGGGTAAAGAAATGAGGCAGATTGTTTGTGACAATTAGGGTGATGCCAGATACTGCCCTCTGTGGCCTCTGCAATCACTTGTCCCCATCAGCCAACTCTGTTTATCAGTAATTGCAATTTGGAAAGAACTCCTTGTGGCGATTAGGCCCAGGGAGCGGTCAGACATAGAGCTCGCCCAGCCCTAAACAAGAGCGCAGTGTTTGGGCAGAGTCTGCACGAGGTCCCAGCGAGAGAGAGAGAGAGAGAAAGAGAGAGAGAGAGAGAAAACAGGGCGGTAAGAGTACGTTTTGAAGGAAGGAAGGAAGGAAGCAAGGAGTGAATCGAGGAAAGACAGAGGAAAGGAAGGAAGGAAGGAAGGAAGGAAGAAAAGGTCAAAGGATAAGCAATTACGAGGCATTGAGCCACCTTTTCAATGTAATGATAATAAATCCTGTCTGATAAGGGGGAATTATTTTGTCAGATTTAGAAATGTTTTTTAATCATGGTAGTCAATCATACAATCATGCAGAAATCCACCATGTCTAATGTCAACCCTTTTCCTACATTCCAAGTAATCGCTTTTGCAGGCTAAAAATAATCACCGTCGCTACAGTAATGTGAGCGATTAAATATTTAGAAAAACGTGGCCAATTATCAGCCAAACGACTGGTCCCTAATCTAATCACAGGTAAGTTTGAGTTTTCCTCGGTAGGCTTCAATTGTGTGTACAAGTGTCTTCCGGGCCCCTGCGAGCCACCCACTCTCAGTCGTGTTCCTCATTCGCGCGCTCACACGCGGCCAAAGCAGAGCCTCAAACACACCACGCCATGAATATTTGTTTCCAAACAAGATCTCTTCCTCTCGCACCTCAAGTTATATTTAAACATTGCACTCTGTATTTTTGATATCGTTGAGTGAATCTAGGCACACACGTACTCAGCCCTGGCACAGAAAGAGACGGAGAAACGACGTGGAAAAGAGCGAGAGGGACGGAATGCAAGTAGCAGCTGTCGAAGTGAATGACCGGCCATGTCCAGGCAACATCCCTCCGTCTGCACATCGCATCAAAGACGGCCAAAGTGAAATAAGGTGTGTGTGGGTACAAATGTCACAATGAACTGCATTCATTTCATTTTTCCAAAAAAAAAAAAAAAAACCCCAACAAAACACACATTTTGGGTGCGTTCTCCTGCAAGACTGAGAACATTTGAACGACATGACTGACACCTCGTGGCCATTTCCAGTAGCTGCGCGACAGCGCAGACGTGGTGCATAGTTGTGGTCGGCTGTCATTTCCTGGGATTCCCACTGTGTTTCTGAGGGATGCTGCGGTGCATTAGCGCACCATATGGTGCGAAACGTGCTGGATTGGACGGCCAAGGACTCACCGTGCCAATCGGAGGCTGTTTAATTATTCTCAAATCCCTTTTGGTGTCTCTACCTTCACACTATTGTTTTTTTTCCTCCGCCTCTGTTGTACTTGAACACACACGTGCGCGCAAACACAGAGAGATTTCGCTTTATTATTTGAAATATGTGTGAATGGGTGTTCTGAATTCTGCACAGCACATGGAACTAATCCCAGCTGGAATAACGTTTTGTTAGTACTGTACATGAAATGTAGTTTCAAACTGGGCCCAACCGTTTTCCAATTTGTGCCTCCACTGTGGTCGCATACCTATTTAATTTCTACCATCATTATGGTATGGCACATATGGAATAATAGATGGATACATAGATTTTTATGTTTTTTCTATGTATGACCTTTAAACCATTCGACTAATATATCATACTATGTATTTATATATATATTTGAAGACTGAGTAATAAGCAAGTTAGTGTATTGCAGAGTAGAGATTTGTATTATGTTGTAGGAAAATGCTCATATTAAGGCACTGAGATTCCTCTGTATGTTGCCCATAAGGAAGACAACTCCCCTTCAATGTATGTGTGAAGAGGTCCCCACAACTTGAGTGATACCTACATTTGATGCACACACACCTACCAACAACTAATCAATGTGAAGTGTGTGTGCCAGAGCAGAATGGTGAACTTTCAATCTTGTTCTCACCTAAAAAAAAAAAAAAATCAATTTAGTGTCAAGTTATGCTTCAATGCCAAAGTGAACCAAAACAAACAACAGAAAGACATCAGCAGAGAATAGGAAAGTCGAATAAATCACTCTTATCAGTTTCAAACAGAGGGAGCCGGTGAATCGCACCGCTGCCAAACAAAACCTTGTTTTTGTACCTTTAATTAGACGTTTGCCTTTTACAAGTCACCAGTTGGCAGCCACGTGGCCTTGAAGCGGCCAAAACAAAAACATAAACAGAGGTACGCAGCCTTGAGAATCCGTCCGCCTCTGCTGAAAGAGGATGTGTGAGATGTTCACCCATTCATGTCAAAGGCGCTGGAAACAATGCCAAACCCCTTGGGGCATATGGAGAGCCAACAACATCTTACAATACTGTACGTGTCAAAGAATAGGCTGCTGCTCATCGAGCATGTAGCCCCCGGCTATCCTGTCTCAGTCTGTTTGGTCAATATGTGCTGTTCAGGAGTGCGCAGTTTCTGTTTGTCCAAGGATTCTGGGAGATGAATATAAAATGAGTTGTCTTACGGTCTTTTATAAACAATTATTCATTTCCCGGCGTCTATGTACATTTCTTTTGTTTCATCTTTACATAATTCACTGAAACCTTTTTTTTTTCTCTTTTCTTGTATTGTCCCCAGCACGTCCTGTAGCCTTTCCACCTCTCCGGCCCTCCTGCCTCACCCTCACCTCTGCATCCTGTCTGCTGGCTGCCAGGCACAGATAAGGTGTCTTGGCAGGGAGTTGGATTGCTGTCCTTCGCCTCGCTGAGTGGGAATCCAGGAAGCTGTGTTCACACCGCCATCGCTGGAACAATGGGATGGAGGGGCGCGGGTAAGCAAAAAAAAAAAAAAACACAGTAGAAAAGGATTGTGGGCCTATCAAAGAAATATTTCTTTCTCGGATTTGTTTCTGTTTTAAGACATAGAGTATATATGTGGAAGCCGCATTCAACTTGATTTCCTCGTAGTGTTAAAAAATAGCTACTTTTTTTTTACTTAACTTAATACAACATAACAAATATCCAATATGCTTTTGTGGTGCAAAAAGTTCAGATTTTCTTTAGAAAGCAGTTTCTATAAATGTCTGTATTCAGACATCAAAAATATTAAAAACTGAGGTGGAAAATGTCACATGGCTCTACTGTATAGTTGTGGATGAAGGCGTTTCTCCTTGGGAGATTGTTGAATGTTTGTGCGAAAGGTCAGATTTACAAACACGCCCTTGCCAAGTAATGCCCAGGGTAATAGAACCGAAAGGTGAGCATTAGATATATATATATATATATATATAAGGAAAAAAAAATGTACAAAAATCCCGAAATGCCATAAAACAGAAAACGTACTGAAATGGTTCCAAGGATTAAACGTGTCTGTTCCTGTGTAAAGCAGCTGCAGACCTTAGATGTGTGGTTTCACTACGCAAACTGCCATCACCAGTTCTGCGCTGCCTATGATTTACTGTCTGACTTTAATCAGGGAAATGTACAAAAACATGTACCTCTCTCACACTTTCATAATCGTGACCCTCTACTCTGCTGCTGCCTGTCCCTGCTTTGGCTGTTTTTCCTCCCTACAATGTTTCTTGCCTGACAATGGTGCTTTTTATTTTTTTTTAATACTCTTGCAAGTTACTGGTGTTTTCAAGGATCCATCTTGGGGGTTTTGTCATTTACATAATAATCATCATCATCATCATCATCTCTGTATTGAGCCAATACAAGCTCTCACACTGCAACCCAAATCTGGCCCATTTTTTCCTATGAGATGTTTTTTCTGGTATTATTCACATGTGATATGGCACAGACATCAGGAGCCACGAGTGCAGCTGGCAAAATTGAAGCTAGCTTAGTTCATGACACCTTTTCAATAATTTGGTCTCGAATTGTGCATTGTGGAAAACGTGGCGCGCGCCGGCCCCTGCCAAACCCGTAACCCTTCCCCTCTCCTGCCACCTGATGCCCTCACCTCAGCGGGCCAAACAATCTGCTCCCTCGTTAGGATTGAGTAGTGTTTATTTGTTTTACTTTGACATCCTTGTGGTTTCTCTCAGGCCTTTAAAGGTAATTTACATACCAACACATTCCTGTGCTGTGATAAGGTAAAACATGGCATTCTGGTAAAATACCAAAATAAACAAAGAATTCTATGTAAAAGCTGTCAGAAAAGGGTGTGGGTGATGTAGCTGTCTCCTCACCAGAAGGACACTTATGATTCCTTGTTCTTCACCGCGGCCGTGTTGCCCTGACACACCGGCTCGGCTCCCAAGCCGTCGACCTTACGACCTTATATACCACTCTTATTCCCTTTATTCCCAGTCGGAGCGCCTGACCTCACTTTTCACCCAATACCGCGGCAAAATCGAACCACCCTCATGGCCTGTGTGTTTTAAGTGGTTTTCGAACTACATAAACAGTTGGTCAGCTGTAGAGGGCATGGGAGGAAGCCACAAATTTGGGGGTAGAGTATGGGGGACCACAGCAAGTAAACACTGTAATTTCAAGCATCATTCGTGGTGGCTTGATCAAGAACGGATGGGTCACGGTTGAAGTGTTTTTTTTTTATTACAGTTAGAACCCAATAAATATCGGATGCACTTAAGAATTTGGCAAACTGCCAAGCTGACATTCCTTTTTTATTGAATAAAGGCAAAACTAGTGACTGGTAGATAATGCTGATAGGATGATTGAAGTTTTGTTAAATGTTAAATCCGTTCATCCATTCATATAAATACAAAAATCTCACAGGTCACAAATAGTCAAATAAATCAATGAGTTTCAATATTAGCACTGATGGTTTTGGCAATTCCATTAACCTCAGAAGAAATTTTGCGAATAACATGAATAATATGTGGTAGTTTTGGCCTTTTGCTGAAAACACTGAGAATGCTCCCCTTTTTGTTCGTTTCCAGCGTTGGTGGCACACTAATGTTACCCAGTAGTAAAATAAATCTCTCAAATTCTCATTAATACACTTCAGCATATTTGAAATGCATTACACTCTTTACAGTACTATATGTCAGAGGAGGGACACAAACTTGCGATTTAAATCCAGTATTGCTGCCATCAAGGGAAGGCAAAGCATGTGACGCGGTAAATCTTAATCCCTGAGCCCAAACTGCATTCTCCACACCTATCAAAACCTATTTAGGATCAGAGGCCGGAGGTCCAAGCATTTACCATTTGTCAGCCCCCCCCCCCCCCCCCCCCCATCCTTTTCTTTCCCTTTTCTTTCAAGTGGAAGAAAACAGATAAATGAAAGCCAAATACACATGGATAATCCCTGGCGTCCCTCCAAAAAGGAAATTATTATATTTGAAGTCAGGAAAGTGCTTCCTGAAGCGAAGGAAATGCACAAGATTTTTTAGGCCTGTGTCCTGATCTAAGAAAAACATGAGCAGACGCGTACCGGCAGAAAAACCAATAAATGCCCTGCCACGACCCTCCCTTTCTCTCACGAGCTCAGCCCATCCACGTGCACTTTGATGTACAGCATATCTTAAACAAAAAAAGAAATTGCAAAAAAAATCTAACAGAAGGCTTGTGGAAAACTCCAATGCGTCTTTCTCACCAATGATGTGAAAGGGAGGAAATTGCCTTGATTTAAGCACAGCTTCTTTTGCCGTTTGTCATCCACCTTCATTTTTCTTACCCAAAGTGAGGGCGTTTGTTCCGCAGCTGCTGGTTTTATCACAGTCGGTTAAGATGGTTTGCTTTTTCTCTCATTATGGCCACAGTCAGCTGCGAGTGAGTGGCAGCATCTCCAAGCTCTATTGCATTATACAGCAAAACATCCACCCTAGGTAGCTTTTTTTCTTTGAGTGGATGAGCCCGAAGAGACTTATAAACTACTGTTTTATTCATAAATGAAAAATGAGGGGTTGTGCACAATGAAGATGAATTGTTTTTTTTTCGAATCCGTCAAAACACCAGTCAAAGCTTGTTAAGTCATATGTCATTTATGTCTGACTTTCCAAAAAGAATATAGAAAAATACCTGTATTCACTTGTTTTTCATTTTAAAATGCTATGTTTATTTATTTTTTGGTTGTATATGGCGATTAAACATTCAACATCAGACTTTTTTTAAATCAATGGAGACAGTATCGCATATCTTTTTCCATACACCTGCTTTACATATAATCAACAGGCAAAAGAATACCTCATCATGATACTAATTAAGGAATTTAGCCGTTTTCTAGTAATTGGCATGGTTGCAAAGTTTTTTTTAAACTCCTTGTCTGGCGTTTTTACTTACAATAGTTGATGTTTTCTTTCTTTTTGTCTTCACTGCTCAGGACTTCTTGGTAGGACAACAGATGGAGGATTCCCTAACGGGCCAAAGCGCTTCAGTTTTGGGAAGATTGGAGGCGGATTCCCCCGCTGCGTTTACATTGCATCAGCTGGGTTCCCCACCTTCTCCAGGGGTAATCACCTAATTTCCTGGTGGTGTAAATCCTGCCATTCGCAGAGTTCAACAGCCACAAACCCTAAGACACCCCCCACTGGGCGCGTTTCACGTGGCCAGCATATTCCCCCCATCAATCATAGCCACATCTTGAGGCATCCTCTCTTTTTTTGTATTTGCACCACATGCAGATTATGTAAGGGTGACAACAATACAAACCACGGTACAAGAGGTTTGTGGTGTATGTACTGTGTATATATATGTGTATATATATATATATATATATATACTGTATATAGTGCCTTGATCAAACAAGCCCTGACACGTCTATTATAATTTTTTTGGTTTGCTTATGTATCTCAAGGTTATACTGCATTTATTACTGTATGTATTTCAAATATTGATGAGAAAATAAAAACACAAAATAGAAATATCTGTCATCATGACTTTTTTATTGACCCATCATTGTCTTTCCTAGGTGAAACTTGAGCCGTCCCGCTGTTGCAACCTGACATCCTTTGACATATTGGAACGGTTAGGATGGCCATGAGCCCCCGTGACCTCTCGACCCCCCTCACTCAGGAGTTGCCTCGTCTGGTCAGCCGAGAGGCGAGGCAGAGAGAGGACAACCAGAGGTTTAAGACGCATCACTGGTCCAACAGCCCGACTTTACGATTACCACATAATGCACGCGCGGCCAGCTGTGCCGGTTGTAGCCCCGGGCCTGGCTGGCTTTGAGAACTCGTACCGCTCTTTGAAGGCTCCGATAAATTCCCTTTGGTCGGCGGTGCTATGAGAGGAAGCGCTGTATCGGAACAGCATCAGCCTGGGCTGGAAGAAAGTGGGCCTTCCGCCCACTTTCTCCCACTCGGCTTATTTCTTCTTTCCGGCTCCTACATTAGCAAACATAGAAACCTTTTTAAGCCGCGACCTCTTGCTACAACCTAAATATGTCATTAAAGCAGAGAAAATGAGGGACAGGCTAGAAGCCCTCGCTACAAGGTTTTCAGTGTGGGAGATCACACAGGGGCTGTGGGACTGTTTTAGGGCTTTCCAAGCTGTCATTTTTTAAGCCCTAAATGAAAGCACAACAACAGTGTGGGAGCCAGCTGTGCCAGCGGAGGCTCAAGGACTCTTGGTTCTTTGAGTCTGGGTTTCATATCGGGCCAACATTACTTCCCCGGCCTAACTCCTCTCGCTGCGTACCTGCCTTCCAGCAACGCATATCCTCTCCCCGTCCAGCCCGTACCTCCCTGCATGTCTCACTGCTCAGACCCTTCCCCGGTTGTTTTGGTAGTACAGTTTCCATCCCTTATTTACTTTTTCCTCCTTCTGTTTGACGGACACCTTTCACACTACCGCTGAGGAGAGGAGAACGAAAGAAACAACTAACCCTCTTCCCCCGTTCAATTTTCTTTACATTTCCGGCTCCTGTGCTCTCCCCCTCTCGCTGCCTTCTCTGCTCCACTTATGCATCTCGGCCGTCTGCATTTCCTTTCCTGAGGTTATAATAGTTAGACTGTGAAATCACCCGGGCCCCACACCCCTCCCTTCATCTCCGTGTCCTTCTTTCCCCTTTCCACTCCCCAACATCTTTACGTCCCTCCTCCCTCCCTTCTTTTGAATACTTATAGCCAATCTTTAAAATGTGTGGCCTCGAAGCCTGAGAGGCCGGTGGGGGAGCAGAGGGCTGTAGCTTGACTATATGTACCCACCTATTGTTAGGAAGCTAACAAAGTCAGGTCTGGGTTGCACCACAAAGGTTGAGGCTGTGGATCTAGCGCTACCCAATTTTCTCCGGGCCCCCATACTGGAGTGATTAGGCCACAGGAAGCTGAACCTGACATTGCTGACACTGCCCCCACCCACCCCACCCCACCCCACCCCACCACATCCTGCCTCAACACCCACCCACACCACATGACACCACCTTTCCACACTTGACACAAGACTCACCGTGGCAACCACAATGCTGATTTACCTCCACTGATAGGGTTACAGGGGATGCAGCAGAGGGAAAGGAAACAACCTGCAGTCAGGAGAATCCTTGTGACATCTGCTTCCTTTACAGTCGCCCTTTCTCTTGGCGTTATGGCAACGCGTAAACAAGAGTGAGCAACACAGCCTGAATATTCAAATATATTACCTACAAGTGGGCTAACGACTGCCAGTGCTTCATTCGAGGATTGTGTGGATAGAAACCAATCTCAACCTACGTGTGCAGTATTCCAAAATTGTTTTTTTTTGTCTCAAGAAAGAGAAGATTATCATCCACTAACCCGAACACTTATAATAGAAAACATTTTAACACGTTTCAATGTCTCTTAGTCCAACCAATATTTCTTGGCTTCGCATTTGGCCATAGAGGATGCAATATCCTAAAATGCATGGAAGTTCAAGTAAATAATGACTATGCATTACTTTATCGCAGAACACTACTACCCTCTTGTGTTTAGGGGGGGAAAGGGCAGAATGAAAAACATTTATTTATTTTATATTTATAACAATTATTATTATTATAGAAGTTTTCTGAAGCTTTCTCCTTTCACACTTTTTTACCTGATTTAAACCATTCAACAATGAAATATTACTATTTATACCATTTGTAATATCAAACTCCGATGTCTCACAAGACATTCAACTACAAACCAGACAACCATATTGTTCATATGTTCTACCATTTTTGACTAATCAAAGTTTTATGCATTTTGAGTGTGATGAGTGTGTATGTGGTGGGGTTAAAGGGGAAATATTTCTGACTTCAGTATTTCAAATGTTGACATTTTTGACTTTCTTGACATTTTTGGACGACATACAAAAGTAAGGCGATTTTGTCAAAGTATGGAAAACAACTTATACATCGACGTTTTTCACTTTTTTTTTCACCTCCCACATTATTTTCGCATTGCTAACGTTGCAATGCATGTTTCAAGTGTTTTTAAAATATTCACTTTTCTTCACCTCAGTCATATAATTGAGCGTTTTGCATGCTTTGATGCATGTTTTCACTTTTTTTTTTTTACTTTTTAACTTTTTTGTCATTTCTGGACAAAATACTATACTATGATGTATTTGGTCCAATTTTGGACGACTTACAAAAATTATATATTTTTTAACTATTTTCACTTTTCTTCACCATAGTCATATATTTGAGCATTTTGCTTGTTTTATTGCATGTTTTCACGTTTTTTCATTTGTTGACGAAATACACTCAAATATATGACTGACATGAAGAAGAATTGAAAAAAAAAAATGTTTACGAAAAACGTCATAGTATAGTATGTTGTTTGAAAATGTTGAAAAAGTCTAAAATGAAAAAAAAGTGAAAACATGCACTAGTACATGCAGAACACTCAAAGATATGATGGAGGTGAAACAAAGTGAAAAACTGAAAAAAAAAAAAAAACTCGACCAAAATTTGAACAAAAGCGTCATAGTATAGTATGTCGTTCGAAAATGTCGAAAAAGTCAAAAATTAAAAAAAAACTTGAAAACATGCATAATAACATGCAGAACGCTCAACTATATGACTGATGTGAAGAAATGTGAAAAAAGTTTAAAAAAATAAAAAATTATAAAGTCATCCAAAATTCGACCAAAAAAGTCATAGTATAGCATGTCGTTCTAAAATGTCAAAAAAGTCAAAATTTAAAACTTTTTAAAAACATGCACCAAAACATGCAGATTGCTCAAATATATGACTGAAATGAAGCAAAGTGAAAAAACCGCAAAAAAAAAATACTCGACCAAAAATGTCGTATGCTGTATGCTGTTCGAAAATGTCGAAAAAGTCAAAAATGAAAAAACAAATGAAACATGCATCAAAACATGCAGAACGCTCAAATATATGACTGAGGGGAAAAAAAATGAAAAAAGTAAAAAAAAAATAAAAAATTATGAAGTCATCCAAAATATGACCAAAAACGTCATGGTATAGTATGTCGTTCGAAAATGTCGAAAAAGTCAAAAATTAAAAAAATGTAAAAACATGCATCAAAACATGCAGAACGCTCAAATATATGTCTGAGGTGAAACAAAGTCCAAAAACTGCAAAAAAAAATTAAAAAATACTAACTCGACCAAAATTTCACCAAAAACGTCATAGTATAGCATGTCGTTCGAAAATGTCGAAAAAGTTAAAAAAGACAAAAATGAAAAAAAAGTGAAAACATGCAGAATGCTCAAATATATGACTGAGGGGAAGAAAAATGAAAAAAGTAAAAAAAAAAAAAAAAATGAAGTCATCCAAAATATGACAAAAAACGTCATAGTATAGTATGTCGTTTGAAAATGTCGAAAAAGTAAAACATTTAAAAAATGTAAAAACATGCATCAAAACATGCAGAACGCTCAAATATATGACTGAGGTGAAACAAAGTCCAAAAACTGCAAAAGAAATAAATAAATACTAACTCGACCAAAATTTGAACAAAACGTCATAGTATAGTATGTCGTTCGAAAAATGTCGAAAAAGTCAAAAAAGTCAAAAATGAAAAAAAAATTGAAACATGCATCAAAACATGCAGAACCCTCAAATACATGACTGAGGGGAAGAAAAGTGAAAAAAGTAAAAAAAAAAAAAAAAAATAAGAAG
>JAFBJU010002472.1:0-35587 GCA_016785305.1 Colistium nudipinnis
TTCTCCAAAGCGCCGCTGTCGGGATCCAGGATCAGCTCAGCCTTCTGCTTTGGTTGGAGTTGTTCCAGAACCTCTTCCTGTGTTAGCATGAACGTGAAATATTGTTTATTCAGCATTGTTTTCAAAGATAGAACCTGTGTCCTTGTATTTGAATACAATTTTACTCACTGCTATGAAATTGGTATTCATTTCTTTAAGATCCTTCAGAGTAGCATAGACCACAAACTGTCCAAGGTTTCTCTTCAGCCACTCTGAACTCCGGTCGTCATTTGTGGTGCATCCTGGTTCTGAAAATTAAAAAATAAAATATAACATTTCCTTTCCATAATTCCTGATTAAGTTTTTAAAATGCATGTTAATTTAACAAATGGTTTCAGTTAAAATAATAATAACAATAATAACAATACAATAATTATAAATAATATTTCATTTCTTCCTCCTGATAATGTATATACCATTTGATTAATCTGCTTTAATATGCTATTCTTTTTTTTTACCTAGTAAGTTCTTCCTGGAGAGGTAAACCTTGATGAAGTTTTTGTAGATCAATTTTCTCCTCATCTCATCAGAAGTCTCAAGTTCATCACTCAAAGCCCCAATCCTTGAAAGAAAACATTTTCATTATTCCCTTGTTTTACAACAAACATATAGACTATTAGCAATAATGCATGTCTCTTCAGCAAAAAAAAGATAAATGAATTTAAACAGTTAAACTTTTAAACATATGCATGTAAAATCAAATTGACTTACAATTCTTGGAATGAACTGCAGCTTAAGTTCTGACTGCTCAGCCTGATCAGAAAGCTTTCATCAACGTAGGGCAGAAGAGGAGCCATCTTTAATGAGAACCACAGTCTGAGGAATCTGGAGTCGCTGTGGTTCCCCTCACTCAGACTTTCCAAGATGCCAAATGAATCCAGAACATTGAATCCAGACTCATTGGCACCCTGTTACAGAACAAGTTGCAATTGACCATGAGTTAGTAAGTAGCAATACATGTACTTTACACATGAGCATCTTTTGCTTTTGATAGTTGTGAAAGGCTGCTGAAAAATAACATTTTAAAACTTCAAACCAAATCTGTGTTTTACGAGAGCATATCACACTACCCCAGATTAAAGACCCTTTTATCACTCCCAAATTGATTGATAGATGTCTTAGCTGTTGTAGCATCATAAACGGTGCGAAAGGAATTAGCCAAAGTGTTTTTTTTATTTTCTGATGTTGTTAAAAACTCTGTTGCTGATATGAAGAAGTCTTAATTTTAAGTAAGTGAGTAACCACAGGATCGCCGGTTCGAATCCCACTGAACCACAGCAAGTGCCCTCGTGCCCCTGGGCAAGGCACCCTACCCTTCCAACATCTGCTCCCTGTGCGCTTACTTGGTTGCCCTCTGCTCTGTGGCCAAGCAGGACTGATTGTTGTGCTGGCCACAGATGGATGAAAATGCAGAGACTAAATTTCCCCAGAGGGTGTGTATCTATGTTTTTGCATGTGCATGTGTATGTAGGGGATGATAACACTTGCAGAGCAGAGGTCAATGTTTTTGAGTGTATATTGAGGCATAATGGGACAGTGTTGACACAAAAAATATACATTTACTGTATATATATATATATATATATGAAAGATTTCTTTAAAATTAAATTCCTTTTTTTGATCTGCAAATGAAATGTATATAATGTTATATATTTACCAGGTCAAAGAAGACTTTCAAAGTCAAGTCGACAATCTGCCTGAGGTTTTGCTTCAACTCTGTTGACTTGTGTACGGAGAAGCTCCCGTTTTTCCCTCTCTTACAGGATAGCTCTCCTGCAAGTGTGTCCACTGCAGCTGATATCTACGGAGAACATTGAAAAGAACACAATAAGGCACTGCATGTAACCTACCACACGGGGGCGCCATTTACCCACACTTTATTGGTGGTAACGTTGAAAAGTTACGCCGACTGGATTTAAGGGACATTGGGAATTTACTTCCAATGTGTCCTGTCAGACTTACTCTCTGGCTGGCATCCTGTAGATTTACTGCTTGACAAGATTCCTGGTGACTCTTGCTTGAGTTGTGTTGCTGCATTGTGTGTTGTTGTGTGCTTTGAACAAAATAAAATGTCAGAATAAGGACAATCAAAGATTACAAATCAAGACAGTTCCTTGAACTATATAAAATAAAATGAAATTATTCCAAATCATGTTTGTTTGAGACATTTTGTCAAAATATACACATCAATATCCAGTTTGCTGATTAAACATTACATTCGACATTTACACCAATAAGCCAAATCATTAACACATACATATTATAATAATATTATGCATAAATATAATTGAAACTACAAGCTTTTAATCACATTACTATTGGTTCAGAATTTACATGCTCTCATCGTTATTTTGAATACTGACCTGTTTTCAGATGTCTGTGAACCTGGTCCTACACATATAAAAGAAAATGACACATTAAAGATATTTAACCATATGACTATGTTAAAGTGTTTATATAACAGGTAAGGATGGATTAAGAACCATAATCCATTTTATCACCAAGTAGGTTTTAAAGTAAAAAAAAAAAGGTTTCTTACCTGATGTTGTATTGGACTGAAATGAAAATAGGTGACATGTATTTATTCTGTTATAATGTAAAACTTTGTGTTATTTGTAATGCAGTAATTAAATAGACTTACGATTGCCGAGACCAGGTTGGACAAGCACACTGAAAAAAATAAAACACATAATTAATCAAAATTCTCATCAAAACAGCCTAACAAGTAGGTGATCTTCTGATTTTTGGTAAAGTGCAACGAAAGGGGGTCAGACACTTACAGACCCCGACAGCAGACAGTAGCACAACTTGTGCTGGAGGTCTGGGGCCACCCATTGTGTGGACAGTGTTCGATCAGCTTTTCATTCGTTTACTTTGTCTGACATTCGGGTTATTTAATGAGCAATTTACAAGAAAAATAGGAGTCCTAGGAAAGAGAAAAGATAAACAAAATCAAAAGTTTGTGCATATTTTGGGAATTCTGCTGGTTGAATGTGGAAACAAATTCAGTCTTTTAAATTGAATTGACCTGTAGTCGTCATTATGAAAGGGCTAGGAATGCATATATTTAATCATGCAATTTCAGATTTTAAGTATAAAACAAAAAAGGGACAAACAGTGATCTGTGCATCCCTTCTTCTTAAACAATTGATATGTATACAGTTATAACTTTAATTAGATGGAATAATGTAATTATTCTCTCTCATATACTGAACTGAAGTACTATCAGGCAATGTATTTCATATGCTTTGCATTAACTTGCTAAATTCAATTTTACCTCAAAATATACAAAGACAAAAGGTGCACTGTTAAACTTGTTCCCTTAAAGTTATTCACATACTAAATAAAATATGTTTATTAAATAATAAAATATTACTTCATATAGAATATGTTTTTCAGCATTTTCATTTCAGGCTAGATATTAAATTAAATAGGAGAGTATGTCAGACAGTAACATAGGCCATAGAAAGCTGAACTTACCTGTCTATCCGTGCTCTATCAGAGGAAAGTGAGGCAGGTGATCAAAGATGAAGCAGGTAAATCAAGTGGAGCAAAAAAAATGTGGAACTGTGAGTGAAACAAAGGTTGGGCATCGACTTCAGACTGTTGTGTCAAGCAAATGACATGTGACATGTGTAATAAAATATTACTTCATATAGAATATGTTTTTCAGCATTTTCATTTCAGGCTAGATATTAAATTAAATAGGAGAGTATGTCAGACAGTAACATAGGCCATAGAAAGCTGAACTTACCTGTCTATCCGTGCTCTATCAGAGGAAAGTGAGGCAGGTGATCAAAGATGAAGCAGGTAAATCAAGTGGAGCAAAAAAAATGTGGAACTGTGAGTGAAACAAAGGTTGAGCATCGACTTCAGACTGTTGTGTCAAGCAAATGACATGTGACAAGGCACAATTAATCATTAATTAAGGCACAATTAATTCACATTAATCAGGGGCTAAAATGTATATATTGTGAGAACAATACTATCCTCAAAACTGTTTATGTAAATGCTAATACTGTATGGGTAATTGATATATTATTATTTCTAGATGACAAAATATATAATCATCTGCTTTCTAAATGGTCAATTTTAGTGTCATCAGTGATTGGCTGCCCACATGCTTTTTAAGGTTAGGTTATTCATACTTTTAGTCAAGCCATATTTCTTTTTCACTATGAAGAGCTTAAATTGATAGTCTGTTCATAGTGGCATTTAACTGAAGCTGCTGTCCACTGCAGCCTTCTGTCCCGGTACGCATCGTATTGTATTATTGAGCAATGCACAACGCAACTGCTGAGCCAGAATTAGCAATATAGATCATTTGCATCTGCATTTCTTTTTCTAAAGCCAAGTGTTGTTTAATTTAATTAATTTAATTAATGCTGACTATGCTGATTGTCCGAAAGCAGTTTTCATAAATTCAAACAAGCAGTCACCACTGACTAATGCCGTGAACCCTTGCATTGTCTCTGCAGAGTGACACAGGCTTTTAAAGTGGTGGTGGCGCATGCATGCATTCTGCTTTAAATAAATATGCAGTAATGATGGTTCCTTGGTTTGCTTGTTAAGAGTGAAAGCTATTTATTCAATACACATTGTCACAGGGAAATGTTTGAGTGGATCTGGCCATGTATGAGAATTCCACAGTTCGTTCATAACACATGCATATAAAAGCATCACTTTTTATAGTTAGGTGAATTATTCAACCCGTTGCCCTTAGTCTTTACAAACTTTTGGATTCATTAATGATCATGCCTTTAATGAATGTATAAGGTTGACGCCCAATTTCAAATTATACTAACCAGCTAACCAAGATTACAGGGGTCAGAGCTTGCATAATCAGTCATAAATTATATATATATATATATATATATTAATCAACACTGAAAATGGTGTGAGGCTTAAAACAATATTGACTGTATTCCTCTTTTGCAAATGAGAATACAACTTCAATAAAGTCCGATTCTGACACATTGCTCAACTGGATAATTGGGTGATGACTCACTCCCTTCATTGTACTATTTGTGGCACCTGTTCCAGAAGGTATTTGACATATGATCAGCTGAGAACCATTTCAAAGCCCATCATTGAGAACTTGCAAGGTAATATTACACATTTCCTTTCCTTGAAAACAATGGAATTGAATTGCTTGGGTTCAGTCGCTCTGAAGTGAAACTTGACAATCAACTATGACTTTATAAGTACACTATGGCACCACCCTAACAGTGCTTGGAAGGGACTTGAATCTCACACACCCCAATGATTAAACAAAGGATCCAGTGACTAACTTCTTGAACATTAACATTTTATTGTTTACCGCCGATTGAAAGTGCATCAATCAGAATTCTCTGTTTGTTCTTCAAAATAGCAACCCCTATTTATTATTGTTGTTATTATTATTATCTTCTTGAAAATGCACTATAACTGACTATATTATTATAAACTCAGTCAAAATGATCACAATGGCCAGCAGGGTTTAACTATCTATATTCTATTTTGGGGATTTTTATGGAGATAAATAGGTCACATATATAAAGTATATTTGTCTGCGGAAAACTTGTGTGACACTTTGAATAATGATGAGCAGAGAACTCCTCCAGTATAGGACTTACCCAGATGACTCATTAGTTTGAATGCTATAAATAGGTTTACTTCAAGTGAGTCATAAAACAAGCAGAACAAAAAATCTAACATCATGTCCCCTTTAAAAAAAACATGGGCAACAAGAGAATATTTCAAGCATGAAATAGGAGGATCCCTGACTGGCATCATTGAACCCACAGTACACACATACCTATGCAGGGTTGTCTACATGAAAATATTCCACAGCTTTTTTCCCTCTTACTTTTGTTTCTTGGCCATAGCTTTTAAAGGCAGGTCCTAGCTGCATACATACCTTGGCTGTTCGCAAGATTTATTTGATACAAGGGTGTTACCTTGAGAACAATTAAAAACCTCAATTAAATATTTGATCTGCACCCTCAGAATGAACATCAATCACGCTGTGATGTTGTGAAGACGCACAGCAAAATCACGGACTATAAATCAACAAGCTGAAGACAGCGGCATTTTCTGCAGCGGTTCTGGATCCACGATTTAACGAGGATTCCCTGTGAGGGAACACAAAGTCTTGATGTTCAAATGTGATGTCTTCATAATGATGCCAATAGCAATCAACAGTGACATTGATGGACATCCTGCATGCAAACGCCTAATTAAACAAAAAGAAAGTCTGACGCATGTTGCTGTAGTCATAACACACTGCTTAAATGGAGCACACTGGAAACTTTTTCTCCAGCTTGTCAGGATACAGTTATGAACGGCCAATTCACAGATAACAGTGAGAAGTAAACCCGCAAACCAACAGAGTGGAAAATGAAAATCTATACATAAATGAAACCGCATCTGCTCTTGAATTTTGGAATAAATAAAAAAAACACTGCATTCATTGCAACGGTAACTGTGTCAAATCAGACGCAGGTTTCTCGATGTGATTATTTCGCTCCTTTGACACAAACAGCTGCATGAAGTCAGTTTTGAACTCATTCAAACCTGCACCTCTTTGGTAGTTGAGCTCCCCTTCCTGTGCAGCACGATAACAGATGTTATTAGACCAATAATGTGCATGTCATTTACATCTTTGCATACCTTTACACTGTGGCGGCTGATCGCTCCACCGACTTCCTTCGCAAACTAACGCAGCGGCACCTTTTAATTGGAAACCATGGTAACAGGAGTACTGAGCCACCAGTTTGCCTGATGTGGAGGATAGTAATATGAAGTCCCCATTCTTTATCTTTGCCGGAGAGCCACACTGCTCCAAGTCTGGAATTGAGTGATAAAAGTTGTCCATGTCAATGTGCAGAGGAAGGATAAAAAATTCAAAGGAATATTTGTGAATTTTCTATACCGGACCGGGCCTGGCCCCACTGTCTCTCGAGCTCACCTCGGCTCCTCTCCTCTCTCCAGGCTTCCAGATTCATGGACGGTAAAAAATTACAAGAGACGTAGTTGGCCGGGTATACCCCAAATCTGAAAGAGTCATAGGGGACCTCCCCTATGTCAGTGTTGTCACAGATGACCCGAGACAAAGAACCTTTGAGGAGCTCAGCCTTTTGCTGCTGGCTGAACATACCCTCAGCTTGCCACCAAAACCTGAAAAATAAAAATGCAATGATATCACCAATAAAAACAAATCTTAGCCTTTTTTTTTTTAGCCATTAGCGTACCTATCCCCATCACGCAAGGCTTTCATCTGCTTTCCGATCAGGCACGCAAAGAGGGGACCTGTTCTTGAGCCCGGCAACAATTTTTCAACAAGTCCTCCAAGCCAAACATCAATATTGTCAAAATGCTTGTATACTGTTTGTATCTTCTGGGCAACCTTGTGGTCTCCCACAACCTCTTTGAGATCCTCCAATGTCTTAATGTGCTTCAGTCCACAGAACACTCGCCAATCATTGTATCCTGAAAAGCAATTTCGTAACAATTAATGATTCACAGTTTTTCAGCAATAGAGTGGGGGAAAAAGCATGTTTTCCACGATTCTTTTTTCTTTTTAGCTTTTCTTTTAGATCAGCACGAATACAAAATCTCAAGAGACACTGTACAAGGGTTTCTGGCTGTTTGCGCACACGTTGGAAAGATTTTACTTGAGCTCTTTGTCTGTTCGGTATCTGGGCGCAACGCGTTGTTATGCCTTTTATAACCTGTTTATTTTTGCTGCCTTGTGACCAGTGAAGCACAAAAAATATGCAAAGGGTTGCCATCACATTCTCCAGTTCTCATCGTCATCGCTGTAAAGAACCGGGGAACCGTGTTTATTAAATTTTTTCAGAAACAAGCTGATAATAGGATTGGACATTGTTAATTATCCTGCTAGCCAAGAGCAACACCCCCCCACCCCGCGCGTCACTGACTGCTGTCCCTCTGATTTGACAGGCCGGAGCGAGTGTGACAGACTGGCAGGGTTTACCTGGCAACCCGTGGTCACGCCCTCTCTGCACGTTCAGGGAAGCCAAGTCCATGTGCTGCGCTACATTGGAGACCAGCAGCCTCTCCGTGATCTCCTCCGTCATCAGCATGTCCGTGCTCACCGCTGGCGCCACGCTCCCAATCACACCTCTCAGTATTGGTTCGATCCCACCTTGGCAAAAAGACAATGCTGCTCAAGCCGAAGGTTTGCAAAGCAGGACGTAGCCGCCGCCCCCAAATAACAAATACATGTGTATGAGGTAAGAGATGGTATGGGCATCTAGAGAGTAGCTGAGCATTGCTTTGAGCGGTGGCCAATGGAGTCCGATTTTGAAAACCCCTGGCTAAAGCTGTTTTTCTAGTCACCATAAAACACAAGTACTTTTTTCTTTGGGATGCAAGAATACTCAACATGCATAAAGAATAATCCCTATGGGTTAACATATCATTTCGGAAAATGGTGCAGTCGAAAAATGGCACAATGCCACAAAATGGCCCAAAAACAACCATTTCGAACTAACGAGACCGGAAAGATAAGAGGAGAAGAGGTAAAGTGTGCAAGTGTTCCCGTGTCCCTGAGCCATTTCTTTATGCTGTACAGAAAATAAGTTTTGTGTATCACTCCGAAGCTTGGATTTGGTGCTTCCCCTGGGCTCACTGGTGTCCAAATTGTGTGAGCAGGATGAATAAACCTCTGTGCATGGCTCTGTTGTTTATCATAAACACACGTAGTTTCCAAAAATGATGTCAGTGCTCTGTATAAAGCTACATTACAACACTATCATTGCAAAATAAATATGCATTATATAATCCATTCAATTGTATTTAACCCGTGGGGAACAGATCATGCTTGGTCAGGATTTCCAAATCAGGATGTGTCCGAGTCCTAGCAGGGTTTATTTCCCAAACTCCAAGTCAGAGCTGAATACACTTTTTCATTTTCACAGTGAAGAGTAAAGACGTATGATGGAGCGATTTCGATCAGCTGGGATATTGTACAGTAGGAGGCATACCATCTGACATTGCTACTAAGTTTTAAAGCCATTGAGATGGCTGAAAAATGTGCCCAGAAGCACATCTCAATGCAGTGTGCTGCAGTAGGAAATTCAACAGAATAACTTCCAGTTTCGTTTCTGTTCTACTTGAAATAATTTCCACAAAATGTAAAGATTCCGCAGGCATTGTTTAGGCACAAAGACCGTCTTTTGAATAACCCAAAGAATCTTTTGACTTCAGTTGATGATGGAGGGCTCTTTTTGATATTGAAGTGTACATACATCATTCTGCACTGTGAAGGTCAACCATGCGAGTATCACCACGCCGAGGGGAGAGTTCAGGTTTCATTACACGGCTTTAGGGAGAGCAGTTAATCTTTGTTTTACTGCGGCCCGTGTTAGCTGGATCTTAAAAATAAAGGTGGCGGCCGCAAAGTTAACGAGACTATAATAATTGGAATGGTCGCAATGATGGGAACAGCGCCGAGGTTGAAAACGATGAATTATATTTTAGCTATATGCATGCAAGTGTTCCCCCCTCTGCATACAATAGACAAAGCACACTCCTATAAACATGTAAATAATAAATATATAATGCAGTGATGATAAGTGGAAACGTTTTTTTTCGGGGGGTGTATAATGGATTCATGCACATTCTGTAATGAGTCTGGTGTGACTGGGAGCACACTGAATCACGCTATAGAATTGTCCGCTACTTATTGTTAGACAAAGACCAACTCACAACTCTGCAGCTGACCCAAATAGGGTCATTTATTGTTCTCTCCACATTCCCACTTTAAAGGATCTCTTCAGTGTGCCTATAACACAAGTAATTTGTTCCAATAGGCCGCTTCATAGGAGTGCACTGACCTTCTTTGACTATTCTCCATGGACTGAAGAAAGTGTGGTGGAGTCTCAAGTGGGGGAACCGCTCATGCGCCTGGTAGCTGGCGTTCAGCCTCCGGAGGATCGAAGGGATGGTGGCGTGGCCGAATCTGAACGCGGCAGTGGCGAACACGTTGGAAGCGGAGGGGTCCGCGGTTGGATTGTATCCTTCATAGGCTCCAATGTGATCTTCAAAAGACTCCGGGCCCATAATCTTTGGAACATAATCTCTCATGGTTATGATCTGGGAGTTGAAAAAAATATATAAAATAAGTCAGTATTACAGAAGAATTGAAAATCCAAGTACATCGTGCATCACTAGCAGAATTTAAAGCCACGCTTTTTACTCCAATGTTTGAATGAAAAAAATACTTGCAACATCAATTAAATCAACAACTCAAAAATGGAACACACTATTATTGATATCTTGTCAATGCAACACTCACTATTGGCAGAATCAGTCTTTTATTCCCTACATCTAGTGGCTCGGTCACTCCTCTTACAGCCAGGCAATGTAGTGAACATCCGTGAGCAAATACAGCAAACGGTTTCCAAAAATGTGTTCTTCAAAGTTCAATTTTTGTCATTGGAAGATAATTTGAGTGACAGTGTTGCCACGAAGCCCATTGAGAAGCTGAGCGTAATCGGGACACCTTCCTCTTCCATTTGTGAAAAAAACTGATTGCCTTTATAGTCTGGAGAGTATCTGACACAAGGATGGTTTTGCATTTTTCAATGCACGTGCACAAAAAGGAGAAGTGACCAAATGTGCTCGCATCCAGGTGCAGGACAAAGACTGATTCACTACGGCATCAACAAAAGCAGCCTGACTCACACACAATATGCACACAACAAATATTGTCACTACGGGGAGCTTAACAATGTGCAGAGCTACTATACACAGAGAATGATAAAATAAAAATGAACCATCAGTATAATTTTACTGAAGTGACATGTTAATCACCTGGACCTTCATGATCAGCTTTACAAATTCAACAGAAGAACAGCGGAGGAGTGGACTTTTCAAAATCAGGCTTCTGTTCGGCTTCTCTGTATTTTCGCCCCCTCCAATCAGGGCATATTTTTCTCTGCACTGTGAAGGCCGTAATGACTCTGCATCATGATTCGTTTCATAACTGAAAATGTAATTGAAAGGGCTTCTGCAGATTAGGAAATCTCAGTATTTTCAGCACCAACATCATCAAACAGTAAAGCGCCCACCTATCTATCTATCTACCTATCTATCTATGTGTCATGTGACCATTGCAGAGAATTGCATTAAGAAGATCCATACATTATTGATGTGCCACATTTATATGGGAATATGACCATACGCAGGTCGAAGAAAAAACCAAAGTGTCTGTGATGGTCTTAAGTTATTACATGTGCATTGTTAAAAAGCATTAGGGGCACTCGGAATTACAATACACCGGCTCATTTGGCTGGAAAAAGGCAATTTTTTTGCATAATATCTGCACTTAATTCAAGACCTCTGACAAAGATGGATGAATATTTCATGTTACAGATGCACTTTGCTCCGGCGGGCAGAAGGCAAAATACGTTTGGAGACAGAAGTGGTTGCTACAGAGAAAAAAACGTGCCTGTCCACTTAAGATGACCTGCCAGGCTCACTGAAGGGTTAACATTTACAGCTGAAAATGAAGCAGCACATTTATGGTCAAAAGTTATCCCAGCATTTCTAATGCAGATATTTTTAAAATATTGAAAGAATCTATGGTTGACTGTCTGTTGGCATTTTCGCCAATAGTTATGTGAGAAAATGAACTCCTTGTAGAGTTTCTGGTCATTTAAGATGACCTTGCTGAGATCTGTATTACTCAGGCGTTGGTGGCACAGTTCCAGCAGTTAAAGCCACCGACTATCACTGTCAACAGGAAATATGTGACCCACCGGCTCACCATTGTGGAAAAACAGGTGTATGAGGGTGCAGAGTGGAAATCAAAGTAGCACCGTTCTGCCCATTACAACTCAGTCTCACATGAAAAATCCCTTTGAAGCTATTTTAAAGAAACGGTTGCCCAACGTTGCTTCAAATGTGCCATTTAAGCAGCTTTGTCTACCAAATGTGGGAGCTGCTGCCGAAGCACAGTGTAGGTTGTAGTTCATTCTTTTAAATCTATTTTTTTTTCAGTATTTTTATCCTACATATAGATAATAAGCAGTGAAGAAAGGCCAGGAAACGGGCGAAAGTGTAGACCAGCAGGAAATAATAATGCTGGCCAGGAGGTGAACCGGGGACGTGCTGCTCGAGGCGTGTGCAAATTCTCATGCATCCATGTATGCATTTCGTTTTCAGTGGGAATAAACTGGTTTAAAAAATAATAATAAAATCGAAATAGCAGTTATTAGTCACATACCTGGTGCAGAGCTCCAATAATCTTACGGGTTTCTTGGTATACAGTCTCCGGGCTCCAGTGACCATTAATGCCACTCAGTGCCTCTGCAATTCGATTGTGCTCCCGGAGCCACAACGTATGCAGAGAGGTCAGGGGCAGGCCCTCGTTGGCCCGGCTGTCTCCGGCGCCGAAGCACTCCACTCTCTCACCCCCCGGACCTTGGCGGCATTTCGATGGCAGGCTGCTCACAAAAGGGAGGTAGGCTCTCCCCTTTGGGTCCCGGAATAGGTTGTTGACGGCAAGTTTCCCATTGCGGCCGGAGAGGTCACGGAGGAAGCTCTCCAAGTTGGGCGAGTGGCCGTACACCACGGACGCATCCATGAACGACGTGATGGCATTCATCTGCTGCCGCTGCAGGGCCTGCTCCAGATTGGTGTCGTTATGGCCGAGGCAGGCCGGTGAGGAGCGATGGAAGGGCATGCAGCCTCGCGCGCCAGAGTGCACGTCGTGTGTCTGCAGAGAAGACAAAATAAACTATAACAAGCACAATTTGAAAATATACTCATTTATATTCTTGTTTTGACTGAACAACAACAAAACATATGTGTCCCCCATGACTTGGCTTAGCATGAAGATTGTAAACAGGGGGGACTCGATCCGCCTCACCAACACCTCTAACCTGGGTCCAGAAAAACATTAAGAGTAACCAGTTGCTGTCTGTAGCTTTTTACTGATGGGCAGACGTGAGACTGGCATCGATCTTCTCAACTTCAACATGAACCCAGACCAAGTAGGTGAACATACTTTCCAAACTGTGGAATTGTTTTGTTCAAGCACAGCATGGTGACAAGAGAATGCGCAAGATCTCAGGTGATCTGGATGTAGTGCATGTAGCACTGTGTTCACCTCAATGGGAAAGCACGGGTGCACATTCTCACATGTGTTCAGACAGTCCGCTCCGGTCCAAAAGCCAGCGCTGCCGGTGCTCTGAGGGGTAAAGGTGATGTCGTGGTCGATGTACTGGCCCCACTCCACCACCAGAAGAGAGTAGCTGTCGTCGTCACTTTGGCAGGAGCCCCTCGTTATTATTTTCCCGCTGACTTCCCGTGGCTGTGGACATAGTGGGGATTGTGTGTGTGTTTTTTTTTTTTGGAAGACAACAAGTTTGACATTTTACTGTGTGCAATAGGCACCGCCCTGCCATGAAAATCTCTGCAGTGACTTTACTTTTACCAGTTAGTGTTTTCATTATTAGAGGAAAGGCCTCACATCTTCAGGGGAAGGCCTTTCCTGCCACGGTCAGGGGTCGCTCACTTCGTTTGTGTGACTTAGTTCATTCGTTCACTTATTCATTTATGTTACAAACAAACAAAAGGACCTAAGCTCAGCAAAGGGGCTGTGATATGTTTGTTTATGAACAAGCTTTTAAAACTGAATTTATGCAACAAATTGGCAACTGATTAAAAATGAGTTAGTAAATACAGGGGTATATGTAATTTACTAAAACATTGGGGTAGGATATACTGTACATGATGAAAATAAATGATTGATACTCTGAAATATTGGTAAATTATAGGTCCTATATGTGGAGGTAAACCACGGCCTTGAGACAACTCATGCACAATTCATGAGTTCTTCCTCTGACCTCACTCTCACTGTGTAATGAGTGCATAAATTAGGACTGATGCTCATTGCAAATATCAGAGTAACAGTTTCTTCTGCTGTTTGATGTTTATCCACATGACTGGAAACCAACTCCTTTCAAGCTATGGAAATAGCATATGTTAAAGCAGAGGCCACAACATGCAAATGCAGCTGTAATCTATGTCACCCCACCCACACTGCTCCCAAATTGCAGTGGACTCAGTCTGCTGTGAAACAGGTTAGAAAAAGAAATGGCATGCAACATTAACTCGGGTTTGCAGGGTGAGCTCGCTCATTTCACATTTCTCCACCAAGTGTTTAGTGTCCGTCAGAACCGCATTTCAGAGATTACCGGGGGAAGTTGGAATCCATTATGCAGCCGTCCGCGGTTCCAGCCCTTGGGCTCTCTCTCTCCGTCTTCGTATTCAGCTGGAAGCCATCTGACCATGGGAGTATTGGCTGCTCCCCAGAGAGGATTTTGTCTGACAAAAAAAATAATCATGAAGCCTGTCCAACAATGCTCTTGTACAAAACAGTGTATGTATGGCTGCATTAACGAGAACAGTCCACTTCATTATTATTGTTTTATTATACACTAAAATATCCCAGTGCAACAATAAAAGTCTAATTGAATGTGAAACAGGTTTTTCACTGTTAATTCAGTGGAGAATGTGCCAGCAACATTTAAAAATTCAAAAAGTGAAACTGAGTGTTTGTATTTTTAATTTGAAAGCAGTGTGGCGTTTGGGATTACAAAAAAAACCTGAGGTATAGCATTGTAGCTATTTCATCTCACATTTCAAAATTATCTCTCATTTGCCTTGGATCCAGTTTCAGAAAAGAAATCTTGCATTATTTTTATTATTATTATTTTTCATCCGTAACACTAGAATATCCTATTACTCTGTCACAGCCCTGCTTCTGGTTGTTTGGCTGAGATTAAGTGTTAAGATAACATAAGGTAAGAAACCACATATAGCTACCTGTTATTGCAGAGGCCAGATATGGAGCGGTACTTAGAGTTGGCATGGCAGACGTCTGGATGTACAGCAGGGGGACACTGAGCGAGCTCTCCAATCAGTGCCACATCATCCCAGGTCAACAACTCTAGCATGGTGAAAGTCGACACAAAGAAAAAAAGCAAAGGATGTGGGGCTTTGCACGTTAAAAAGGTTAAAAAGACACACTCTATCAAAAGACAATCAGGAAATGTGTTTTTAAATGAGCTTAATAATGATTGAGAGAGAAAAAAATTCCACCTGATGGCGCGACATCCCTTTTGTATCTCTGTCGTGCCCTGCTCTCCAGGACTTGCGTGGTCGTATGAAAAACCTCCGCAGCCCGGGCGATCTCCAGGGTCTCCGGCTCAGTTCGCCGAGGGAAAGTAAACATATGTGTGGAGGACGAGGTCGTACTCCGCCTGTGCACAGAAACATACGTTTTGTCTGTCCCCCTTTTTTTTTGGTTTCAGTTTGAGAGATTCAACACAATTTGTTGATTGTTTTCAAATGTCTTACCGTTGTCTAGAGTGGAGCGCGGCTTCTTCTACAATTTGAACACTTTCTTCGTATGAAGAGATGAGCAATTCCCTGATAGATGTGACTGAAAGACAAACCGTACAACAAAATAACAATCTGTTAAAATGGCATTACATGCTGTTAGTCTGTAAAAATATTAATTTATACTCTATGATGTGAAATATATGTATAAATATAAGGTAACTTTTGAGAATATTTTCTTTACTTGCCAGATGTTTCTAAAGTCTGACTTATTCGGATTCGACCGCATACATTTAAACACAAATCAGGCTCCTTAAAGAGTAAAAAAATCGGTTTCTGTTCTCTACCACCAACTGTAAACGTAAACATATTCATTAAAAATGCTACATGAAACATTTCAATTGTGAGTGGATAATTAGTATTTTAATGTATGAGAGGCATCATTGCATCAACACACAAAAGACCAAAAGTTGTTTTACATGAATGAATAGGTTGACCTTAAAGCAAGACATACTGTACATTTGAATTTCAAGATGAAGAATCTAAAGAAAAAAGTAATAAAACGATCCTACTCTTTCATGGGATTGTTTGGTTTTTTTTTACCATAAGAATGAATAAAAACCTAATAATGCCGTATCGGAGGTTATTCGGTAGCCTCCCTCTTGCCACTTGTGACATGACGAAAAATAAATATTTACTTACAGTTGAAGTGTCCGGCTGCATGAGTTGAGAAGCCTCGGAGGGCGTCGCAAACCAACAGTGCACGCAAAAGGAAAAAGCAAGCCATTTTAAAGTAGAAGAATTGAGGATCTTGACAGTAGGAAAAGACTGAGCCTGGCGCTGCGCGCCTCGTTTAGTGTGTTCGATGTATTCGTAGAAAGCAGGGAGTCCAAGGTGAAATGGTCCAGCGCTCACTGGAGTAACTTCCCAGAGATTCAGAGTTCTTCTTGTACTCGCTTGACTGATCTGAAAACGTTTTTTCTCTCTCCACGCCCCCCCAAGTTCCATTATCTTAGCCCCTTGGATATTTGTTATGTCCCAGAGCTCTCGAGTTCTAATCGCAGAAACAACAGGACGCACTACTGACGCAGGCTCTACATCAGTTCTGTCGCAAGCACGGCCTCAACCAGGTCGTAGATACCGCGAAATATATTTTCTGCTGAAATTTCACTTGAGACACATAATCTGACCGCGTTGGTCACTAATCTGAAATCCAGTTTATTGAAGTCTGTCGGGCCTTGCCTTCCCCGAGCACATGTTTAGTTTGGACATTCCATTTCAGTCAGGTGTATTTTTTGACAACAGATCCACAAAAGCCAGCTCGTGCCAAGTCCAGGAGCTTTTTTAGTCCTCAAAGTTGAGGTGGCAAAAGTGCCAATTGCGGAGCATCTCCAAACGGAAGACGTCTAGCTTATAAATAATAACATCATTACCTGAGCTAATTGAAGCAAAAAAGTATCTCAAAAACCCTTGAGGGCATCGCACGCGGTCATGGACTTTACGCCGACTATGTAGTTGTTGTCATTTACTTTTCTATGATGACATAAGAGGGTGAGGTCCCCGCGGCAGCCATTGGCGACTTTTAATGGGTTCACGGTGCGGCTGGCTGAGTTTTTTTGGGATGGGATGATATTACTAACTGATCACCGACAGTGGGGAAAGGCCACGGCAGCGGTGCCGAAATGGGCCTGGATACTTCCCATCACAGATACTTCCGTTGGCCTTCACGCTTCCGACGCCACCGGGGGAGTCGACTGACCCGAGACGCGGCCCGATGGATAAGACGAGCAGCGTGCTTGAAAATTCATGCTCGACATGGCCCTGATGCAACCGCGCCATGCTGTTTGTTCAGCAGCAAGCCCGGCTGCAGCTTCAGCCGGCGAGCTCTCGTCACGGCGGCTGCTCCGCCTCTGCACAAACATGTGCCCAAACCTCTCCACAAACGACTCTTAGAGTCTCAGGTTGAGAATGGGGCCGCTGGCATTCAGAGGACGACTTGTGGCATATACACAATTATTGTTAGAGAATAGAAAATAAAAGGACCCCAGTTTAGTATAGCGCAATACCATACTATGGAATTGCAATAAAGTCTAACCCTCCCTAGTTTGATAGTTTAATATGATTTTTTCCACAATCGGGGGCTGGTTCATTAATTTTGTGGTAATAACTGCCACTGTGGTCTTTTTTCCAATTACACAGTTGTCTCATTAAAAAAAAAAAAAAAAAAAAAGGCCTGCGCAATAAGCATCAACTCTGCCCTCTTTTTCCCTCAAAGTTGCCAAATGACGCATTTGAGAGTTCTCTAATGGAGGGTGACTGTTGAAATTCAAACATGGTATTCAGCTTAGCAGGGCTATAGGTTATAGATGGTATAGTCAGTGAAATTATATATTTTCCGCATATTTGTTCCAAACAGCTCGCATGACAACACCGTAACAAACAACATGACTCAAATTTATTCTACAATACATTTTGGAGAATTCGGTACCACTGGATGAGTGTTTATGTAAGAAGGTTCTGGATTCTCGGCAGCAAGCTACATAAACATGGTCATTTATTACAGTGATCAAGAGCATTTGTAACCTCAGTTTTACTGATCCAAAACAGGTAAAACTTATGAACTACAAGGGTAACGTTTTTGAGCAGGGATTGATCCTTCAGGTGAAACCAAGCTAAACTATGAGATGATGATGAAGCATTTGTCCAACAAGAAACAAACCAAAAAAAAAATAATTGAAGGGGATGTTCCACACTATCAAGGAGAGAAACATGTTACAATAATGTTAATAGTTTTTTGATTTGACTGTATTTAGGTTGAAAAGTTAATGGGCAGTAAAGAGCCTAATATTGTGAAGTGGTACTCTAAAATTATGTGGAGTTTGTGGCTTTGGTTCAATTTTTTTTCACCTGCTTCGTGGAATATGAGGCGGTAGTAACAGTACGGGCTTGGACGACCACGGTAAACATATTTGGCTTTCATTATGGTATTGCTGAAATAAAGAGGGGTCAAAGGTCATATCATGTTATGTTCCCTTCAGCTCAGCGACGAGCGGAGTATTTACGTTGAAAAGGCAAGGGAAGAGGTTCCCATGGCCGGCCAAGCCCAGAGCCTTGGCGGGTTCCCGTTAATTAAATCAACATCTTTTAGAAAGAGCATACCGCGAGGAGAAAAGATCGGAATCACCACCTGGCTGTCACAACAATCGCCGCAACAATCGAGCAAAAATGCCATCAACACAATGACTGGCGGGGCTCACGTATTTACAAGTGAAGCGACAAGACAATAGCGTAGCTGGGCTGTTGATGGGCGACAATTGCTAGAGCTAGTTTCTCAAGCATTTCCGGATTGTCCGCACAAAATGTATTCGATAGCCTTCAACTCATTTTTGCGCACGAGATAAAAAATGTGTCTCAAGCGCCATCCCGTCCTTGACATTGGGACGCCGGGCGCTTTGAGACAATCTCCTTCATCGAAAAGATAATAACCGTCCTACCATGACCCCTGGCGACCTGGTGTTTTCACACACTCCCTCCGCTGCGCTTTCGTGTGGAGATGCTTCCACGGCACTCAAAGCTTATTGGTCTTCTCTGTCAATAGATCTGTGTTAGAAGAGAGGCCTGTTCATTTAAACCATCGATTCACCGCTGTGCGTGTGTGTTTGAACAGGGAATTTAGCAATTTCCGTCAAACATCCACACAGAAGTGGAAAAATTGCAAAAAAAAATCAGATTTTTTCAAAATATTGACTGTGTCGGTGACGCGAGAGATGAACTACCAGAGGAAAAGGGTGTTGTGTTTGTTTTGTCCAAACCCCAGTAAGTTTCCATGTCATTTTATGTTCCTGCTGGTTTCAGTTTACAGAGGTTTCGTGTTGTTTCTGCCGGTTGCCTGGCAACCTCATTGTGACGTCAATGCTCCAGAGAATCATTTTGCTCATCTAAATAATCCAGCACGTAAGCCTTTGTGTAAAAAAAATAAATAAAAAAAAATGACCCAACCAAGTGCCAAGCAAGAAAGCAAAACTGTTGAAATATATTTCCTGCCATCCACATTATTACATGTGATTCACTTTCTGAAAACCATATCAATTGGATGACCGAACCAATTAGTTGAATTGTGAAAAACTGCAGCCCGGCTCATTTTATAGCACATTACACAGAATGCCCCTTTTTAATAAGAAAGTCATTTTATATTAGGTCTTCAGCAGCTTCACAGGAGAGAGCCAAGCCAAGGGATGCGCAGGTCTGTGTCCGGGCTCAGGCTTCCGTTGCCACAGGCATTGCCACATTTCCCGCCCCCCCCCCCCTCCCACTTTCAGAGTCAGATGTACAAACACACACGTCACATGTATATTGATATGGCAGTTGTGCTTTATGAGCAGTGTGGATAGAAAACACAGCAAATATGTACCGTATATTAGCAGTGAAACCATGACATCAAGCAGGTGAGGACGTTTGGCTCTTCAACCACATTAGAAAGGGAGTTGATCAAAATGAGACATTGGATAATTGCCAAAAACTGAAACGTCACATTGTGAGAGAGGGATATTTCCTCATTGGCGAGATGTGGAACTCAGGCATATTGACGTTTTCAAAGAAGGTGGATACAACAGTACAGTTACAATTCAACCCTTCAAGTAGCCCTGCAGCACGCGCTGCGTGTGTGAAGCTTCTTATGTTTCATTTGAGCATTTCTGTTATCGTGAGCTTCCTTGGACCACATTATTCCCCAAGATGTTGTTTTTGAGTTACTCTTCTCTCCCTCGTCACAGGCATGACGGACAGGAAAAGCATGTAAACCAGGAGTGCTCGGAACAAAGACGGCTCTCTTCTCTCTCTGTTCATTATTGCTCCACAGTGAACTGAAGAGAGAGAGTCCGAGGCAAATGTAAATTCCTCCCACGATTGCAAGCCGGCATCGGATTCACGTGGTCAGTCCAAATGTAAATCCTCACTCAAGGAAAATCTCGTATCATTTTAATACTGCCACTTGGGCGCTACCTAAGAGAAAAGCAAACTAATGCATTGACTGTGAGGCCGTTTGTTTCTTTCGACTGAAATCACATTTGATGAAATGAAAAAACACTCCAATATCTTCCTCTGCCATTAATTCACATCGTCCGCCTCCACGGTCGTCCACAAACATTTCCTTTTCAGTAGTTCATACAAAAATAGCAGGAACGAGACGTCGGCCGGCTCTGTGCATTCAGTACCGCCGATTTGCCCCAGGAGCACACGGCGACAACGAGGCCTTCTTAACTGTTCGTGTAATTTCCGGGCAAGCTCTGGCTGCACATAAAGAGAGGGTCCAGGGAGGCAACTTTGGCAGCGATAAAAGAATGTATGCAGTGGAGGACGGCAGTCAGATTAGCAAACTCTAGCTCCTTTGGGAATAAGAAGTCGAGGACAGAGAGACAAATCAGAAGATTATGAGGTATGAGATTGTCGTTTTAAACATTTTCCAACTCATGACTCATCCTTAGCGGGCCGTTTAGCACCCAATCCTAACTCTGTGCACAACAGTATGGCATCGATGAATGTATGAGTAACGGGTGCACAATACCTCAAATTAAACATCTTTAATTCTGCTGATAATGGGGGGGGGGGGGGGGGGGTTCTCGGGGGGGGGGGGGGGGGGGGGGAGTTCTATTTCACAATTACCTTCATCTCTATTTGGTTGTTTTCAGCATTTTTGAAAAGGAGTTTGACCCTGGTTTTCCCGTCGTCAGAGGAGCCTTTAAGTTGAGAGAACTTATATCGCCACAGCACGGTCTGCAAGGGGGAGAGATTATAAAAACACAGCGGCATAAAGATTAAACACCAAGTATCATTTCGAGAAAGTCTGACTCGCCACTTAGTCTGCCTGTATGATCTCACGCTCTCATGCATGCATTGGCACAATGTCAATCCATTTTAAAGCCGCACAGGGCAAAACTAGTGACATTTTGTAGGGCAATCGGCTTGGTGTTAGGTAAAGCATATCACAATTCACAACGGTAGCCCGAGAGAACGGGAGGATGGAGGTGGTGGGGGGCGGGGGGCGAGGCAGGGAACGTGGGGAATAAAAAGTTTACCTTGGAGGTACTTTCTGAGCAGGCGAAGCCCAGACCAAAATCTATGGTGAAGCAGAGCACGGTCCCCTGGCTGCTGCACGCGTAGCTTCTGGACTGCAGACAGAGAATGAAATCCCATGAACGTGTGCCGCCTCACAGGTCTGTGTAAAGATATACAGCGTAAACACCAGCGGTGCCACAGTCGTATTTACACTGCATATCATTACAGATGTGTCTGTGTGAGTGTCCAATATCACGCCAGTGAACAGTCGAGACCAAAGAATACACATTACACTATAGCTTGGGCTGCTTCTTAGCTCTTCGTTGATGCGTAGACGATGAAGGAAACCACCGTTGATGCCGACTGGGTTAAGAATACGTTTATTAGAACAAAGTAACAGCACCATACAGGCTGTCGGTGGTCAAGCATGGTCAGAACCTCGGTCGAATCGTTTTCTGCCCCGAAGCAGAGTCAGACATACGGTTTTGTAGCATGCACAGAACATCCTTAGGTTTCAGACCAACACTTTTCCATATATGGTAAACATATTGCCTATACCAGGGGCTTATGCACATTTTCACTGCCATTAATTTGATTTACAATCATGTTATCTTTAGGGGAGAAGACGGGAGGTCCGGATACGGCATTCCACTGTGGTCCCCTCTCCAGCATAAACTCTGTTTATTGTTATTTAGAGTAGACACTCTGAGTAGACTCACTGGTACTGGTGGGGGCGCCGTACCAAGGCCATCCAAAGTTCCTTTCATCTATACCATGCAGATGATTCAGACACACACGAATATGGCTGGACTATCAGGAGATGAGTGGTCCTTCACTTTATTTTTGAGCTCATCAATTATCCATCAATCATCTCAGTGTTGCGTCTCCTTCAGGATCACTACACTGCGCCTTTTTTTTTCTCTCCATGAGACATGTGATGTTAGTATACAGTCAATAACGAGGGATCCTTCAAATGAATAATCTATGTCTGTGAGTATGTGTCTGAAAAACAGATTTGCAACATACATTTGGGGTCAACCGTTAAGCATTCAAGAGTGTTGAATCAATTTGCTGTGAGAAACATCACTCTGTCATGAATCCTCATACTGACAGAATATTGTATTTTGTGCTTGTTTAAAAAAAAAAAAAAAAAAAAAAAAAAAAAAAAGGTGCTTCATTTTTGCGTTGTCCATTCAACACCAATAAGGGAGGCATATTCGGATTTTCCAGCATATTTTCCTTTTCTCTTTCACTTGAGCGCACGGAGGGGGGCCGGCTTGAATTTAATTATGGAGTGCAGTGTGAATATGGCATGGGGCTGCACACTCCTTTTACCGAGGCCTCAGCCCTCCTGTCTGCAGTGGTGTCAGGAATACAGCTGTGACACGCGTGAAAAACCAGCGGCAGGCCGGCTGCTAGGTTCCTCGCCGTCAGCACACGCAATACTACGTTGTGACACGGTGAGCGGTGACTACACTTCCCTAATTGGAAGGGATTTTACTGTGGGGAATTAAGGACACGAAATGCAACATTTTTAAAAAAACATCTCCTTAAGTCAAGTCTGACAGAAGCAAGGGGCCTGGGTGCGGGATTAAATAAAACAGAGGACAGATGCGAGAGAAACATTAACATTAAGACATTAACCCGTCTTCGAAGTGCGTGATGGCAATTACATCACCACAATTAAATGCCTTTGTATATGACCTCATTTAGTGTCCTCGGGGATAAAAAAAAAAAAAAAGAAAAAAGGTTCCTGATCAGAAAACCACCATGCCGATTCGTGCTTCAAAAGTTCATGGGATCACTTTGGTCATCACATTACTTCCCCACCAGCACCATCATCAGGCCACACTTTTAAATTCAACATCATTTTGGTTCATGATCAAAAAACCTGCTAAACAAACTAACTTAACCTTTGACGGTGTAAAGCGGCATGTGGTCTTGCTCAAATGATCTTAAAGAAGCGGTTACAACGAAGTTAGCAGGGTCACATTTAATAGTAAAAAATGTAGATGAGCTCCATTAAACTCTTATATAACAATTGAATAAAGAATAACTCTCGTTGTACGTGGTAGTAGCGGTTTGTTTTTTTGACATGCAGATACACAAAGATCCACAGGAATGGCATCCACCGGCAAAGAAGGTCTCGGCTCCTGCAGTTTCACAACTGGTTTTTCTGGTTTTCATTTTTGCTTCATGTTTTGTTCATCGTACAATACTTAACCCCTTGAACTAAACTAGCAGATTTGAACATGAGCCAGATGAGCCCCAAAACGAGTGAACAATTCCCGAAAAGAACAAAGGAACATAGACAACTCTGCTTACAAAGTTGGGTCTTTGTAAGTGAATAGTTTCTTTTTTGTTTTTGTTTTTGTTTTTTTACAAGGAAAACTGCGTTGCTTGTCTGTTTGTCATTTCAGCCAGTAGGAAGCTTCAAAAGAGATATAAGACACATCTCCGGATGTCTCGCGGGGAGCTATCATCCCCCATCAACACAATGTGGAGTTTCTCCAAAGAGAAAAAAAAACTGCAGGCTGGACAATTTTTTATTTTTTTATTTTTTTAAGTTTTACCCCCTGCTGCCAGCCCATCAGCAGTATTTATGTAACACACCAAACCCCGTCAGTTTGCAGGTCAGCCTACATCGGACTGTGCCGAGTGCTGCCGGAGCCACAGGAGGCCCGCCTAATTGGCCGGAGAACAGAGAACCCCACTGAAATATCCTTCATCACTTTCACCGGGCTCCCAAATGAGGGTGACCCACATTTGCATCATTAAAGACAGAGGAAATGCTACATTATCATATTTCATCTGCTTTGCTTTCATCTGAGGGGGGGACACTGCCCGTGCAGCCCAGACTTTGAACTCAAGAGTCACTTGGAAACTGATCTCGTGAAATGTTCACTTCACTGTTCCATTGTCCGAGTCGTTCCACCTGCGTTTACGGCATTAGACTGGATAAGCCTGAAGAAAATGTTTACACCGAGACGTGTCACAGACACTAGGTGACCTTTCACTCCAATTGCAGCTGAACAGTTGACGCCAACGTCGCATCCCGAGTGGAATCGGGTGGATTTGCTTTTTGTTTGTGACCGCCGCGCCAAAAACCTCTGGATATTATCGTTCCCCTTTGAAGCTGGAGCTCTGCATTAGGCCCGACTTCACATTGTTCCAGAAAACAAAAGACAGGGGCATTTGGTGTGTTTTGCACCGACTCCGTAGAATAAGGCCATTTGATATGAAACCATTGTATATCCTATGATAGCTCAGTTGGTAGAGTGGAGGATTATTATTATTATTATTATTATTATTATTATTATTATAATATTATTTTAGGGGAGAGGTGGCCTCGTGGCGAGGGAGACAGGCATCGGACCAGAGGGGTTGTAGGGGCTTAGAGGGTCTCCCTCTGGAAGGATGCATGAACCCCTGCCATTAACAAAAAAAAAGAGACGCCACCTCTAATGCCCTTGAGCAAGGCACTTACCCCATCTGCTCCCCGGACACTCTCAGCTGTCTGCTCTGTGACCTTGCATGCGCCACAGATGCAGAAGACACATTTCCCCTGACTTGTGCGTTTGCATGTGCATGTTGTGTGGGCAATTCTAATTCTAATTTAAAATAAGCATGTGATACACCAACTTCACCTAAACACAGCCACATAACCACTTCAGCTGGACTTTTTTTTCTCTCAAACTCCAAGGGGTGCTTCTTCACACTGGATGGAAGGTCCAACTGCTGTTGGAAGGCGGTTGGGGACACGCACGTGTCGCGACATAAAATTGGATATTAGATGAATGGGTGAGAAGAGAGATGAGAAAGTGAACTTTGTAATGCCACCTCGTTCCGCCTGCTGCCAAATGATCCTGGCGCCAGACAGTTAACGCTTGTTTATAGAAAATCACTTTGTACAGAAGCACGCTTACGTACTTCATACATGCCATGAGACCTAATAATAAAGGACAAAATACCTACAGAAGGAAAATATCAGTCATATATGTTTTAGGAAACTCAAACTCGGCAAATGCAAATATTAATCAAGGTAAAGCCCTTCAGCATTTGGATATTTCCTGCGAGACACTTCAATCAATGAAAAATGCATCACGGGATGCAGACGGTGCAATCAAATATTTGTCTGATGAAACAGACCGATTTATTACAGAACCACCCCAGTGTTGTTGGATATAAAAAGACCCACGTCCACTCCACATTTCATCTTGGGCAACCACCCCAGTGTTGTTGGATATAAAAAGACCCACGTCCACTCCACATTTCATCTTGGGCAATTAGAGCGTGCAGCATCAAAAGTAACTGAGGCCAGTGAAACTATGACTTTGAACTCCGAGTGACCACATGTGCCCCGCAAACTAGTTACATACAGTATACGGCCCTTGAGAGTTTGTGATTGATGGATTTAGCTAAAGAGATGGTGTCCAGAGTCAGCCAAGATGCTTTCTGGTGTAATACGAAAAATATATAATCCTTAAGGACAACTGCTAAAACAGGAGAGCATTTTAATGCATCCGGTCCCTGTGTTTTCACTTTGCGACACATTCAGATATCTTGTGGTGATCAAATATCTTTGCGAAAGCTGCCGAGCGCTGTACTATTCATAAATGTTCTTATTTAAGGTTCCTGAGCAGCGGGGCCCTCTGGCCTCACAGTATATTCTGCCTTTATCACGGCTCTGCTGCGCTTGAGGTGGGAACGGTGTATAACTTATAAGGGGCACCGCTGGCCATCTCATGAAGAGTCAGACCCGACATGTTGCATACTTCCTTAATTCCTCAATACATTGCGTAATTATGACTATAGTGAATATTTTTAAACTCAGTGAGAGAGAGAGAGACCTTGTCGGAGACCCATGAGACCCATGAATAATTACAGCCCGGCTTTAAGGTAAGGGCCAAATATCCATACAATGCCCTGATGTATTCATCTTACCACACATGCAAAGTGCATTACTGTGTCACTTCAGTAATTGTAATATTTCGCTCGACTTAATTCAATACTTCCCAAAATGGGAGAGGAGTGAGAGCGAGGAGAGGGAGATTCAGATGAAGATGAACAAAGTTATGAATACATGCACAGGGTCATTCAAAACACAGCTTTTTAAAAAGTACACGCATTGATCAGCTTTTCTGTTTGGCCACAATCTACAAATGTGATCAGTCACATGAAAGGAGCTCACACTGAGCAATCGCAGAATCTTTTCTCACTACTGCACAATCACCAGAGGGTAGGAAAATAGAAGAAAACAAGACGCCTGCAGGATCAAGATAATTCGGTCCCTCTGTTGTGCAGCATTCACTTCTCATATCAATGGAATTTCTCAAAAGAGACTTCACTTTGAGACACGACTCCAGTAAGCGTACAACAAGCTCACCACAGTTACAGTGGAAGGTTATTGATCAAATGACAACTGATCCAGACAAAATTTTGCCTGATTTCGAAAACGGGGGCCGAACAAACGCATCAATCCATTACCGCACTTAACGGCATTTGAAATATGGGCCAATATTATGAGGCGATTCGCTAGAACGATCCTACTTTAGTTTGTGCGGCTGTTGGTCACTGGAGTAAAAGGTTGAGTTGAAAAGTTTCTTCTTCTAACTTTTGTGGAATATTTTGTTTTCTTTTGAACTGTTCATGTCATTCAGTTTTCTGCTTTGTGAATAGATTGTTCAGCAGATTTGCAGTGGAACACAGCGGAACAATTGAGGCCGTGAGCTGCAAATTGTTTATCGAGCCACTGAAAGATTTTCCATCTTAATACTTTGTGTGTGTGTGTTATATTTACAGAATAGAGAAACATCTTCGGTTGATGTATCCTGCTCAACTCAGACGCTACGTTACAATAAAACTTAATATTTAATATGTCGGCCAGTCATCTTTACTGCTATGTTCACACTGGTGTTAACATACCTCCTCAATTAATCATGACTCCGCAGTAACAATGGAGGGAAAAAAAACAACCATATCGCGCTTGTTAACGTCAGCAGGCAGCGCTGTGCGTTCCAGCTGTGTTCACAGAACACGCAGTGTGTACTGCAAGCTGCATCAAAGCATTTCAGGAAATCAGAACCATGGCAGAAAAGAAATAAGCACAGAGAACAGCACTGCAAAGTGTTTTGGGGATCCAGCTGGATGTACGTGTACAGGACAGTAAATTGACTTTGGCTGAGGTAAAGTAATAAAAATTTAAACACAAATGGAACACAAGGATGGCAAAAATGCGACTAATAACCCCAGATACACCCTCTGTGTGTGCGTGTGTGTGCGTGTGTGTGTGTGTGTGTGTGTGTGCGCGTTCCACTGAATGTCCTTGTTTAAGCCTCTTGACCTGCTCCACAACACACTCTCCTAAAGAGCTGATGGCCTTTACACTTGCCACATATTTGCCTAATAGGCAATTTATTGGCTCATTGAGGTGAGGACTAATTCTTTAGGTTACTTGTGCTAGGTGCGCTAAGAAACTAAAACATTTATGGAAAACAGAGTGGTGTCCTGACACTCCAATTCCAACTTCAATTAATTTCCTAATAAGAACATTCTTACACATACAGCCACATAGTCCATAAATTGTCAACAGGAAACCTTTTTCCATCGAGTGCAATGACGTCTCCCTGTTGAAGCATTAAATTAGAAAGGAATGAAGTGATTAAAAACCAATCTGACAAATTTGCACCCAATTTATAATTAAAGTCTTTTACACTAATATGTATTGAGCAGCAGTGCCATTGACTGGTGGTGTCCGGGTGAGAGTAGACGTATTGTTCGAACCCTCAGTGTTTCTGGGTGCATTCAAAACCCCATAAATTGTGTTTGTATTGACACAGTGAAAGCATCACGCTGGATGTGTAGCAGAGGGAGGGCGGGTAGTATTGACCATGACTTTCTATGCATGTATTTTAGCTGATGTATAGATAGGAATAAGAAGGAACACAACCCCAAGACAAGGCTTTATATCTACTACACATAATAGCTTTAATGTTTTTATTGTTATTATTGTTATTATTATTATTATTATTATTATTATTATTATTATTATTATTATTATTATTATTATACTAGTTTCCTTTGAGCAAGTGTGTGATTTGTGTCTAATGTATGTGATGTTATACATATTTTTTTACAAATATTATACTATACTTATATACTATTCTATGTTTTTATTTCATCTATGTTATCATACGTATTGCATGGTCATATTCATTCAAATGAACACTGCATTAAATATAGTTCCATGTAATAACATTTGCATAAAAAGTTATGATGGTCTATTTTGAGACTATGCATCCTGCGTAATTCCTACAACTGTCACATAAGCCTCTTGATGGTACTCTTCTGCCTTCCGGCTCTTAATCCAAACTACAAACACTCAAAACGCTTTGGTCTTCATGTTTAACAGCAAATGTCTCGCGCTGCCGACCTGAAGTTTAGGGGGAGAGGTGCTGTGAGAGGCTCTGTGTCTTTGAGACCCCCCTTTTAATCCAACAGGGGGAAAAAAAGTGCGACGTTATACTGTACTGTAGGAATACTCACTCCTATCCGCTGCACTTCCAGGAAGACGGCTCTCTGGAAGGCCTTCTCCCAGACGGCCAGGTCGGTGGCCAGCTCCACCCTGAAGGTGTGGCTCTGGCCGTGGCCCACCAGGATGCTGAAGCACAGACACTCGCCGTCCTGCTGCTCGGGCGAGTGCTCCAGCCCCAGGTAGAGCCTCGCCTGGAGCCAGCAGTCCTCCGCCATCCACAGCTGGAAACGCGAAAAAAGTCCCCGTCACTACCCGTCGGGTCAGGTCAAGCTTTTTTTTTTTTTTTTTTTTGCTTTCTCTTCAATGATCAAACGTTTCATAAAGTCAATTCAGTGGCTGGGAAGAAAACCGCCCAACATATATATCGAGATGGAAACGGCACTGACAACATATTTGAAAAAAACCTGCTTTGTACGCACCTTGTGAACCTTGAAAAGAACCTCATAGAGGTTATACTTTGTTTCAGCTCGTCCCCAGTCGGCGGCACCGACCTGAGAAATAAACAGGGGGAGTGAGAGATGAAGAGGCAGCGTATCAAAACGTGTTGTTTTTTTGCACTTGCTAGTAAATTTACATCAAGTAAGTTACACTTGCACTCAGAACACATCCCAGTGGTTTAACAAATAAGCAGGCTGCGCACGGGGGAGTAGATCAGAAAGAAAAAATACTCATTCAAAGATTACCCATCGTATATTTGGAGCAACGCCCTCATCCGTGGCCTTGTTTAGATTTTTCATGTTGCATACGTTGCGCTATTTGACACTTGGGTCAATGAGGAACGACATTTCATTCAGCAGCGCAGTTTGTGCGAGGATGACTGACAATAAATGTTAAGTTGACTTGACTTCACATCAATATTTTGGAATGGTGAAAAGACAACTTGAAGTAGAAGTAGGAAAATATCCTGTCGGCTTTAGAGATAACACGGTTTTCAAGGAACGCAGCCGTGTGAATCAATCTTAAAAGTCTAGTTTCCATACGCATTTTGGGCTTCTTCTCACCAATTTACAGGACACGAAGGACTTAAATGATGCATGCAATTATGTAAAGATTATTATCATTTATTTTTTTCACCTCGAGGCAGAGAGAGACATAAATTATGGGGATGGGAAGTGGCATGGGTGCTGCAACCAGCCATATTAAAAACACTCACCTGATTTTGATATGGATATACAGTGTATATTTCTTTTTATATTTGTTTATTCATATAATCCTTTTAAGTGATTGTTATCTTTAGAACTGCTACATTGAACAAATGACAAATGTGGAGTCGTATAGTAAGCCTTTAATAAGTGGTTTGGAGCCTCTCACACCCAAGACGATATTGTTATTTGCCATGTCATTGCTTTGGTGTAAAATTAAATGAATGGCCGTAATAACGGTTCGCTGCATGCCTCACTGAGCAGTGAGCACATTTCCCCCCCCCGCGTTTTATAAAAGCTCATGCACCAATACTATTCCGACTGCAATCCAGGACATACTGTAGTCCAACCGCCTTCTTCCGGGATTCCAGGGTGTGTGCCCTCTTTATTTCAACAAAAGCCAGCAGGGCAGGTCTGGCATTTTGCCACTCACCAGCCGCACAGTGCCTCCCTTTGTTTCCATCCATTCCACATTACAACGCATCCATTGTGTTTCAAGCAATCCAATAAAACCATCACTTACGTATCCGACACGAGTTGTCATGCCCAATTGGTCCAAATAAACGTATGCAATATTAAGTTATTAAACTTTTCTGCATTCATTTAAAGGTTAAAAACGCCGCCCCCCCTACTCCTTGTCTGAAGTTGTCCTCGTTCATTTTTTCCAGTTACAGAACCACAAAAGCTCAGCTTCAGACAAACTTCAGCCTCAGCATCAGAAGAATGTTTGCATTCTTTGCCTGTGGCATGTTGTGTTTACGGGGAAAACATCAGTGACATGTCCTGCGGCATTTAGACAACTTCTGAACCAAATATGATTCATTAAAGCCCGTTCCCTCATATTAATGAGTGTGTTTGTTATTTTTGTTTTCCTCCAGAGGTTTATAAGGTGGCTTAGGATGAGCCGAGGGCTTCCAGCTGTGATAACACGACAGGTCATCTTGAAGAACCCAACATGTCTTTCCAACAAGAGTTTGGCAACTGCTGTATTGAACATTATTAACCAACACCCCTGGAGAAAATCAGACATCACCCCCACAGCCCTTGTGAACACCCTCCAGCAGGGAGGTTTCTTCCTTTGCTGTGGCAACCCCCCCCCTGACCCAGTAGAACCAAAGACCCCCCGCCTCCACACAGGCCTGTTTGAGTGCATCAACAAAGCCCTGTGAGAGAGTCTCAGATTTAACAAGGGCCAGCATTCTATCCAGGGAAACAAACAGCTGGAGTTGCCATCTGCAATCTCACACACAACGCTGATGTGGAGGGAGAATTGGCATTACGTGCCAATTAGACAGCCATACAGACCGACGGACGGATGGATGGACGGAAAAGAAAGACAGGCTGGACAGGGCAATGAAAAGCACCATTCCACAACAGGGGCGAAATCCACATTGACCTACGGTTAGATTTAGGAGTTGACAAGCACATTCACAATATTCCGACCTAGATGAGGCACTTCATTTTCAAGCAAGGAGACGGATGCCAGTGGCACAGCAAAGGCCAAGGTTGCCTTAATCCCCCCGAGGCAGTGAGGTGCCCGGAATGTCTCCGCTCCATGTTACAGATCTAGTGAAGAAAGATCTAGTGAAGAAAGATCTAGGCTTTTATTTCCCATCTTGGGAACTATGCTCAATTGCTTCCCTGCCGGGAGTGAAATGAATAGGTTCTCCCCACTGTCATGTCTGCGAAGTAAATATGAAGTTGCAGACAGCAGCTGGTTAGCTAAGCTGGAGAAAGAAACAAAAACACCCTGGTGTTGAAAATGATAGGTTATGGCTCGATGGGTGGGACATATGCTGGATTTTTTCTTGGCTGGGTGGGCATCAAAATCTCGGCGAGACAGAAAGTATGTGAATTTGCCATAAGCGTCAAACGGTGATTTATCTGAAAGGTGGCGGGTAAAGGAGATGCCGCAGTGAAGGCGCTGATGCCACTGCCTCGCAGGTGGTGAGGCCCCTTACCAGTTTATAGAATCACACGAAGGATGATGGAGAATTTTTCTAAAAAAAAAAAAAAAGGGGGAGGGATATATTTTGATAGAGTTTGTACCGAGTACTACTGCTGTACTATGTATGCATTTCCAGAACTATCAGGCCTTGCACGAACACACGAAAACAATTTGCTTGGCCTCAAATCTGCGAAGAGAAAACTGATTCCATATTCGGAGTTTGCCCAAACTATATGAGGACGATAACATCCTTGGGGGCACGCATTACTGTGACCATGTCTACTCTGAAGATGCTGATGAGCTGCGCTCTTTTGCTGCCGTGACTAAATGCATGTGATAATATTAACCCTCTGCTCATTCTTTAAAGGCATTAATCTGACTGGACTCATCCAATCAGGACTTCCTCGGTTGTATTTCCAGGCACTCTGGCATGTTGGTTTCAGTCAAACACCTGCAGAGGGCAGAGCGCACAAAAAGGTAAACGGCTCTGCTTTTATCCAAAACATATTCACAATTTAACTCCTCATTTACATTCGCAACTAAGTGAGCATCTGGAGCAGTTTGGGGTGTGTTGCTCAAACACACTTAAACACATATGGGCTTGGGGTCAACATGCACATATACTGTATATATATAGATATATATATCTATATATATAGATATATATACACACTCTACACTGCAGTTAAGTTTTAAGATAATTTTCTATGGCTGTGATACCAAGAATGAGCAAGTAGCAGGCAGCTTTTCAGTCCGACCAAACTTTGGCCAACCAATCATTTTACTGATTCATTTTTGAATATACTTTCAACCACATTACGTGTCACTATACCGTCCAATTGTAAAAATGAAAATGGCAATTATGGAGAGTAAAAAGTTCATCTAGGACGCTGCAATGATCACAGAAAATATGGAACCATCAGCAGTTACCGCATGCCTGTCTTCTCCTATTCAATTACAACCGAAGCGCACAGTATCTCACAAAGGGCTGCCAGCCTGCTTCAAAAACGGAAAGCATGCGGCACAATGAAGGGGTGGAGGTGCAATCACAGATCAGTGAGCAGCAGAAGATCCGCACGGATCCCAAGTTCAAAAACAATTTCACAAAACGCCCCCAACATATTCCTCTGCCGAGTTGAAACCCAGGTAGCAATTAATTATTTGTACCTGTGGGAGTTGAAGTCACGAGGCCAACCGCCACATCCCTCAGATGTCTCGACAAAAATGAGCTTGAAATGAAACCGCACAGTTTTCGCAACAGAGATAGGGATGAGGAGTGAAAAGCGTACAAAACAGGGCAATGATAAAAAAAAACAAAAAAAAAAACAATAATCATTACCGGGGGACTTCTGAAGATATAAAAATATGGTCCTCTCAGTGCCAGGAACTTGAACACCGCAGCTGGACCAGCGGCATTGCCCTCGGAACTTTCACGTGACCAGCCCACGTGGACGACCTGCAAAAGTGGGAGCGACAGGTACACAATTTCACCATTCAATAAAAAAAATAAAAAAAATCTCTTCTTGCTCAATGCGACGCAGACCCCTTGAGGAGCAAAATGTGCACCGTCATGAATTAATCAAGAACTACAGTGATGCGGCTTTGAAATGATACATTTGAAAGGACTCCCTTCTGTACAGCGGTACTGCAGTCTCATCTTCTCTGTTCTCCTTTCAGCAACGTTTCCGAAGCGCTTCATCTGCTCCCCTCCCCCTCCCAAACCCGCTGCCTCCCGACTCCGTGGAAACGAAAACACCGTTCCGCTCAGCACTGCCCGTTGTCTCGCTTAAAGTGATAAACAGTGCGACACAATTAGGCCTGCGGATGGCGGCGCTGCTGTTGCGTTGCTTTAGTGGTTTGTGTAATTGTATTTATTTGGCCTGTTTCCCCCCGTAGTTTCAGTTCAGAGCCGCTACAACAATCGTTGTGTGCAGAGGAAAAACATTTTTTTTCCTGCAGAGAGGCCTTGCCTAAACTAGAAATCTGGGGACGCGGACGGGAAAGCTCAGTGCGGTGATAATCGCCGGTGATAATCACGGGGGATCTGCACTTTCACTGGAGGACTCCACATATAACAAAAAAAAAACCTCCAAAATTGTCAGTAGTCCGAGCCTGCATCGTACATCTCTATCAGGACAGGTCATCAAAAGCTCAACGACCTTCTGTAAAGTGTAGATGTGCAGAATTGACTACATGGAGGTTACGCCCAATAGCTACCATGTGCTTAGTAAAAACCCACATTCCATTTAAAGGCGTGTTGAGATGCCATTCGGATTGGATCTCTAAATCCTTTAATACCGTCACTTTAAGAAGTGACAGCAGGGAGCGAATGTGACTGTCACGCTCGTGACACTAATGAATCTGCTTTCCAAAATACGTGTTGGACCTGTATGTGGCATACGGCCTGTGTCAACGTACCTGATCGTCTGAAGCACAGTATTTGTTGATGATCTTTATCTACAGGGGCAACAAGCGTAAGACAACAATCAGTGACCCGTCCTCTTTTAAAATCTTTTGATGCTCCTTGATAAAATATGCGCGGAGCAAAACGGCATGAAGCATTTTCATACCTCATTTCAAGGTCATCGTACAGGAAATGAGTGCATCAACTATGATAAAGATGTCAATGTATCTGTACATTTCATGAGCATATGTATACATCATTCCAAATACACTATAAACCTGGAATGAATGGCAGTTTACCGGATACAACAACGTTTGTTGACGCAAGGAACAAATGGATTTAACAGGAACCTTTGACAACCACTTTTTTTGTCTCTTGAATAAATATGTTTACTCCCCATTCGTGTGCAGCATTGTTTTCTGACAATCCCTCATGACAGTCCCACAGTTCGCTGACATAACACAAGCTCTCTCATACCTAATTAACTACTGCTAAGTAGTCATTCAGCACATGCACGTCACTTTCTCTCTCTCTCTCTCTCTCTCTCTCTCTCATTTCCTCCTGTTTCGCGTTGATCATCACACTGATGACACCGTGCATTTTTGGCAAGGATGCAGCCGCACTGTAAATCCGTGCTCATCGACTGCGCAGCCGCCATTTTTACAAAGTGTGATTAATTCATGCCTGCATCACCTAATTGCGGACGTGGAGTGTGATTGCTAAATGGCCAATCAGGATGTGATTGTGTTCCCGCTTTTTAAAGAGTAGAACTTTTGTTTTGATGACCTACGAACTTTAATAAACTCTCAACACCCTCGGGGTCCGTGGTGTGCTTTTCATGTGGTTGGACAGAGGATTATTTGATGTTGATTGGTTGACGGCCCTTTAATTCTTGTTAGCACCTAATAAAAAGGAATATAAGCGTTAATCTGCCTTCTGTTTTTAGGTGAGGTGAAACAAAATATGCCGAGTGTGAAATGCTAACAGCAGGGGAACCAGTCAATGTGAAAATATGTTGCACTTGCACACCTGACAGAGTAATAATATTGCCCGAGAGAGGGGGAGGGGGGGGAGAGAGAGAGAGAGAGAGAGAGAGGGGAGAGAGAGAG
>JAFBJU010002472.1:35611-234786 GCA_016785305.1 Colistium nudipinnis
AGAGAGAGAGGGGAGAGAGAGAGAGAGAGAGAGAAATCTGCAAAGGACCCTTTTTAAAGCACTTTGTCCTAAATGTGTGGGATTTCTGTTTCTCAGGTGACTTATTGAATGACATACAAGTGTTTTAGGACATACTGAAGGATTACCTGGCCAACAGAAGTTGATTATAACCTATATGCTGTCTCATTAGTTACTAACAAGGATTCTTCTCCGATTGAGTCTATCTAAAGGACCATCAACCAATCGACATCAAATAATCCTCTGTTCCAACAGATTAATGGCATCCACATACAAACAGAAAACACATGACGGACCCCGTGGGCGTTGAGTCTATTTCAAGGCCATAGGTCATCAAAACAAAAGTTCCACTCCCTCTTAAAGCGAGAGCACCATTACATCCTGATTGGCCATTTAGCAATCACACTCCACGTCCGCAATTAGGTGATGCAGGCACAAAAACAGGAGGAAGTGAGAGGGAGGGAGAGGGAGAGAGAGAGAGAGAGAGAGAGAGAGAGAGAGAGAGAGAGAGAGAGAGAGAGAGAGAGAGAGAGAGAGAGAGAGAGAGAGCGCGAGAGCGAGAGAGAGAGAGCGAGAGAGAGACAGAGAAAGAGACAGAGAGAGAGAGAGAGAGAGAGAGAGAGAGAGCGAGAGAGAGACAGAGACAGAGAGAGAGAGAGAGAGAGAGAGGGAGAGAGAGAGAAAAAGAGAGAGAGAGAGATGCATGTGCTGAATGACTACTTAGTAGTCATTAATCAGGTACAAGAGAGCCTATGTTATGTCAGCAGACTGTGTGACTGTCAAAAACCATGCTTGCCATAAAATGAGTTCATCATCATCATCACTCTGAACGTTAGAATCTTTGGTTAGAAGCAGAGACGGACTTACGTTTTCTTGAGTCAGGTCACTGATATTGGAGGATATTGCTTGGAGCCAGTCTGTGCTTTCTGCCGCAGTGCAAAACTGAAGAACATTGGTACTGGCTCCATCCAAGGCGAAGACCTCAAAACAGTTGGACCTGGAGAAATGGCGAGGTCAAAATTAGGAGTAGTGCAGACGAGCGAAGGAAATTTTTTTATTTTTGGCACAAAGTGAAGCTGCAGCAGTCCGTTACGGCTGCTGTACTTAAACTGTAAAACTTGTGTTACCGCAGTATATACAGCAAAAGCTTCTTTCATGTGTCTGATGGGCTGGTGACAGCTAATTATAAAAATATCCCCACACACAGCAGAAGCACAGAAGAGGCACTTCTTTCCTGAGCGATGCCGGTCGGATGTGGAGCAATATTTCTCTGATCACATTGTTTTTGAGGTGAGATTAAAACAAAACTTTTTTTTTTTTTTCGAATTTAATTAAATGCCTCCGCACCATAAAAAGCAGGGCCCAGATAATGGCTGTAATTAAAAGAGGAACATGGCCTGAAGTGCATAGTGGCTCACTGTGCGGGAGTGCGCATGAGTGTGCATGAGCATGAGCTGTAGCTCAAAGAAAAAGTTGAACGAAACTGGGAAAAAAATTGGGAAATAGGATAGAGAAGATCAATGCAACTGGTTCTGGAAGTAGGATAGCTTACCGAGCTCATTAATTAGAACATATTGTATTTATTACGAACGACAACTTAGCCTTTCACAGAGAGTTATGTACCAAACTATTCAGTGGCTTTGGAGTGTAACTTTCTCTCCCCCTTGTGACCAGTCTTTTATTCAAATGTCAGGATAAATTAACACTAGCTTTGGCTTTTTTTATTATTATTTTTTTTTAAAGAATCTCTTCCAGAAAGCGAATTAGAGTGGTTCCCAACAGAAAAAAGAAAAAAAACTCATTACGCTGCATTCCAGGAAGCGCCCTGGAAAAAAGCGCTGTGAAGAGTAGCAACTGAGGACAGCCCTCTGCAAGATGTCTCCAGGCTAACTTGAGACATGTCCAAATAATTCACCTTGCAGATCAGATTGAGGAAATTACCCTTCATTGAGCATTCACACCAAGAAGTGTTTTTTTTTTTTTTTTTAACAGCACATCATTTTAATTCGACATCTTTTTGGGAAGATCATCCCCTTGGGAGTGCCTGGAGGTTAAGTGCACTGCTTTGCAAACACAATTACCGCGTGTTTTTTTTCCCCCATTAATGGGATGTTGAAGAGGTCATCTAACAGAGATCACACTCATCAGCAAAATGTGATACTTTTTCTGACATTTAATTTCACTGCATTTGCACACTGCTGACACTAATCCCAAGAGATAGTCGTCACTGAACGTCTTTTTTTTTTTTTGCACTGCTTTGCAAACACAATTACCGCGTGTTTTTTTTTCCCCATTAATGGGATGTTGAAGAGGTCATCTAACAGAGATCACACTCATCAGCAAAATGTGATACTTTTTCTGACATTTAATTTCACTGCATTTGCACACTGCTGACACTAATCCCAAGAGATAGTCGTCACTGAACGTCTTTTTTTTTTTTTTTTTTTTGCATTTTGATTTGTGCAACTTTAGGGCATAAAACTCCAAACAGAAACGTCGAAGGCCAAGCCGGGATACGTGGTGGAGGTACGTCACCTGGGGCCCGATAATCGCAGCAACAACAGACAGTCACATGAGAAGCACGAAGAAGGCAAACACTCCAAGACGGCCCCCGGAAACCAAACCGATCTCCCTTACTAAGACACAGGGCTGTTCCTCCGGGTTAGATGGCACAAAGTCAGCATTCCTCACAAATCCTCTGGTGAGCGCGACTTTCATACGGCATCTGCGATAAGCTTGTTAAAATATTCTGTTCCGTTGCCTGTGTACTCACTCGGGGGCTCTCCAGCAGTGATCTTCACTGGACTTAAATGGTGTTTTTTTTTTTTATTGTTCTTTTAACAAGGGTAGAAATTGTGGCTCCATGCCACAATTTGTTCAAACTGCACGGCGTCACTAATCGATGGCAAAAATTCTATGCTAATGATGGAGATAAAGTGAGCAACAGGCGACGCATAAATAGCGGCCACCACTCGGACCCACTCGCAATTAATGCAGGACCTTTGGCGACTTGGCGGTAATGGGGGAGATTGCAGGGAGGGATCAAAGTGCAATGACTGAAAGGGCTCCAAACCCGGCGGTGAATCAAAGGAATGGGCAGCCGGGCGGATCAATGTCGGGAGAACACAACCCTGTCAAGAGGAGCCGCGAAAGCTCCTTCCACCTCCACTGAGCAGGACAGAAATCCTCCCAGGGAGATGGGATCTACCGAGCGGGATTCTTTTCATACATCTGCGCCGCTCCCAGCGGCACAAATTATTGCGACTGGGCTGCTGACTCGGCAGTAATAAATCCTCCGGGACGGAGCGGAGACGCATCACCCACTCAACTTACATGGTAATGCACAAGGAATATAAGGCTGTAATACATATAGCAAACAAGAGGGAAAAGTAGTGCTCTCTCCACCGTGAGACCAGAACAGACTTGGAGGCATTTTCTCTTCCTTCGACTCCCCCGTGCCGATCTCGCCAGTACCGCAGCACCAGATCAGGAAAAGTGGTATTCCTTCATTTCCGAAATTCCAAGGCGCAAAGAGCCCGCGAAGGGCTTCGGCCACAAAAAGAGAGGCTGTAATACGCCGAGCATTTTAAGCAGAAAGCCAAGGAATGGCAAGTTTGATCCTCAACTCACAGCTCTTGCCGTTGTTTGGTATGTAAACAGTTCCATCTTTTAAACCAATATGATTAACATGAAATCACACCTTATTCGAACTGAGTCGTGCATTTTTTTCCCCACCCTTCATTGTATTTACATTGAGTAAATACCCTTTGTGTACACGTGCCTGGTGGGTTTTCTTGGTTTTTGTTACAGCACTGGATTCAGTTTCCCTCCCAAAGCAACAGACATTTACGGCAAAACAACGTATGCACATCATCTGACTATGAGCTAATGAGTCAACTGTTCACTTTACTGGTCAGTCTCTGTGCACCTCACAAGAGCTCTATTGAGTCCCTGAGACCGGAAATGGAATATCTTGCGGTTGCAACACAATTCAAAACTGGCTTTTATTGTAGTAAGCAGCCGTTTGTTCACCATCTCTTAAGCTGTCTGCAATAATTCAACAAAAAGGGCTCTACGAAGCAAATCAATGGAACTACTCTGTTCCTTTTGAGTCATGTCTTGCTCATTTTTCTGATATGATACCGACCAGTATTCCAGTGCGGTAGGCAAAGCGCCATTCATTTGCAAGGTCCCCTCCCGTTCCAATACATCCCTGCTGGCAGCTCAAACAACAGGCTGAGAATAACACGCTGTCAGACTGAAGACGCCTCGGCCTCACCACTGAAATGTGGGTAAAGGAGAGAAACGAGGCCCCCCAGCTATCCATGTGGCCTTATTTTGAGATTTCAATGTTTCCAAATATTAAAAACACACGAGCCATCCCACCGCCCCCCCCAGCGGAGGGGACGTAAACGAGGTAATCAAGGGAAAATAACTACTATATCCATCATCCCACCTGGGAGGGTATGTATGAGCAGGGATCGATAAACACCGGCATTAGATGAGAACCTGAACGTGAACAACACCTTCGCGTCAGCACTACTGGCATCTGCTCGCGCTGGAGGGAGGAGAGGAAACACTGGCCAACCTCAGCACCCTTCAACAAGCAATGATTTGTCGGTGGCAAATCCCGAAGGCACTATGTCAATAAGAAGGTGACAATTTTGCTCTGAAAGCTTGAACCTTTTCAGGGATAACACACAAAAAAAAAAGAGAAAAGCACACAAAGCTGCTTTAGGTTATCCAATCGCAGGCCATGTGTAAGCAACAGTAAATAAACTTGAGAAAAAAATAAATCATTGGCTTCAGATGATAATGTGAATTGTGGTCACCAGCTTTCCTTTAAAATAATTACCGCAAATGGTGTGCCACCCAATCCATTATTTATTTAATGTTTGTTTGATAGGGGTGTATGAAATACAACCCAGTGAAATCACAGCCGATTTCCCTGGGCAAAGCTTTTTACAGATCCACCGTTTTGACAGATCAGATTATACCTAATGTGAATTAACCTTACAATTTCACAATAGAAAATAAAATCAGAAAATTTAACATATTGTTAATATGTTCATTTCAAATGTGTAACTGCTGCACACGCAAAAGTTTCAGTTTTACACTCTAAACTGGTGTAATGTTTCACCATGATTGCCTCGAAAACTAGCCGTCATGTCTCTAAATCCCGCTTGTGGGTACACCGCTTTAATGTGAGAACATCCCTTAAGCACACCCTTCAGCAGACGACTGTGAAAACAGCCTGCTAGTGTCACACTGCACAGTGAAGCTCAAATATCCCACCAAACTCTATGCACAAATAAGCACTTTTTTAAAACGATAGTAAAAAGAAGCCAGTGGACAACTTTTCCTTTTCGACTTTTTCCTGGCATTACACATTTAGCATCGTAAATGTTCGGGTAAACAGAATGATTGGCCCTGGAAAGCAGTTATATCTTTTACTTTGTCCTGTTCAAGGTCAACAGCAACTCGGGTGTTTGAACGCAACGGAGACAGCTTTCATTTAAGGAGTCGATTGCAGAGTCACATACCAAAGCAGACAATTCCCAAACGATAAGCGAACAAACCAATGTCCAATATCTGCAGCTGTTTACCTCCGTTACCATCCACACAGAGCTGCTTCCTAATTGCGCGTTCCGATATATCCGAAATGTTTTCGTAAACTCTGACATTTTTGCCTACCCAGCCCACAGGGCCCTTTATATGGCTGAACCCTGCTACTCGTTATTCAGCACTGGGTTATTATGTCGAGTGTGACTAAGCTCGCAACGTGCTCAATACACTTCACACGTAGCGATCATTAAACTCTTGAATGTCCCAAACGTCTTACATACTCCGTTTTGCCGGAGTATTCAGCATTCAGCCAGACAAAAACCTTGAAGTTCGGAGCACATTCTTGCTGAGGTATGTGAAGAGCAGCAGCTTTGCTCTGGTTTGATCCAGTGATGCCTCCATGTCTTAAAGATAACGATGTCAGCTTCATATGAAAGTATTTTATTGAATGATTCTACAGAAGGTAAATTGTGGTTCCACTGAATGTTCTTAAAGGCATTCAATAACCATGTGGGTCTATTAATTAAAAGTATGTGTTCTATTTAGTAATAGGTCATCTCATAATTACAGTCAAGATACAAGTGCATTGGAATCAAAATTGTGGATCATTATGGTGCAAGTATTCAAATTATTTACTTATTACACATCCTCTATTCAAAATTGACTGAAAAAGGGTAACTAGACTTATTTAACGCGGTTGGCAGTTCATGCTTTGTCTTAATAATTAGTAACAGTGAAATAAATGTATGAAAAGAAGTTGTAAAAGAAAAATACCTCAAAAATATTGTTACGTATTACTTACTGGAGTAAGTAATTAGTTACTGTTTTTCCCCCCCTGCTTATTAAACAAACTAAATTTTGTGTTTACGAACTCACTTGGTGATGGCGATACGTATACATTTTTTAAGCAGACTTGAAAATATCTTAAGCTGTGTATTTATTTTTATTTGTGTTATACAATATGTTGTTGCGTTGCTGTGGTGTAACTGACCTGGCTTCGCTGTCTGAAAGAGCAGAAGCATTTTATTACAAACACATCTGGCAGTGGCCCAGGGCGCAAACTGGGACACCAAGTGTCCAAGTTGAATAAACAGTTTTAATTAGCTGTGCAGAAAAAGAAATCCATTATTAATTCATCATTTTGTACCTGCAATTTCTGAACCACGCATCCCCGTCCACAGCCTAAAGAAGTGAGACTCTGCTTCGACTGCGGCTTGAATGCAGGAAACGATGAGGAGCCAAGACTTAAGGTGACCATTTTCCAAATTCAAGAAAAGGCAATTAGAAAAGATGAAAGTTGGTGAGGTTTCATTACGCTCCCTCGCTGCCAAAGCGGAGACTGAAGGGCATGTGGAGCGCAAGCACTCAACTCTATCGCGCCAAAGTTAGCTCGAGTTTTGTTGTTTTTTTTCAAGCCAACATATCAAATCATTAAAACTGAATCATATAACGTGATAAAACGGAGAAACTTCTATTCTATCGTCATGTTGTTTAGACTCTTCCTTTTTCGAAGACAATTATGCAAAGGGTCGCCTGTCAATACTGTACATCACACAAAGACGAGTGGCTGAAATGAAAGTCAAACACACAGGTGACCCAGCCTTGTGCATTGGCATGCTGCTCGTCAGTTACTGTATGTCCGCCGCCTGTTGGACAATGCTAATTCTGTTATTCTGTCGCACAGCGCAGAAACAAAACGCGCGGGTGTGTACAGTGGCACACTGTACACATCCGCGCAGAGAGAACATGCCTGACAATTGAATGCATTCCCGCGATCACACCTTCTGAGGCCGGCGCCTTCGCGACTGCCGTGACCTTTTAAGCCGTTTATGCCTGTGCATAGATATTGGCATTAACATCCCCCGGCCTAAATTTAAAAAAAGGGCTCGCTAAGCCAACAGTTGTGCTCAGTGAACTGTGCCCGTCGGAGGTGAATTGTATAATGCCGGATTAGCCTTACCTTAATTTATCTGTGCCAGCTTTGTATCTGGAGACTCTGGCCATCGACAAGGGCATGGTTACGGCGTCCAGCCAGCGCTTCTCATACTTTGGTTCATTAGCCGAGGGCGAAGGGGGCGATGGAGCCTGTGTGGGAAAACACGGACAACGTGATGAGCTTTCCCGCTCCTCTTGGATCGGAGGTAGCCTGGATGCAAGACATGCACCAAAACAAAAGACAAAGAAAGGAAATAAACAAAGAAATCGAAATTTCAATTTCCAGCGGTTATACAAACTCCAGTTTTAAACTAAGATTTTAACTTTTCCCTTTTTTTATTATTATTTTAATTATAATGTGGCCAATTATTGAATGCGATCCAGTATTTTATTATGTCATTAGTAACGTACTTAACATCCATTATATCAAGGGATCAGTGTGTCTAATTTGTTGATGAAAGGGCTCCAGCCGGGGGTTTCCATACAGTTTTTGGTTGAAATCTAAATATTTTAGGATCATTTGGACAAAACGAACAATCTAAAGATTGGGCTTTGTCAAATACGATTGGCATTCTAAGCACTAGGCGATTACAAGATGCCATTACACAAAATATTTATAGATGAAAAATAGGGTGGTTAAAGACCCAACTCGCTCGACTCCTGCGCTATTAAGACAGCCACACAGCAAACAGAGGCAAATAACTTTTCTTTAGTTCAAAGAGGACGCTGAAATTTGTTTTTGCTCATTCATTTCCCTCAGCTTTTTTCACAGCTGTCAGAAGAGAGCCAGCTTCACTTCCTTCTCCAACTAGGGCTAGTTCACAGAATACAAATAAGCAGGCCAATCTTTGCAAGAGAGAAGGTAAAGCTCTAACGAAAGCATACTAAATAGTTAATACACAATAATAGATCAACTTCAGTCGGCAATAATGACCAACTGTAGGAGCTCATAAGGATGTATTTTTTCCCCCACAGTGTTTCCACACACACACCAGTGGTTCCAGAGAAAATGGAGCCAAAGTGGATGAAAAGAGAGAAACAGCAGGTGCCTCTTGACATTCATTAATGACGGAAGGAAAGTGGCTGTGATAGGATCTCAGCTGCGGGTGCTGCAGAGCTATGAAGTCATGTTTGGGGAAAATACACTACACATACAAGAGAAGGATTACATCGGTGTTGACAGCTCTGTGAGCGCTCCGTTATGGCTTATTGGAAACAGTGATGCTGCAGTAAAAGGGATTGTGAGTGAGGCGCGCGCGCACACACACACACACACACACAGGGGCCGTCAGGCTTCACGTATACAGTAGGCACTACCGAACATTAGGAACAGCTCAGAATGCAGCTTTAGGTTGTCCGTCGCATAGCAATAATTGTGTTAATGTTGCGTGGTACATTCCTATGGTGACTACAGAGTGCCCTTCACATTTCACTCTCAGTGAAGTGGGCAACAATCTACAGTCCGATAATGACCCCAAGACCTCCACAGAACTGAAATGAAAATAGGAGTTGCTGTTTGACAGAAGTGAGGACCTACCAAAGCTCAAATGTTTGACGGCATCAAGATGCTGCAAATGTCCGATTCATTTTCACATGGAAGTTTAACTCCTCCGCCGAATGCTATCCACAGAGTGAAATTCTATTACTGCTAAGTGAAATTTTAGGATTTCAGAGAACAGCCAGAGCAGCTTGCACTCTGGAGCTAGACGGAAAGTGGACTGCATAAAAAAAAAAGAAGAAGCAATTATGGAATTATGAAAAACATCCATGAACGGTTCTGGTCTTTATCATACCAAGAATGACCTATCTTTAGGTCTACAAGCTGAGGCCGAGGACAATTTTCCACGTTTTCCACATGTCCCTTTTCAAAAAAATGTGGACACGTAGTGGTAGGCTGAAATCGATAATGGCTTGGAGTTTGAGAATCAAGGTTAGGTCCTCGCAGTGAAGGAGGAACCACATATCTTTCGAAAAAGCAGTGGCACAGAGGTGAGATTTTTTTTCGATGATCCTGGGAATAGGGGATTCTTGTAGCTTCAACAGCCATTTATGAGGTTATCTGCAATTGGATCATCGATAAAGCAAAAAGTAGTTGGCTTTAAAAACTTTAAAAGTTTAAAAAGGTTAAAACTGCATATATTTTTGCTTGGAACACAATGCAAATTCAGTTCAACCTATTTAATCACTGTATACTGTGAATCCTTTTTGTTTACAATATCTGTATGGTTAACTATTCCGCCTGCACTTTAGGTGTTTACCTGTAAGATAGTGTGAATTTCAATTCCATATATCACTCTCTTACATACAGCCCTTTTCCCACTGCATTTACTCGCTGTACTTTAGGTCACTGTATATATACAGTATATTGCATCTTCAGTACTTTGCTTCCACTCGTGCACAGTCTCAGTTTTACTTTGTTCTAAACCTGTGTTTTTTATGTTTGTATACTTTTTACCTCTGTTGCTGCAACACTGCAACTTTCCCCACTGTGGGACAATAAAGGATTATCTTATCTTATCTTTAGACTAGAAAGAGTGCAGGCGCACATTATCGTACTGAAACAGTTAGTGATCTCAGATAAGGCAACATGCAAAATCAAAGTTTCTCCTGCAGAGTTGGACACTAAACACTCCTGGTGCCAGCTCGCTCACACTAACCTTGTATAATGGTTTAAAATACCGAGGCGTCGAGAAGCCACTTCACCGACTTATGCCAAGGCATCAAAAACTCATAAAGTCCCGAAGCACAGTATGTTGACGAAAGCTTTGATGGCAGGCATCGTGCCAAATTTAAATGCAAATTGCATCTCACGCAATGAGGACCAGACGCATTACGCGCTAATGGGCTACAAGCTCGGGGATCGAGTAAGTGCGGCTGTGTCTCCATCACACAGTGAATCATTTCCACAGACAGGGATCATCTATTATCACAAAGTAAACACGAGGTCGAGGTTGAGCGTAGTTCAAAATGCCCAGACAAATTAGCCGGAGATCAAAATAGCCTCTGGGCTGAAGGCAGAGAAGAAAAAAAAAAAAAGGGCCAACCTCTGCGAAGTCAGTTGCAAATCATTGCTTAACTATGACACACCGCAGACCCCGGTCAGCTCTTCACCAGTAATCACTGTATTTCCAAATAAATTATAGTCATTTTCCCCAGCAGTTCTGTCTGGCCGGAACAAAACTTATTAGTTGACACTCGAGTGGAGCCCTGCCCAGGAGTAGGAGAGGAGGCAGGAAATACAAAAACGGTCGGGGCTGTCAAAGTGGATTACACTGACAAAGCATCCGTCTCTTCCTGAAGAGCTGGAAAACAGGAGCTAAAGCCACAGTGTTGTCCTTCTCCTCTTTCATCCTGGACACCGATACTGCAGAGATGACGGGAAGTGAGCTTCATTATTTCGGAGCATATCGATAAATCAGTGGAGCAATGTAAACGCCCCCGACGTGCCACGGATCGAGCAGTTTTAGTCATACAGCGACTTTATTTATTTTTCCTCAGGCGAACATTTAACGATAGTGGTAGTTGTGTGTGCCACAACTCGTAGGTCACATATCAACGACGCCGAAGGAGTTGAAAAGTCAAGAATCTGGAATAATTCGTCTACGAGGTGTCAAATGACCATAAAACACATCAGGTATCATCTGGCACACAGCACGGTGCGTATCCTACCTAACCTGACCCCCGGAGAGGTTCAGCATGAGACCTTCAATCTGCAATCTGTCCAAAAGTGCTTTGTATGGGTGATGGTGAATGTCTGTTTCGTATTTCAATGAAACCCATACGATAGACCGAGAAGTGCAAGTCTGGACCAGCACACTGAGCGAGCAACTCGCATACTCTGCCTCTACTATCACAAAAAACCTGAGGTACAGGGAGTTCTTACCAACATCAGTGACTCCTGGATCAAAAGTGCTGGTACAAACGCAGAAGACAGAAGTTAGAACAGAGGTACTCTCTCTCTCTCCCTCTCTCTCTCTTTCAAACCACAAGTCAGAAAGCCGGGGGAAGGAACGTGCCGTAAATCTATTTCGCGTTTCTTATTATCATCAGGATTACCCAATTATTACATGATGTTCGGTACTTCCATTTTGCAATTTTTTTGGTTTGGGGTTGAGGTTTGGCCCTTTTATTTTATTTCTTCAACATTCCCTTATTAAGCACGCACCGGCAGACTCTGGGACAGTTTAATCCCCAAGGCAATAAGACTCTTGAACACACCACGTATCACACCAGCACCTTAAAACCTTACCGTTTTAACATTTCTCTTCATTATTGGTCACTTCAACAGCACATAATGTGCATCTGTTGCTTCAACTTCAACTTTCAACTGTACATACCTCACATTTATTCATATCCTTGTTTTTTTTTCTATGTTACCGTCTCCTATGAGATGTTAGAATGTCATTGCCAGCAACTGCACTCTGTAAATGTTGTGCATATGACAAATACTTCTTGATGCTCGAATCTAACTTGATTTCAATTTCCACATTTTGCAGAGCAGGTTTTGATAATTCACGGTTAACTCTGTTAAACGCTGTTTAAGGAACGTGAAGTGTGAGCGGTAGAAATGGCAAAAAAAGTGATATCTTCTCTACTATGCCCTTCAGCGGGGCCCTTGTGTTGCAATCAGGGTTACTGGGTCTGGCGTTTGTAGAGACACTGCTGATTTTCACCATCCAACATTACTGGCTGTGTGAGGGGTTGACCATAATGAAAATATTCTAGAAAGAGGACCTCCTTTACCGATGCGGAACTTTTCTCATGATACTTTTCGACCGCTCCTGAATGAGCCTGTAAAACTTCAGGCCTCTCCTGTATAGAAGACGCAGCAGTGATGGATGCAGAACTCAGGATTTTTCTGTCTCCTTGGGGGAGCCAAAAGAGCTAAAAACACTGCACTGGCATTATCCCTTATATCTCCTCTGATAAAGCAGATTTAAACATTCAGCAGACGCAGAGCAACCTTACTATTCATGTGGAAAGAAGTTTCCAGGAAGTTGACCAAATAAAGTCAAACTTTCACTTGAGCCGTTTCGCTATCTGTCAACTACTGAGCAAAACATGTGGCTGTATGGCTCCACTGCTTTGCCCAGTTGCTAATTATGTCACTTGCAGTGAGCAAGTAGTGAAAGTTATTATATAGAGTTATTCTGACTTTTTTTTTTTGCAAGTCTTACTAGGGTTAAAAAAAATAACAGCAACAAATTCCCCTAAGACCAAAAACCTGCACTCCCACACAGAAAAGAAGAAACTCACTTGAGATGCGAAAAAGCTAAAGATTTATTTCTGGGGTTAGGAAAACAGACTTCCTAATTGTGTTTGACAGCTGAACGGCTTCCAATAAAAATAATTTGATGTAATCCCAGCAAAAGCCCTTTCACATAGGTAGGCACGTTTTTTAAGTCTGTTTTTCTTTCCTTATATATAAAAACAGTGTGCAAATCCTGGGTACTGAAATAAATGTTGGCCATGCACAGGCCCAATGCACAGGGAGGCTTCATCTTTGCCAGCTCCTGCAAGGGATTAAAATGGAAACATTTAAAATCTAGATTATCTACGAAAAGGTTAAAGTGGCCACCTGCTGTTCTTTAATGCGTTCTCTGAATAATTGATGTAAAATGACGAGCCAAAGGTGCGGTCTCACTACGGCTCCTCGTTTCATTACAGATTACCATATTAATATGACGTTTCTCTGAAAACCTGCGACTAAAACACTTAAGACCTGGCTTTGGGGAAATAATTTTTACTTCTCATTATGCCCAGTATGTAAAAGTTTAGAACTGCAGCTAAATCGAGCAAAGCAGTGGAAACTATTCCGCTCCACGCATTTAGAGATATCCATCTTGGTCATCATGAGCTTCATCTGTGTGAATCTGGACATTTCCGGTTTTTGGTAGCTGGCGCTGCGTTTGTTCTGGTGAGGGAGTTACAGTGCCACATTGTGAAAACTTATGAAACATTATGAAAACTGAACAATTGTCCGCAACACGATTGAAATAGTAATCTTCAAACCTGCGCATTCTTATGTCAATACCACATTTTCAGTAGGTATATTACTATATCCTAAAAAAAAAATCATGAAATATATATGGATATTAATTATTTAATAAAAGAATGACTGACTTTAACACTTTTTCCAGTGTCAGTTATAGGAACCGTGCTCCAAGGGAGTTCATGCCATTCACAAAAGCGGCCAACATTCTCTGCTTAAGTGTGTCAAACGCCACAGTCCTTCCATCATCCTCTGACCCGACTTCACTTTGACATCAGTGAGGGGTGACGGAACAACAGAGCGTGCCTGAGATTGGATTTGTTTTCCTCCCTCTACCAAGTGAAAGGGCTCCCCGGCCGTCAGCAGTCCAACCAAAGGCCGGCCTTGCGAGTGCGCACAGAGGACGATATGGATTACTGCACATTTATGAACACATCAAAGTCAAAGCCGATTGGTGTGTCCACATAGAGAGGCAGAGGCTCGGCCTGCTACTGATAGTGCCGCTGCATGGCTCCTGATTAGGCCTGCTGAGCTAACTGGGACGATAAAGACAGAAGGGGGGGCACTACAGCCAATGAATGGTGTTGATTGGTGGTATTTTGCACCCTTGCTGCTGTCACTAATGCAGCAAGTTTCTCATAAACAGCTGCCTGTTTAACCCAAAGCTATGTTTACACACTGATGGCAATATATAGTAAAACATTCCAACACCTCCTAAGTCTCAAAATCCATCTATCATCATCATATATAACAGTGGTTCTCAAACTTGGGCTACATTATTTGTCATAGCTTTTCAGCCGAGTACTCCATGACCAGCGCGGGAAAAAAGGAGCTATATAAAGAGGTACAATACAGCCCCACCAGTGTCTGATTTACACAACAACTTTTTTACTGAAGAACACTCAATGCTACATATTTTCAGGTAGAAAAACATTAAATCGTGCTCACATTCACACCTCCAGCCAATTAAGAGTCTTCACCTAACCTAATCCCAACCTGCATGTTTTTGCACTGGTGGGAGGAAGCGCGAGTACTAAACCCACACAGCTTACACCACGTGGGCGTCAACATGCATCGGTCATATTCCGAAAATAAAACAGCCATTATCTATACCGTATATCCTTCGATGGTCGAGGTCCAACTGGAACAAATCCTAACAGACAAGGGGCAAGAGGCAGGGCCAGGAATACTTATACACCTGTGCCTCTTCCTATTGTGACATTTCAAACTGCCTGTGTGTGTGTATGTGTGTGTGTGTGTGTGGGGTTGAAAAAGGCCTTTAAAAGGCAGCTTTTCGCTAACCAGCAAACAAGCCACATCATGCAAAGAGGACGATCATGTAGTTGCCAGGAGGCACATTACTCATCTTTTGGTAAAAAAAAAAACAACTTATGTTTTGCAGGAAACATAATCGCAATGGAGGTGATTCAGATGACGCTCGCACATAGCACACAGCAGTCATACCAGGGAGCAAGGCTTCTGGTGTAACGCAACAGAAAAACAGTTTCATAATGCTGTTGACACTCATCCGTGACTGTCAACCATGAATTGTACCAGGATGAAGATCAAACATCTGAACTGAGAGGACGTGAGCTTTGGCAGAGGCATGGGTGCAACATTCTTGGGCAGAGGAGCGTGTAAAACCATATTATCATAAATCAATTTTGAGCTGTCTAGCAGTGAATTGTTCCGGCCAGTATACAGATATGATAAGAAGCTTCATTGGCATAATATTTTAGCGCGATGATTTAAAAATCCGTATACTGCAAATATTGCACATTGTTCTAACTGTATTCCAATGTGTCCCTCATCTCTTCCAATGCTCCTGATGGTCTGCGGAAATTGAAAAGCATCAGTTGCTTGCAAAAGGTAATATATTCCTGAGGTACCACAAAGAAATGAAATCAACACCAAACAGGGAATTGATCTTTCTTACTGTGTTGCTTCCGTTTCCATTCAGATGCAAGCCGCTGTCAAAGAGGGGAGAGGACACTCTGCTGTGATCCGTGGGCAGCCCAGGAGAACCTGAGGAAGTAAAAAGACCCTGACATCACTAAAGTCTTTATTAGAATCACCGTTTAATATTTAGCGCTGCTTCAAATCCTGTCCCTTTCTTTCCTATTCAACAGAAACAAAGAAAATGGGTCAGAAGGTTCAGTGAAAGCTCAGCTGACGGTGCTCAGGGTTCTTATCGACTGTATTCCGCTGCCCTGCCTTTAAGCTGTACACAGTTGATCACGGACAGCATCCAAAGCGGACTAATGTTCCTCTTTGATAGGATTTCCGTGCTAAGAAGAGCTGCTCTGGGATTCAGCCGCACACACCGAGGAGTGCGCCATCGCCTCCTGGCCTCTCCTGCTCGTCATTTGTGCCATGGTAAACGGAACAAAAATGGCTCGGAGGGGATAGGACCTGAACCTTTTCTCTCACAGCAGTGAGACCCGACCGGCCGGCCAAGAAGCCTGCAGCTAAACACGAGCAGCTCCCATGAATGCTAACTTACCCACAAGATACGAGGACCTGGTTCCTCGCGGTTTTCACTTCGAGTTTGGGAAAATGTGGAGGTTCTTCAACTGAGCTTATAAATATTCATATGCGACAATTAGTATTAATTTTACTTCGGCGTTTTTTTTCTGACATCTGTGTACCCACCATAATTAGGTAAACCGTACAAATGATCATCGTGTTTGCTGGTAGAGACTGAAATTTGAATTACATGGCGTTCCTCCGTCTTTTGCTTCCAGCCAATTGGTGAGAAAACAGTTGTAGAAATGAGTGGCTCCAGAGCCGAAGAGGAATGTTCGGCTACAGCCCCCTGTCACACTTTTTAGAAAGGAAAAAGCTAGTAAGTAGACCTGTAGTTTGCTAAAATATTTCATGTTGAAATACCTATAAAATGATTGGGTAAAAGTTCACAGACTTAAACCCCATTTCCCTTCTGCCTTATGATTACCAGCCGTCTTGTTATACAAACGCACATTTCCTGCTGCAGTGGGCTCAATGGGTTACACAGCGATGGTGTCACATGCATACGAGCACCGAATGAAAAACATTGAGCTACAACAATTTTTTCAATTAATCGTCATGAATCATTTGGCCCGCAAACCTCCAAAAAAATAGGAAAACTCTCATCGCCATTATCCTTCAACCAAGGCTTTGTCCAACCCCAAAACAATATTCAGTAAATACATTTTTTGACGATTCTTCAAATGATATGCAATTAATACCCACAGTAAACTAATATTTGTAACAAAAAACGAATATTGCACATATGATTTCTGAAGTTATTCCAGGTAGAAAACCTGCGGCAGCGAGTTGCAAATTGTTCCACTTAAAACCATTTCCCACAATTGACCTTTTTTTTTTTTTTTTATCTCGAGAGCAATCCCTCACCATCACCTGCACACTTCATTTCTCACCTTGCGGCCACTCCACATGGACAATTTCACTGTCTCACGTTTTTAGTTTTTCTTTAAGCCGCTGAAGGTAAGTACAGGAGCGAGAGGCTGCAGCTCTGTGTGCTGCTGACATGACTGCTCCTGTCGGGTCACCGAGCACGAAAACGTATTACTCTGAAACAAATGCTCAACTGTTAGACAGCTTCAAAGCGTGAAGCTTAGCGAAAGGGCAATCTACTAGAAATACCGATTAGTATAGTTTTCGAAATAGCTTATTACATTACTGCCAAAACAGCTCAGGGAAAGGCAGTATATTGAGAGCTCATGTGGCGTCAACATGACTTACCTAGAGGCAGTTTCAGAAATGATGGAACTTCTCGCAGATAGCGAACGGTGACGGTGACCTCATCTCCCGCGGTACGCAAGAGGTGAACCTGACAGCGAGAGAGGAAGAGCGCGAGATTGTGAGCGATGCGGCGAGATAAAATTTTATCTCACAAATGAAACAACCCGCACGGGTGTCAAGCTGGTTGCCGTGACGAAATGCAACGGGTGAAGAATATGCAATCATAAGCTAAAGCCGGGCTGAGGCGGTTTCACTTAAATCATCAAAGCAGGAACTTTTAAGGCCAGCATTTGCTCCCCTGAGATGCGCCAGCAAAGTAGCAGCCGCCAACACTAAGTTATGACGCTCTGATTATCTGATGCTCGAGTGATACAAAACATGTCCTCAAAGGGGTTGAGTCATACTCCCAAAGAGGCAACCGAGTTGGCAGGTAAGGTTGGGCTTAAAGGCAGAGGTATTAAATCTGTCTCACGGGGAGTACAGAAAAATAAAGAGGGAGTTGCGTGAGGCAATTTACTGCCATCGCTACATCCTCCAATCGCAGCCCATCTGCACACTCATGGCATCCTCTCACCAATGCGGGGTGTAGCCCGAGTTACTCGAGTCTGAGCATCCGTCTGTGCTTAGTGTGCGACAGCCGGCCATTAAAATCTCTAGGTTTTGTTCTGAAGAAAAACTGCTCATTATGCGTTTTGACTCTCTGGAGGTGACTATAGCTAACAGCTGTTTGAGGCTGCACAAGGACACAAACGTCGAGAAGGTGTGTGTGTGGGGGGGGGGGGGGGGGGGGCCCCGGGGGAAAGGGGGGGGTGGTGCACTGGGGAAATGCAGAAAATAAAGGAACTGTTTTAAAGCATGCTAAATTGGAGAGACCGGAGAGATGTGGGAAAAAAATAAAAAAATCGGCCGAATATTGCCACCCTCAACTCCTGTGCAGCTTTTAACATTGAAATGCTCCTTTTCTATCCCTTCTATTTGACACAGAGTAAACCGAGAGAAAAACAGCCCCATGCCAAGATGACAACTCAGATTGTTGAGGAGCACCTCCGCGTTGATAACCTGTGGGACTTGGTGCTGAAACCAGGCGATGGAGGGAACAGCTATCCAACAGATGGATGGAGCCGGGTATTGCCTCTTATAAGAAATATACTCACAACTTCCTCGTGAGTGCAGCGCTCCACATTTATTCCGTTGACCTAAAGAAACCAGAGAAAAAAAGCAGAAAATCAAATAAGTACATGTAAAGTGGAGGAAATGTTTAATTTAGTGGCTTTACGCTCATTTGCTTCAGGGGTGGGGCTAGAGCCTTGGCCTCAGGTGGCATCCCTATGTCCCAGCTGCCAGAAGTAGAAAGTAATATGCAGTTGGCTTGTCAGAGTAATGGATGGATTACTGAACAGACCTACTGGGTGCACACCCTGGGCCCCTGGAGTAAACCTGTGTTAATCTATGACTATTCCCATGGCTTGATAGGAAAAAGGCACTAACGACCTCTAAAAGACACAAACAACGTTTAGGGGGACAAGGGGTCCATAAAAAGAAAAAGTAGCCACAAAAACCTGCAGCATGACAAAAAGATGCAAAAAAAAAAAGTCACAAACTGACCACAGAACAACCAACCAAAATGACCAAAAAAAGAAAAATGAACCTAAAGAAACAGAAAATATTCACAGAGAACGTCTTCTGAGAGCACACGACCCCGTCAACACTTACATGCGTCTCATTGTTCAGATCTGAAACAAGTTTAACCTGTACATAGATTGATCTGTTTTATTTTGAATTCTGCTGTATGACTCAGTAAGAATACTTGTCCCCAAGACTCCCTTCATAAAACAGCGTAGACATTAAGATGCAACACATCGACACCCGTTGACCCAAATCAACCTCGGGGGAAAATAAGTCACCAACCTGCAACACGGCATCCCCGACGAAAAGCTTCCCCGACTGGTCGGCTGCGGGTGTCAATTGTGAAGTGTCAGAGGTTAATGGAAACATTAGAAAAGAATTGCTCATTACATACATGGTAATATGGGGGGAGTAGCAATCAATGTCTCTGTCCGACTAATCTCGGTCAACATCCTACAGCTCGGAAAAAGAACACAGGAAAGCGTGAAATTTGAAATTAATCAGGATATGAACTCATTTGAAGCGGCGAGGGACGAGACAACGCGAGCTCCGTCGAGTAAAGATTCTGAAAGCTGGTAGAGAAAATAGCTCTCCGTGTCCAGAGGGATATTAAGATGAGATTCTCTTCCATGCAAAAAGATGCGGGTAAAAGAAGAATTACAGGAGAATGAGTCACACGAGGCTTTGATAGTGCATCTCAGCAGGGCACGGGGGAGGTCGTCGGTTCTTACAGCTAAAGTGACAAACAGGATTAAACACTTTCTCTTCCATTTAACAAACAGCGGGGTCACATTTACTCTGCCACACTGCCTCCTGTGGAATCTTCAAGTGTTTCTCTTTGCAGGGCAGGTTTGCAAATCATGAAATGCCACCTTTGTGGAAATTCCCTACAAAATGAATAATAAATGTAAAAAAAAAAAAAGTCTACCTTTCCCCCGGAAAGATGTCGCATTATTCCACTATAACACTAAGTGCACATGAACAGGCAAATGTATAAATGATTATAAACAAATTGATCATTGTCTTATATCTGTACTTTAAATGCAGTCACATACTGTGCCTTGAACTGTCTTAAGCCTTGGCTTGTTCCACTTATATTTGTTCCCCACATGAACGCCTCTGTTTTCTCTTGTTTTATTTAAATTCTGTTTTTGTATATTTGCAAAAAGTGTTGTATTTTGTATTCAATAAAAAGTTAGGGGAAAACATATATACACAGTATATATTGTCGGGATGTGTTCGGCTTGGTTCATTCATTGGTTTCAATGTTTATGGCGTTTTGAGGATCCCCGAGGGTTAGTCATTCTCTTTGCGTGACACTCCAATAAAATAAAGACCAAAAAAATCCAGTATCACAAAATAAAACTTATCTGGACAATGTGTGCTGTTCATAAAGGGCGCACACAAGCCAGTAAAGTGAGTTTTGTATTATTGAGTATATCATAGCAAACAACAATTCCAAAGTCCATATGGTCTCAGTGAGGTTGTTGTGTGTCGAGTGTATCTGGAAAAATATGCAGTAGAAAAAGCTGGTTGGTCGGTTGAGGTAAACAAGAAGCCATTAATGCGGTGGTCTAAATGATAAATCACCCACTTTTATCTTTAACTATTTCCTTTAATCTGTACGCAAATGAATGATGCTTTCAAAATGCTATTGTTAATTAAATCTATTCAACTACACGATTTATATTGTCTCTTTGTAACGGTCTCTCAATGTGATTCATGACCATTTAACAATGCATTGAAAACCAATCCAGGCCAAGTCCAGGTGAGAGAAAAAAAGAAATGAAAAAAATCTTACCGACTTGATCTTTGAAAATCTTTGAAATAACCACAGGAACGTTGTGCTCCGCACCGCCCTGTAAAGCAGGAGAGAGCGATCAGAATGGCCCTTCTTCATTATAGCCGTGGCCTCGCCATAATCCAAACTTATCTGCTTACTTTGATGCTCAGGCCCAGACCCCCAGTCGCTTGTCTTGGCAGTACAACAGTTCTGTGCTTTAAAAAGTGGGAGTTTCTTATTGGCAAAAGGATACCGGGAGCATTGAAAACAGTGTTCTCTGGTTATGCGACTTGAATCAGAACGAAGAATGTGGAGCCGTCCGGGGCACTTACGTTTACTTGGGATTCGCTTCCACTTGTGCAAACCACGTCCAGCTTCTGTATGGTTAAGACGTCTTTGGTCAGTTTCAGGCAGACGTCATAGGTGTTGTTGGTCTCCTGGTTGCACAGCAAAGCGATTCCAGATTTTGTCTGGTGGATTCGAGGAGAGCGGGGAGTTTGCCAAAGAGAGCATTCACAAAGACAATGAGCACTTAATCAATCTTTCCTCAGGTGTGTCATTTGTGTAACTGGGAGGAAAAAAGAATAAATATAAATACTTCATACTACAGACTCTACATTAAAGCAGTCCCTACAAGGAAAGATTCACAGGTACCTGTGATCACACACACGCGCACACAAGAAGAATGGCCAAATGACTTGGAGTAGCTCCCTACATTGCCTCTGACTACTTCCAAACTGACTTTTGCTTGTTCAATCTCACGGGCGTGTGCTGTGTGAAGCAGTCAACCTTAAAAATATTAAGCTTCAATGCAGCCCGAGGTCTCATTTTATTCAGATTTGTAAGAAAATTGGTTAAGGATATATCAAAAGATTGATGGATGACCTGATATAATGAAATTGAAAGGACATATTTGATGATGGATTTAAACACAGGGAATAGAACAAATTACTGGAACACTATGTTGCTCAGTATGCCATGTAGGCTTCACAAACATGTGATTAATTGCAACATATCTCATTAGTATTTCAGCATCCACTCCCCCTTCTCCAATTGATACGGTGGCAGGTTTAAATTTCACCGACATGAGTAGTGCACCATTTGACGAAGCATTTTCACAATGTTCCAATATGTAAAAACTTCGGAAGAGACATGATTTTCAGGATATACGTCTCAGAAGCAGGAATTATTTTTCATATGTACAACTAGATTACGACTTCTTACGTGACCGATTATTTGACGGGACACAGGGACAGGACCTATGCAGACAGGGGGAAGAGTGGTACATTAAAAATAAATTTTTATGTACTCCAGACAGGGAATACAAATGTTACCGGTTCGCTATCCTCCCGTTGTGTAACAGACAATATCTAGGTTTGAGTAGAAAAGCAGCAGACTGACCTTTTCATATATAATGCACTCCTGAGTGGTCAGTGCGGGTGAGAAAGGTGGCAATCAGTATGGGAGGGAGTCAGGTCAACCAATTCTCTTTTTAGAGACTTTGGGATAAAGGTCGTGCTCCATTCCCAGCAGAGCCAACGAAGAATAAATTAAAGCGTTCCCTCACAGCTCCAAACAACAGAAATACATGGTTGTTTTCCATAAACGCAAAACAAGAGTTAAAGTTCTGTCCAATTTAGGCGAAATGCTCATAAATATATGAACGCATCAGTCTTGATTACGATTACTCTTCACTTCGCTACTGCCCTTCAGAGGATTTCTGAAATTAAAAATACGCGGAAATTTTGACAAGACAAATGATCCAATATGACAATCATAAACACAAACGATCCCAGAACAGGCCACTAATGCTCTTCAGACACATATCTCCTTTCCTGCCCCCATTCAAAACAAGTGCCTCTGCTAGTTACAAAGCAATACTTTTTGCAGTATGAATAATGAATGCACAGAGCCCCCGTGCCAATGACCATTGGTCTTAAACTAAATTGATATAATTGTCAGAATAATTAACATGGACCTCCACCGACGGATGCACAGCGGGCGGACACACAGAGAGGATGTGAAAAGACTATCCTTAAAGATTTTCCTCTGCAGTGAAGGCAAATCTGCAAGCCCATAACACACAATCATAAAAGTACGCGGGTACCGTTACATTACAATTTCTTCTGCCATTAAACAGGCAAAGATGATCATAAACATCTTAAATGCAACTGCTTAAAGTGCTGAAACTGAGCTGAGAGTTAGGTCCAGTTAGAGCTGGTGTTCACTAATACCTTGCTTTTTTTTTTTGTTCCCCTCAACTTTACAACTGCAGAGGAACAGAGCCAGTTTAATATATCTAACAGTTAACAAGGTGAACAAAGAAATATACAGCACGGGTTCCAGTCAGCAACACACACAAGACGCTCCTAGCACATCTCCAAATATGTTCTTTTTATATTATAACTACCACAAATATTTATCGTTTCAATTAGAGACGTTTCAGCATCTTTCATTTTCCGATTCCTTAACTTTGCCCAAGGGCCGATATCAAGAACTATTTTGCTACCTCAGCCCCGAACATGAACTCAAATAAGCATTTACTTCCTTTAAATAGCTGTTAAAATGCCACCAGTTTATAAAAAAACAAATGCCTTTTAAGATTCAAAGGTTGCTTTGTGGTTATACTGTGACAGGACCATCGTCTTCAAATCAAAATAAACTAGGAATAAATTCCTTTAAAAAAATGCTAAAGTTCAAACAGAGACTGAGAGTATGAAACCACAGACACAGTATGCACTAAAAAGTGCTTAATTTAAAATTTCCGTTGATTATTTTTCATATTGAGTGATGGGCCCAAAAATCCTCAATGAGATGCTTATCATTTGTCAGCCCTGTGCTTTCATGTGTGACTGGGTAACTATGGTGTCATCTCGCAACATCATCTCATTTGTATGAACTGAAAACCATAGAAGAGAAAAAAAGACCTTGCAGTACACCTGTACACAAAACAATATCGTGAGATACCGCACGCGGGTTGCATATTCTCTTCAGGCAGTCTGTCATCCAAGTCTTTCATCCAGAGCATAAACAAATACCTTCAACATTCACATCACACAGTAAATGCAGAAGAACTATTGTATTTGAAATATATTCAAAGCTGAACAGAGTCCTAGGACAGCATATCATATTCAGCGTGCTGACTGTGGTCAAATTGTCTCTTCTTCTCCATTTAAAACCTTGCAGAAAAATTAGGAGGGTTGGGGGGTGTTTTTAATTTAACTTTCCCCCGTTTGGTGGACACCTCTACTTCGAAAAGGTGATCTGAGGTGATGTGGCGGGGGGGGGGGGGGGGGGGCGGGGGGGTGGGGGGGGGGGGGGGGGGGGATGCATTAAGGCTGCAGTTGCATTATGTAAAATCTTGATATCTGCAATTCACTCAGAGAGTGGCATGCATTATGAAAAACCGACGAGTACAAACGATTTTCAAAGAGCATCTCAACTCTATCACATGCAAAAAAAATATTAATTAATGTGACCCTTATGGCGGCATCAACTCGGAGGCGTTTATCTCATTTAAAGCCGTTAAGGGTTTACTTAGCAGTTTGATTTCCTGAATCTTAACAAGCATAATACATCACAGCAGGGGTGGCTGAATGAGTTACAGAACTTGCAGCACAGGCAAGAGGAGGTCTCAGAAGTGAGGAGAAAGCAGGGGCCGAGTCTAGTGGATGTTTCAAGCTTCTCCTTGTGTGCTCGGTTCACACTCCCCGTCCTCTGTGAGTTAGAGTGCAATTTGACCCGACATTCGCTGATTAGATGGATTGGACACACTGGATTTGGGAATCGCCTGTGGGCATCACACCAGCGGTGTGCCTGAGGTGCAGAACGCGCGTCTCTGTGTTGATTCGATCATTTTGGTTCCATTACAGAGAGAACGGGCACGGCAAAGATAAATTAAATTAAACATGAAGGACATATTAGGCTTGTCCTCTTTATTATGCCCACATCGTCCTCGAGTCCAAGTGTAGCAACTCGCAGCCGTCTGCGCACCTATGTACTAGTTTCACTGAGCAGAGACAATGAATGCACCACGTACGTAACATTTGTGCACACTGCAATCTCTTACTGCAGTTTCAGCAGGCTGCGAACACCACAGGACGGCAGGCACCACGTCCTCCACATGGGCTCTGATAATAGCTGTATGTGGTCCCAAAAGGTCCAGCTACGGCGAAATTGAATTTACACGGAGTGCAGCTGACCATATTTCATGGCATATCTAAAGTGCACGTTTGAAGCACAGCACACGAAGGGGAGCCATGCGCTGCCAGAGCAGTCTTTTGGAGAGAGAATAAATAAATCAAAAAACAAAAAACAGTAAACAACAAGGTTGAAGAGAAATGCCATGATGTTTTGAAACAGTAGCGTCTGTGAACTGTGAAAGGCAGCAGCTGCAGTCTGTCTGACCCATCAACTCAACCTTTTGTAGCGTTTGTACCGAGGTATCACAGCTGTGGCTCCCATGGGCAAGACGCACTTCTCTGGGTTGAATGTAGTAAATCATAGCGATCTTACTTGGCGCGGCACAACTCGAGCGGAGTCAAGCTGGAAATGGTTGGTAAGAGCCATTCTAATCAACTGTTTCCGAGTTCAGTCCACAGCACGGTACCACATTTAAGCACTTAGCATTTAACACTTTCACAGATGAAAGAGAGAGTCTCCTTAGCCAGGCCTTGCATCATCACCTAATCTCGACACCTGTCTTAAGAAGTAGGTCTGGGGTGCAAAGCATTTATCACATCCAACTCTTTGCAAATGCAATTAGGAATTTTCCCCCCTTTTGCAGGTACAGCTAAAAATATCCAAACCTTAAGGATTCAATAAAGATATAGTTACGCAAAGTTGCCCTTTTTATAGCGAAACAATATAATGACTGCCAAGGAAAATGCTATACATCGCATGGGCTACAATACACCTCAGACCCTTGGACAAATGACTAATGATCATTAATTCTAACAAAAATCAGCCATTATTGGCCACACTGTGAACACCGTCAGGCATGATGACCTCAAAACCCCCCCATAATGTTACTTTCCCACATTGTGCCCCGCACAGGTCTGTTCTAAAAACAACATTGTAACAAAGAAAAAACATGATAAAACGAATCACTCAATCTAATTTTGACGCAGGGAAACAGTTTTTGGTGGCAGCCTAATAAGCGATAACGCTGTAACTACAAATAGAAAATAGAAATAGAAAAAAAAGGAGCGGCATAAAAAGCGAATTGAATGTGTAGGACACATTATAATGGTTTGCATAATGTTTATATTACATAGTACTTGCTCCCAATACTCTGAACGTACCCAGTTTTTATTTCTGATCATTTAGTGTCAAAAATGCTTTTCCTGTGTGATTCATTTAAGCCTCCATTAACAACACTGGATTATTGAAAATGGTTTGTGTTGACTCAAACGATGATTAGAAAGGACTTACTTTCCTCTGCTGCAGACCAATCAATCAGTCTGAATTAAACAATGCTCCACCGTCTGCAATAACAATTTAGGCTTTCACCGACATAGCACATCTTGTATATGTATTATACCTTTATTGATTCTAGAGGGCGAAAACTCTGGAAAGGATTTAAAATGCCAAAAAAAAAAAATCTATTCCCAAGCCCAAAAAAGAATTACTGCAATCAGGGAGGGCAAAATGAATCCTTGAACTTCGGATGGCGAGAATTTTAATATTCTGTCGAGGTTCAATTGCACAAATGTCTCTTTTGAATAAACTATTAACTTTTTGACCGTTTAAATGTGCATGGACACAGTGGCCTGAGTGATGCTTTATCCTGCACATGATTGTACAAATAAGCCTCAGCCAAAAGCCCTCTGATATTTTTACGTGCATGTGTAGACCTTGGACCAGAATCTCTATCAAACACCGTGTTGCTAGGTTTGATACATTTAGATGTTGGTTGTTTTCCACCCATGGTTCTCCAACATATCTTAACAAACACTGACATTTTCTGCCACCCCAATGTCTCCTTTCTGATATGGAAATAGTTGACAATGGAGTTCACTTTGGCGGCAGAGGAAGAATACTTTCCAGACAGTTATAACCTTGAAAAATACCACACCTGTCAAGACACAGACGCACGCACGCACGCACGCACGCACACACGCCAGAACTGGGTGCACACTTCTTTTTTTTGGTTCAGATATATCACAAAACATCTGGGAAAGTCTCCCACTCTTCAAACCTTTAATCCACTTAGACCCCCCCCCCCATTTTAGTTCCCTCAATTCAGTTTAACATTAACAAACCCTTCCTCATGGATTTCATTCCGATGCAGCTGTGATTCACGAGTTTTGATCAGTGAAACTGTCTCTGGGCCATTACCACACTTCACTCTCAAGTTTGCCTCTGGCTACAGGCCAGACTACAATAAAACCTCCTCCATCTGAACCCACAGGTTGTTAATGAGTGCAAAATATTGACGGAGCTCAAAAATCCAACCAACGACCCTCTGAACAGTCTAAATCATTTAACCATACACGTCAACAAGGATAATTAATAACTCTGTTTTTTAATACTGATTGTCTCATGTTTGACCTTTTCATGCATACAGCTACAACAACATGGTGTGGCTGCGCAGTGTTTATGATAAGTACCAGATAATGTTGGCAGGTGTCACAATTGCTCCCCTTGTCGTGCTGAGCACTTTCATCTGGATTCTTGAAAGATTTTCACATTTAAAAATCCGACTGAGTTTGAGGAGAGGATAAAAAGTGAAACCCAGCACGGTGTTGGGCTTGTCCTCTTCTTTAAAGTAAATTAAATCCACTCTTGGGTTGTGTCACCAGTGAAATAGCTTTAGATGTACAGGCTTAAAGTTATGCAGGAGTGTCAACGTACCATCTAATTTTACCTGGGATCCCTTTCAGAAAAGCGCCTTCACAAATTCAAGCCGAAAGGCTGCAACTTGGAGCCCTATTTGCCTTATTTATAACCATCAGAAATGCGATGGGTAAAGTTCATATTCTCATTTATTTGTCATAGTTGTTATGCAGACAGGTCTGCCTTCCAGAGGAAAAAGTGCACACACGCACATATTTTGCAAAGCTTTTTTGCCAGCATGCACATTTAATAAGTTGCACACATGCATGTTTGAGAACGCCTGGAAAACTGAGGCAAAGTTACGTCTAGTTTGCAAATGCCAGCCTACAATGCGGCCTGACAGTAAAACAGGTCAAAACTATGAATAGTTTTCAAAAAAGTACTCAATTCCAACAGCCCAGGGATGCAACTGCACTGACAAACATAATCTTTTATTTTATTTTTTATTTTTTTAATGAGACACAACTGGTCATTTCTCCTCTTAGTATTTACCACACTGCAACCATAGTCCCGCCTTTCATTAGGGTTGCAGTCTCAGCTGAAAATAGCATCAGGAAAGAAATATTTACATTTAGATACACCATTAGCTGTGGCTGACCATAAGCTTGTTTAAGAAAAAGCCAGCAATCATCCACTTACTGGGATGGATGATGTGGATCAACGGAGCAGCACGTCTCTATTTGTTCTCCGTGTGTTTCTGAAAACAGTCAATTATGACTTTGACATGATGAATAAATCGGCACAGATGAACAATTAATCCTATATAGCATTTCCTTCATTTACTGTAGAAATAGGTGAAACCAAAGTGTAGTGAAAAGCGCAGCGACTGCTCATAAAACCACAGAATATATCATTTGTTAATTGTTGAGCGAAAAGATGCTGGGAAGTGTATTTTATCAAAGCAAGGCGAACCACATCCACCCCTTGGGCTAAGCTATGTTTACTCGCTGCCAGCATCTTCATATTTAGCCTTCGGTCACGAGATCATTCTCAATCTTGTCATTACTCAAATTGGCTAGAGAGCAAATTCAAAGTTCAAAGTTAATCCTTCAGAAACATGACCATTACCATGCTGCCATTTTATTTATTTTTTAATGATGTAATAAGGCAACCTCTGAGAATTAATGGCGGCTGTTTTACATGTTCACCGACAGTTGAGACTGGAAATGTCAAGAAGGGGACTTGCGGGAATGCAACTTGGCACGCAGATATATGTAATGATGTCCGAAAATCCTGCTTGAAAACCGCATGCATTAGGCAAACAACTTTCCTGTGCGTCAGTTAATCCACTGCAAGCAACGCCGCGCTGCAGGTCAATATCCCGCAAGGTCAATAAACCGCAGCTGGGACGGAGGTCTCCTCATATGCTCCAAACTCATGTGATGTGGCATTCTACATCTCCTGCAATCATCCTTGTTCAGCCTTCCACGCGGAGTGGCTCTGCGGGGGAATCAAAACCACATGATGCATTTCCTCTCCATTGTATATTCATCGTTTGAACAGGCTTGACTCGCAGAGATTTGCTGCTCAAATACCAGCACAGCCCACTGTGCGATAGCCTGCCTTTCACCAAATCCATCCAAGATGCGAGATTACTGAATGTGGTTTGGCAAGTGTGAAAGATAACAACGGGATCGAGGAAATTAGTCCACATAATCTGAAGATTTTCAAAAAAATAAAAATAAATACCTTTTATGTTTTATCCGAGAGTATAATGCACGTTATTTTCTCCGTCTCATACAATAGACTAAATTGATCAAGGAATGCATTTGGAACACTGCTGTGAAAGATTGATTGGGGTTTAGGTGCTCTATAGCGGCATTGTAGGATGAGGAGTAGTTTGGGTGAGGGTATACTTTATTGAATCGAATTGTAAAAAAATGATATTTCCAAATGTATTTTATTCCCATTGCATTGTCACATTTGTGCCCCAGACACAGAAAAAAAAAATATATTTTTGTGGATAAAGGCAGTTATCTGAGGTGATGGGGGGGGGCGGGTGTCAACAACAATCCGGTATCAGTTGGTACAGGGACATCGTAGATTTCTTTATGTCTCACTCGGTTATAAATGGGGACATTAAAATGCATGTTTCCTGCCTTGAATCTAAATAAAAATGCTAATGATGCGCTGTGGGAACTAACAATTCAGGGGCCAAGTTTTGGTTTTATTTTCTCAGGAAACATTTCAAAGGGGGTTCTAAACAGTGACAATTTGTTTTGATCTATCAGGATTTATGACACAACATATCCTCTTGACACTATATAAAAAAAATCTAAATAAGACTTTACGTACCGGCTGGTTAGTTCATTAATAGAAATAGAATAGAAAATGACTGCACAATTCGGTATTATATGGATCTTTGTACTTCCTATAAAAACTTATTAGAAGCTTGTGAAAAAGATATTTATATTTATTTATTTATATATATAATTTATGACCCAGCACTGGAGTTTGCACTTTGGCCCATTACATAACTCTCACAGGTTCCTCCTGCCATTAGTTCTGATCTGATTATCTCTTTAAGAAGATAAAAGTAAAACTGTGGACCCACCCGACAGGAAATGATATGTGTGTATATAATATGTCAAGTATTTTGTGCAGTATTACTAAACACGGAAGAAAGAGAGTGTTGGAAATTCATCAGACAACATGTGCCCCATGTTTACATTCTTACTCTAAGGGCATTTATTGCTCCATTCATTCTGAAGAGCCTGACTCGAGCAATAGGTGGAACATTTAATATTGTTGCATTTGCGTCTTTCTCAATTATCCGGCTAAAGAGAATGGGACGTTTGTTCATCTTGCGACAGGAGGTGAAACACAAAAGCATCAACATTAACACTCCACTGGGGTGTAATTATGATTTTGCAGCAGAGCTTAAAGGTTATTTTAAGACGCACGTCCTACGTCGCCAACTCTTTTATGGCTTAAACCAACTCTGTCCAGGACCAACTCTGATGTATTGGATTAGGAACAAAGAGTTATCCTTAAGATAATCCTTCTCTACAGTAAAACTCGAAAACTCTTTGAACAGATCATAAATATGTAATTAAATGCACGCTTTATTGAAATGTTTCTAACCTTTTTGATAATAATAAAAAAAAAATGCTCCTGTAGAAAGAAAGCAGGGGCGCTCCTCTGAGCTTTTCTATGGGACCCTCTGACCCTTTACTATTACAGGGACTAATAAATTCACTCATCTACATGAACTCACATTGTGCATACGTAGGCTCTTCCACGAGAAAATATACTGCTTGAAATATGAACGGGTTGAAGGGTCTCCCAGCATGGTTAAGCAGGAAAACATTCTGCAACCCTGACTGTCCAACAATGCACTAATATACACTGACAAATAATTCAACAACACAACCAGACAGACACACACACACACACACACACAACTATGAAGGTATTTTTACGGGAGTAACCTTTTCTCTGCAGTTTATAAACTGATGAAATACCTTTTACATCATATAGCTGTGTTTCCATACATATATTTCCTGTGATAATTGAGAATCTTCATGCAGAACTAAACTCAGAAGTAGAGGTCATAATTAGAAGGTGACTAATATTTGTGGACATGAATCCACTGTGCCACAGTAAGGATTGCCTCTCCTGACCTTTAATATGATTTATAAGTGACTGCCAATCACGGACTTCGAATCAGTGCATCTGCATCTTACCAAAAGGACATTCTTTCAGAACATTCAAGACGTTTCAGAATCTTAATCGAAATAAAGTGAATTTCCGATTAAGAGATGAGGCTGACATAACCCTTTTATTAAGGTTGGTCTAAATTTGCAGTTTGAGAACAGTATCCCAGGGAATTCATTATGTGGGGAAATAAAGCCAATTTGTGTTTGGCAAAGTACTACAGTTGGAATGTGTGGTACAACATCTTGTTCTCGAATATTGCAAAGTCACCTACGCGCTGCAAAGATAATATAGACCACTATGTGTGAAAAGACATTTAATCAATTTTCAAATTAATCGTGCCCATAAACCTTTAACCATTACAGCTTTCTGTTGAAAATTGGACCAGGAGAAAACCTGAGTTTAATTACTGTGGAAGCGCAATCAAGGCTGTGCTTAACACTCTTAAGACTGCACACCAGGTGATCGTAAATGTTTATGATGGAGCGAAAGCCTTACAGACATAACAGTTTGTGGGAGAGCCTACTGCACCAAGAAAACTCTGCTTACTGTATAATTTTAGCCAGGCACATATGGGGAGGGGGCTGCGTCGGATAAGCGAACACAGTCAAAGCAGAATTAAGCTGCTGACTTGTGTGCCCTGAGGCTCAGGTGTTAAAAGCAAATGTTTTGTGAATGGAAAGTGTCCACAAAGTAGGACTTTGGGGAATGCTTTAATTCACGGTGCCCTGTGACCAGCGGAGGTAATAACATCAGATACACTACCAAGCAGGAGACAAACCACTTTAAGAATCCCGAATAGAATAGTGTGTAAAGCCAAAGACTGCTGAATAAAAAAAAAATGGCCAGCCCCTCCCTAATAAAAAGATGCATCAACTGGTAAACAGTGCCAATGGATGACTTCAAAAAGGCATGAAAGGCGACGACATCAAAACCAAAACTTGCTTGATGCATTCACTGTATTTATTTAAACATCAGGCGTAAACTCTCGCATTTGGTAAAGCGATCGAGGGGCGTGCGCTGACAACGTCCAGTCGCGGCATGTCACAAAGCCTCCGTGTCCAAACCTTAAGCGCTCATAATTCAAGTATAAACTGCAAGGGGGAGAAAAACGTTTTAACCTCTCATTTTGGGGCAAACTTCGATCAATCCGTTCCAAGCTGCTTTTTACTGCAAAACTTGAAAAATGTTGCGTGACAACATACGACTTTGTTGACTCCACACAACTATTGAGAATAATTCTGAAATCTGCATGAAGAAAGCAAATCGGCACAGTTAACACTAATTGAATCTATAATATGGACGACAAAATGTATGCATTAACGTGCCCACATAACATTAAGAGTATACATATATGATGTTCATTGTATGAGTGCTCCTGCGCCGTCTGTCATGCACCAAGAAGTGAATGCACCTTCAATCGCCAGGAGGAGATAATGAATTATGGGTAAATAATCTAAAAATAGCTTGCATGGCAACAGTAAAAAATTGTTACCAATAAGCAGACAGAATCCCAACCATTCCAAATGCATTCAGCAGTTATATGAATACATTACATTTCAGAGTCAGAGAGAATAATTTAGATACTTACAGGATACTTATGCAAGGTTATTTATGTCATTAACAATTAGGAAATAATGCACGAGTTAAAAACTTGTTTTGAATAACTTTCATGTGACAAATGGGTGTGGACCACTAAAATACTGGGTTCCAACCTGAAGGAAAATGTAAATACAAAATATAAATAGTACAATTAATGATGTGGAGTAAAGCAAGTCCTCCTAAATATGTTGTTCAGATTACTAAAGAACAGAAGCCCATTGCAAGAATCATTTGCACAGCTCACAAGGTTGCCCAGGGTATTCTATTCTCCATATACTTTTATGGATTCTTTCATGGTTATACGGTCAAAAAAAACTCCTCTTTGACCATGCTGTGCATTTCAAAACAAAAGTGTCTCTTTGGTCTCATTTGTCACAACCTTGAGCTACGAAGGACCTTTTTACGTTGGTGTCCTCTCGTCTCAGCTACTGTGTCCCTTTTTCACTCGTCCGGGCAAATAATCTCGGAATCGTCCATAAACTTTCCACACTCCGGCTGCTAGGAAGAGGACATACCAGGAGGTCTCTTAAGTCCTCTGATCGGGGACTGGCGGCTGTCGCCATGCTCTAGACTGAAAAGAGAAGGTGATTGGGCCTTTGAAGCAGTGGCTCCAACAGTATGGAACTTTCTTTCATTGCACTTGCAATCTGCACTCTCTGTGGAGTGCTTTAAAAAGCAACTCAAGGCCGATCTGGTTAAATTGGCCTTTGTCTCACTCGAGCAATTGGTTCATCTGGTTCGTCTTCTTTTGGATTCTTGTTGTCTTTCAGGCGTCTGTATGCTTTTATGGTCTTTTCTTTATCCTCCATCGTGTGGCTTATGTTTTTAACGTTGTGCTTTTATAAATTGTTACTGGGAAGCACTTATTTATGAGATAGTGCTGTGAAAATTAAATGTGTTATCAATAAATTAATTATTGAAAGTGGAGTTATGGCATTCTCCCCATTCCTTTAGATGGAGGCCTAGTCTTGTGCTGGAAGTATCTGCCTCAGGGCATTTTAAGGATGTCTGACAATTAGTGAGATTTGTACTACTGAGCTATTTAGAAAGACATGCTGATCTAACAAAAACAAATTCACCTACTTATACCTTTAAATTATCAAGAGTTGAGGAGTCTTTATTGTTTGGACCACCGCCAGGTCTTTTGCTCCCCAAGGCTCCTTCATGACATCATAAATCTACAAAGCCATTTCTACATTGACCTGTAACTTTTTACTCCTAAATTTAGACAAAGCTAAAGTTATGGTATTTGGCAACCTTAGAGAAATTATCTGATCATATACAGTCGTTACTCTGGGTGGCATAACTTTGGCCTCCAGCTCCAATGTAAGGAAGTATGGAGTTACTATTGACAGCAGTGCTTTGACGCACACATGAAAAGTTTCGAGAAAAGAAACGTTTCCCACCAGCACAACATCATGTAAATCAGAAACATCCTCTCTCAAAAAGTTGCCGGAAAATAACTCAATGCATTTATTACCTCTAGATTGGACTACTGTAATTCTTTACTGTCCAGATGCTCCCAAAAGTATGTTAGTCCCCCAGTTAGTCCACAATGATGTATCATGAGTACAAACAGTAACTACGAGAGATCATATTTCTCCGGAGTTAGTTTGTCTGTCATTTGCTGCCTGCAAAATCTAGAATAGCATTTTAAATCCTTCTCCTTACTTATAAAGCACACATTGACCAGGCCCCATCATACCTCAGAGAGCTGATAGCACCTTAGTGCGCCAATAGATAATTTCCCTGAATGCAGCCTTACTAGGGGTTTCCCAGAGTCTCTCAGAGTACAGTTGGAGGCAGAGCCCTCAGTTATGTTGACAGTTAAACTGAAAACTTTCACTGTTAATATTCCTTGTAGTTAGGTCAGGCTCAGGCAAGCTCTGAACCAACCCTTGGTTACACAGCCATCGGCCTAGACTTGTTTTCTGGGTGGGAGTCCACGATGCACTGAGCTCTTTCACTCTCTCTCATAAATACTGTAAAGTTGTTATTGTGTTGATTTGCTCTACATGCAGCATCTTTCGCACATCTGTCCATCCTGGGAGAGGGATCCCTCACTTATATGATCTCCTAGAGGTTTTCCGTGTTTTTCTCCCAGTTAAAAAAACATTTTGTCTGCAGTGTTTCCTCCTCAACCTTTTGATGGTCAAGGACAGAGGATGTCGCAGTCTGTACAGACTGTGAAGCCCTATGAGGCAAATTGTTATTTGGGAATATGGGCTATGTACATTATTATGAGTTGCTTTGCCTACTGCAGTGCGAGTTAGTCTGGGTCCTGCAATGTGAGTTACAGTCTGGGTCTACTTGGGAAACTAGAATGGTGTGACCATTTTAATTTTTCCAGGTGTTTTGTGCAGCACAAACATTGTTAACAGAGAGAAACAAAACCTACGAGTGACAAGCATAGCAAAGCAGTTGCACTTGTCCATGGAAAGAGAACAAACCATAATGTGTTGCATTTATGAAATCAGTCTGGTCAGCAGTGAAAGCATAATCTGCCCACGTAGCATTGAACGTTGTGTTTTCTTCAGACACTTTTCTTAGAATTCTCCATAGATGACCTACCTGGGGTCGAATATGTCGACGCATATCAAGAGCGACAACATCTTTAAAACGTTTTATTTTAATTTTCCACAATCTTCAAATTTAGAATTACATTTTAAAAACTAACGGACTCAAATAAAACACATCTTAATTAAATACATTTATTTTCCAAAGCCACAGGGAGCCGCGGGTTGCAGGCCCCTGTCTTAGGCGTTTCATTTTTTTTTTCTCACTTATGGGCTACAATAGCTCAGGTCCGGCCCAGCTTCCCCTAGACTCTACCTCCAGCAGCCCCCAGGTAAGTTGAGTTTCAGATCCCTGCTTTAAACCATCAACAGAAATATAAAATGCTCCGAAATAATTGGTGATTTAAGTGGCCAAACCACAACACCCAATTAAATCTGAAGCTCTTCAGAAAACTGTTTGTATAAATGTTTGTGTCTGAGAAAAGGCTATAATGGTAATAAGTCGTTACGTAATTAAATATCCCGGACTATGCAATGAGCTGGAAGGAACATTGTGCATGGCTGTGGCGGCTATATAAACTGCTTTACAAATTAAGTATGTGAATGGAAAACAACCACTACTAAACGACGCAAAAAACTAGAAAATATAAAAGTGCGACGCGTCGTCACGGCAATTAGCATCCCACCAGTCTTTTCATTATTTATTTATTTTGTATGCATACTTCGTTATTGGTCACATCACACGACTTTTACAACAAGTCAAAAGGGACTCTGGGTAAAATAAAAACAGTACTCTGGTGTTTTCTGCGTCCACACAACATCCATTGATACACACCACTGCCTGTTTCAGAAAAACGTATTCCACACTTGGAACATGGAAAGCGCGCGCGGGCGCGGGCACGCGAACACACATACATACATACACACACGCGCGCGCGCGCAACGCAGCCTATAAGAGACGTGAACATGGACTTACTTTTAAGTTAGAAGCGCGTGAGGATGCGAGGGTTTAGCATTTATATGTGCAGCTTATGTTTTAAATCCACTCGGGTTTCACGTGCCTCTTTCAAACTGAGGTTCGTGCAGCGTGGACAGACACACGTACACACAGATACAGACACGGGGAGAAAGAGGGCGAATACTTTACCCAAGTTGGCAGCAGGAGGCTGGCGGCTCGCTCGATCAGCTCCGGCGTCGCTTTCCCGGGCACGTTCATTTCCCATGCACGCGCTTCTTCTCGCCGTCCGCTCACTTCCACCGGAGTTCCTCCAAGTCATTCATTCATCCACCCACCCGCCCACCGACCGACCGACCGACCCACAGACGGCTTTTATTCACCGACGGTGTCCAGTTGCACGGCACGGACGGAAGGAGACGGCATGCCTACACGACTGCGTGTGCGTCTGTGTGCTATCAGGGAGACGAGCTCGGTGCGTCTGCTCCTCTGCTGCTGCTGTTGATACTGATACTGCTGCTGCTGCTGCTGCTCATCACTCCGCATGTCTCTCCACCTGCGCTGCTCTTTAACCATTTCGTGCCTCTCTCTCTCTCTCTCTCTCTCTCTCTCTCTCTCTCTCTCTCTCTCTCTCTCTCTCTCTCTCTCTCTCTCTCTTTCTGTCTCTCTCCCGGTGTCCTGCGCACACAATCAACATAGAATCACTGACGTGTGCGTCCCTCCAATCAGCGCCCAGGGTGGCAACAGGAGCTCCGAGGGGCCTTCCTCGTTAGGAAAATCAAACCCTGGATTCAGAGAAAAAAAAGAAAAAGAAAAGCTACAACGCATAAACAGGAGGGGTCACTTGATTTCATGATGTGTGTGTTCAATTGAAGCTAACCTCACTCTGAGAAGGGGCCGATGGGTTTGAGCCATGTCTTTGCCCTGACATCCTTATCTCTGCCCCGAGGGAGCAGACCTCTGCAACCTGCAGACACGCTTCACAGTTCAGGGTTGATGTCGGCTTTCCAGCTGAACCTGGCACATCCTCCAATAACCATCACCGCAGTCCAAGACATGGTTTCACTCTGTAAATAATAGCAATCGGGGGAAATATGTCACGAAACAAAGGTGTGCAAAACCTACACTCAGGTTCAGAGACTCGTAAATATGGGAGGTTTAAAAGTGGTGATTGTCATTAAAGACACAACTATTCTTCCATGACAGACACCCCCCCCCCTCCTTTACATAATCTGATGAGATGATGTTTAAGCACCTAATGGGGATAAATCTTGTGCGATGACACAATGTAGCCTCGACTTTTACTTAGACCTCCCAAAAATACAACCGTGGTTTTTAGTTACACTTTTGGAGTTATAATATGCCAAACTTTTGTATTCCTGCAGCAAAGCAGCCAAACGTCGTTTTTGTCGCCATTTCTGCGATGGAAAAATTCTATATGGAAATCTCACAGTTCAACGTTATCTTTTCAACCTCCTGTGTGGACAAAGGTTCCTCTGAAATCAGTGCTGTTTCTCCACGGCTGTGCGGCCTCATCAATAAAGACAGCATATTACCGCAAGTTAAGTTTCTGCCTCAAAAGGAAAAGCCAACTCTTCCTCTGAGCCCTGCGGATAACGAGGACAAAGAGCACCACAGAGGCTGGGTCCACAGGACCAGCGCTCATTTCAATGCATTCGCCTGTGTTGCTTCTTTGATCCGCTGATTTTCGACCGTGACATTTTCTGCTTGATTCTATTTAGAGCAAAAACAACGGCGGCTTTACTCCGGGAAAATCTTCAATAAAGAAGAAGAAGAAGAAGAAGAAGAAATAAGGCTTACTCTGGCCAACAACTTAGGACCGAAAATAGCCAGGCCGGCCTTATCTGAAAGTAACAAAATCCACCGCCTCAGCCCTCAAACACCTTAAAGCCCAGAAAGTGAGGTGCGGAAAATGACAATTATTGGCGTAATGTCCGGCACACAACCTTAACTTGGCGTAAAGATGAAACAAGGGCAAATACGGTAGCCAAGCATGCACGGAGTAAAATATCAGCAACATGTCCTCCTGTGTGTATTCAGATCAGATTAACGATGCGCTTTTACAGGTGTTGTGTTGTCTGGCTAGTCTTTACGCAAAGCTAACTGACCACCAAACAGATATACTATATCGGCAAACAGATCCATGCATCTTCGCCTGCAAGTTAGTTCAATGTTGTTACGTTTGTGGCTCAGTAATTCATAATGTGATATGGACTGTATTTCACCATTCACAATTTCAGGAGCTGAAACTGCTTAAAATTAAATGAAACAGGCAGAATCCTCTTATCAAGATAGGAAGTTAGAGTGTATACGAGTATGATGCAGCGTCTAAAAAAAAAAAAAAAAAAGAAAAAACCCCAAAAAACAACCCAATGTCGTCCGAGCATCAATTAGTTATTTATACAGCTCTGTTGGCCTCCCTCCCTCAGCTGAGAGCCAAATGCTCTAAATCTTTCTCTTGCATCTTTAACTTCTGTTGGGCTTTGAAAACCTCGTGTCAAAGCTTCAAAGTGACTGAATTTATCTCATTTATCAAAATATTATCACATATTTCTGATGTCGGAAACATCGCTCCACAATAAATGTGAATGAGAAAAGGACTCCGGATGAAATTGTATCGGTGCGGATGGGCCGGTTTCTGCAGGATTTTGCCATTTTGACCTTTACCCGACTCTGTGATGGAGGCCAATGATGCGATGAGTTGATTCTTTTTTTTTACACATCTGGAGAGAGGTGTTTTTGAGGAGCAGAAGCAGCTTCTAAACTTGTAATCCCGAGGGTGCGGGTGGGGAGAACTTGGTGGTTTGAGGCGTAATTCATTTCTGAAACTTTTACCAAGAATTGGGGGCTGCCCTTCCGTATTCATGTAAGTGAATTTGGTAGAGACTCCTGTTTTAATCCTTCCATTTCTTTGCACATCCTTTGTGTGGCCGAATTCTTTGCTTGGCTTTAAGGATGGTGCTGCAAATTGGTTCAGTGACTATCTTTCTTGTAAACTTTCTGTGCAACCTTTTTTTGTTAAACTTGGAAACTCATCATACAGTAATCCTTTGCAGAAAGGCAACAGGGGCAAGGTTCCATAAAGGTCAGCCAAAGGTCATTCCCTTCAATCTTTGTCACTTTTTTTTTCACCAAGTTGATATATAATCAAATCTTATCTGAAAGTGTGTGTAAAAGTGAATCAAACTCTTTGCTTTGCATGCAACTGTAGCTCTTATTGTAATGTTAAATTGTGACTTTCACGCAAACCATTTAATGCACTTATTGAATGAATCTCAATATGATGAGCTCATATGAAGTTGACAAAGTAGATATGTGTGTATTCGTGAGCATTTTTGAAATATCAGTGGAGTTTGCACTGTACAGAATGTTAAACATTTATTTTAAGAATGAACTACTTGACATGCAAATCTAGCCTATGTTCAGGAACATGCTATTAATACAAACATGAAACTTAATCTGCCCTACAGCATACAGCATTTGTATTGCGTTGCTAAAGGCTCAACCACTACAGCCACACACTCCTGTATGTCGCTGTTGTTCAATTTAAAGATACATTATACATGCAGACTTGCTGTGTATTAACCCCCAACCGACAGGGTTAATAATATATACATATAATCCACATAATCATCCATATAATCCACAATAAGTAAATAAGGCTAACAGAAGGCATTCTTCTTGACTCAATGAATGTGAGGAAGCCACATTTCATTTTAACACTTCAATGTATACTTGACACACTGCTTTTAATATTTTGACAGACAGATGAGCAATTGCCTGGAAAAAAAAGAAGAGGAATCAAAGTAATGTTAAACTGGAAGAGAAGGCTGCTTGTAAGTAGATACTGCAGTCCCTCAGCACCCAACTGTTCAGGGACACGTTTGATTCTCCATCTCCAACATCTGGCAGCCGACAGGGTTTTATCTGACGCTAACAGGAGAAATCTTCTCTCCGCTCCCCATTAGTTTCATTATTGATAGGTGTTTGTCAGCACAGATGGATTGATAGGCCTGCTGCTGAGCTAAAATGCAATCATGAACTGGTGTTGCTCTCAATTTAGATCCGCCCTGGGATCCTTGTCTCGCGTAATCCTCCCTCTGCTCTGACTTTGCTCTCCTCCTTTCAGCCTAAACTGTTCAATTACACACACACAAAAAAGCACTTTAAAAGCCCATATCTGTATTTAGTTCCATCCCCCAGTCCTTATACGCTGGTACATCTCTGAGCTGAGAAGTGTTGAGAAGTTATAAACTAAACTTTGGACCAAAGTGTCCAAGACTTTCACCACAATAACACACAGTGTTTGAATACGTGCCAAAAGGAACTATGGATCTTATGTAATGAATGGCTTCTTTGTTTTTCCACTCCGTTTCCCTGTGTAATCATGTTCCCTATATCCTTTGTCAAGCTGCTTGTTATAACCTTGGCTTTCACATTGCTGTCCAAGTAAAGTTATCATCCACAAATAATGTACAACCTCAGGGATCCAACGCTTTGCTGTTCAACAAGAATGGTAATCAGCCATAGGCGAAACACACAACAAAAAAAAAGTAGAAAAAGGGGAAAGAAAAAAGTCTATCTCTAAAAATAACAGAGATCTATCATTGTTGAAAGATTGAATTTACCAGACTCCAAGGCTGAGACGCAGGAGTCGGACGAGGGGCTGAACTCCATTACATCTCGGGCTGATTGTGAACTGGATCGGGTGAACTGGTGGCGCAGCGGTTTGATGGAGAGCAGGTCAGGCAGCCAGAAAAAAAAGGCAAATCCAAAACTGAAGCATAAGGTAAACAAGAGTTGGGTCAGAGCAGGTAACGGGCAAGACGGCCTCACCACACACAGACAGGGGACACAATAAGGGGGGAAAACGAAAGAGCACAGAAGGTGGTAAACAAGCATTACTGCGGTATTAAGTTGTGTTAAGTCGTTAACCACCCCGATCAACCTTAGAAGGACAATTATACAAAAAGTGGCCCGACAACCACATACACTGCAGATGACCTTTAAATCTCCAATTAAAAGTAAAAACAGAAAGGTCGAAACCAAAGATCAAAAGGGCCTTTTCCATCAACTTTAGTTTTAGTTTTAATGTCATTTACTAATCCGACATCCAGTTGCTGCTGTTATTGAGTTGCAACACCTTGGATAAATTGTTATTTTCTGTGCAAGGTGACACATGGAGTTTTATTTAAATGTGTTTCCAGGTGTGAGCCTGGGGCAGAGTGGCAGGACCCGGAGCCGAGCTCCGTGGGACAGGCAGCCGCGTGAAGGGATGAATGGTCTAACAGACAACGGCCTATTAGGCAGGCACCCACCATAGTGCTCAAGTGAGTCGATTATTATTTTATGATGCAATGTCAAACGCTGCATTGAGCTCTGAAATAATTAAGACGGAGTCGTTTCCTGTCAGCAGAAAGTGTGCACTCTGAAAATCAGAAAAAAAAACAAAAAAATCTTAAGTCTGTAAGTTCTGCAGACTTTTTTTTCTGATAATCGGAAAAAAATAAAAAAAAATCTTAAGTCTGTAAGTCTGCTGTATCTATTGCTATTGAATGGGTTCGCAGAAAGATCCAAGATTCAACAAACATCCTGCTCATTGTACATTGATGCTGCCTCACTCTGAAGACATTAGTCACCCACATTCGACGGGAAGGACACCATTAAGGAGCTCATAAAGTGCCTATATCTATATATATATAGATACATATATTGTGCTTTTTTTACTCTTTAAAAAGCGCCTTATAGCCCGCAAGGCTGTAAATTGTTCTGGGAGGACACGGCTCGCATTGTTGTTTACCTTCATCTGGATAATGGTGAGGTCACCGAACAAGCCGTGAGGTAGCGCACGTATCTAAAGTTCACACGGTGCCCGGAGAAATGTTTAACTTAAGCACTAGTCTGGGTGAGTTCATGAAAAACCAAGATCTAGAAGAAAAAGTGGCGGAGGCAGCTTAAAACTACAGCCCATGTGTGAAGATGTGCAGTTTGTTCAGTTGTTTTTACTTCTACACCATATTAATAATGCACAAGAAAGAACGAGTCTCCATGTGACGATGCTTCTCATAAACACTGGTTGCCTTGGCTGAATTTGGATCTTGCAGGATGCAATGCAAAACTGTGCTAGAGTGTGTGTGTGCGTGCGTGTGTGTGTGTGCGTGCGTGCGTGCGTGTGCGTGCGTGTGCGTGCGTGCGTGATGAAGCTGTGTGGGTGCACACTGTGGTGTGTTTGGGTGTTATCCACCCACGTTATCTCTCACTGCCAGAGATAAGTCTTGACAAGTGGCACAGGTAAGAGGGTCAGTGGCGCGGGGTGTTGCGCCTCCTGATACGGAGGCCATGTCGTTTTATCAAAGAGCTGCCTGAAAAGGTCTGAGCCAATCTTTTGTGTGTGTGTGTGTGTGTGTGTGTGTGCGTGCGTGCGCGCGTGCGTGCGTGCGTGCGTGCGTGCGTGCGTTCGTTCCTCCTGGCTTGCTTTTGAGCATTTTTGCTATTAAAATAGGCGTGATATACTCCGGGCTGTTAAATGCGCAGCATCACAGGCAGCATTCCGGTGGCGGACAGATGGCAAACAAATGCAGACACACAACAACATCAGCATCCACACTAACATGTTCATAGCTAGCTCCCAGCCTTTATCGAAAAACAATTGGAACTGGAAACAATTGAATGGAAAGTTAAACAGGAAAAAAAAAAAAAAAGAAAAGTGCTCAAACATGCAGAAATGGTACATAGATGAAGGGGTGGGTGATGGCTCAGGGGCTTTAACCGATATACTGCATTAATCGCTACGCGAGGATGGGGCAAAGATACAAAACACTTACATATTCACAGATTCAGTGGACACAGAGCAACATTAGCATTCGCTTCAGGTCATACTTTTGGCAGCTTGATGAATCTACGTCCAATATAATTTTTTATTTTTTTTGGTACTTTGAATTGATCTTCCCTATCTCCCCGGGGAATTATTTGCATCTTTAGCTGCTAGACGCTCCACAATATTCACCAGACTTCGAACAACACAGCAATTTCGCACCTATGACCACCACATACGGCCGATATGGCGAACAACAATTGCCTGAATATAAAGTTGTCAAGTTGCGTGTCTTTCGCTGCCTGTTGGACACAAGGGAGACAGCTGTGGACGGGACAGTGAATGAACATCTCCTACCAGGAACTCAACTCCCACTAATTATAAAAAAAAATAAAAAAAAAAAAAAGTAATTCATTGACAACGTTTCGGCTATGGTCATTTAAAAGGTGATGATATCAGAGAGTTCTACAGCGTGCAGGCCAAAAACTAATTTTGAGTTAATGCTGCTTTGAAATTGCAGGCAGTAAAATCAAAACACTGAGCTGAAAGATAATAAAAACAGAGCTCCACAGAGATGAGTGGAAATGTGGAAATGGATGATAGTCCTCTGCGGGTTCATCACGACAAACAACTAAAATGTATTTTTCAGCCCCGTCATACATTAAAATAAAACTGATAAGCAATGGAGTTATGTACTGAGATTACTAACAAAGAAACTAAACAAACACTGACAAAAACACTGCCACTCTTGCACTCATTTCCGACCGACTTGACCTGACTACTTAGGTATTAGTATAGGGACACCGCATATAAGAAAGCAGCAGCCACAGATGTTCATGGCGACGAGGCTCACACAACATGGCGATCGGGGAGGTCACCACCAAGCGAGCCAAGGCTCTAATCTCCTCCGTGTGGCAGCCGTTCACTTGGATCACTGGCCGGGCACTTGAGAAACGGCCCCATACAGACCATAATACTAACCAGCAGCCTGCCCTCTCAACACCGCGGCCATATTGTTCCGCTGAATAATTATACAGAGGTAAAGCCGATGAAGTGGAACAGGCAATTAGGAACTCCATTGAAAAAAAAAAAAAAAAACGCTCAAATCTCTGCCTGCTCATTGGACGCAGGCCGCTCTTTATCCCACACGGGCACATGTTGGGCAGTAGGGCAACACATAGAAGACAGCTCAGGGAGGCATTCAAACGCTCACAAAGGTAGATGTGTCATCTTCACTCCACCATTAGGCTAATGAGGACATTCATAAGAGAGGTGATCGTTGTGAAGAAAAAAAAAAAAAAAAAAAAGATGTGAAAATCTTAACACCCTGAAAAGAAATTCTGCAGCCAATTTATTTTTTATTTTTTTAATCTTTGCCTCAATGTGGTTAATCTTTGGTAACTTTGTACATTTGTAAAGCATGGAAAAAAGATGTATTAACCATTTATTAACCCCCCCGACAAGTGCCACAAGAACAACATTGTCCCCATTTGCTAGATATGGTTCAAAAAACACAACCAAGACATGAATACAGGAAACTGTGAGAATCTTTACCAAACTAGTTCACATCAAATCTCAAAGGAGTTATATGTAAAAATGGGCTATTTGTACATATCCATCTTTAACATTAAGAGCTATTCACTTACCAAAGGGTCTGGAAGAAATGGGTCAAGTCCAGCATCGGCTTTGTTTCCTCACTCCCGGAGGGCCTCAACCTCTCGCCACCTGCTCCCGGCAAGACACATCTGCAGAAAACTTGCATATTGCAGTTTATATTAAAAATATTCAAACAAATGTACCTTTTCATGATGGCTTCAGAATCTGAAAACACAACTTGGCTCCGTGACCAGTTGGAGGACAGGTCATTTAAAACATTCAACATGCCTGGTCTCATTAATGAGCATCTATAATATAAATCAGTGGCTGGACACATAGGGGGGGGGGGACTTGCTTTCTACTCCATCTGCTGGTCACTCGCTTGGCTCTCACGCCAAGGTAGAGATAGACAGTGAAAACTAAACAAAAATCACTTCAAAAGGCACAATGTGCATATTGCAAGTAGCAAAATGAATAAATAAAATAAAAGAACGTCCGGCCCAGGCGAGCGAGAGCAAAAGTGTGTGATCTGTGTGGATGTCCTCAGGTGAAAGCGCTCTAGTCTCACAGCAGACATCATAGAGGACAGCTGCGGCTCTCTTCCTCTCTGCGGTGCTCTCCTTCACCCGCCAACGCACCATCAAAAATGCAAACCCGGGACATGGAACCAGAAGTGGAACAGAGCTCGTGGTGAGGTGGTGGCGGGGGATGGGGAGGGGATTAGCACTGGTGGGGGGAGACTTACACACAGATTACTGTATCAACAAACCCCCGTGGTGTCACAGCATGCTTGTTTTGGATTTGGGAGGACAAAGTTTTCTTGCTTGGAACATTGGAAATAACTGGTGGCAGTTGTTAAAGATAGTCGAGGGGAAATTTGTAGACTCACACATGCACTAATTAACTCACCCAAAAGTGTACCGTGACCTTTGACGCCCGACGTGAACTTACCTCGGGGGCCTTCCCTATCGTGATCCTGTCCCATCGGTTTCCAAACAACAGCACAGACGGACAAACCTCATGTGGACGCGGGCCACCAAAAGAAATTGGGAGTCGTAAAAGCGTCATTATTATTATTATTATACAATATTTGTATATATAATATATAATATTTGTTTTGACATTTTTGCCTGGTACATGACCAAATACTACAAACACGGAAAGACTTATAACCACCTGAGCATCTTAATCCAACAGACCGGATGTTCAGTTAAAATTTACAATGGCAACATTTTTATTAAGTTAGGAAATCAACACATTTAAGAAATTCAATTATATACACTGGTTCTACTGTACGGATTAAAAAAGACAAAAATAAGCTTGACACACCAAGCCAATACATGTTATAGACTTTGCATTTCACATACCCATAAATAATAATCTCGATCATAATCAATCATAATTACAAGCTCATGTCATGATCTCAAAACCTCCCTGTATTTTATGCGTTCACCTCAATTAAAGAAAAGAATTTAAATAAAAATCAAGATCACGGCCACTGAACTGTTGTTCTGGTCTTTAAGGGCCAGTGTGTAGGAGATTTAGTGGCATCTGGTGGAGGACCTTCAGTGGTGTTCAGCGAACATAAAAACGTGGTTTGGTTTGTTCACTCTGGGCTTCTGTAGAAACATGCTGGTGCAACATGGCGACGCGGGAGCGCACCCTCTCCCTATATACATGTAAATCATCATCATAAGGTGACGGAGAACACAACGTTCTTAGCCTCAGTGAGGAAAAACACAATTATAAATATGATATCCCAGGTCGGCCAACAGATCCTCCTTAAACCCTACACACTGGACCCTTAACACATCATAAAACCACACTATAAATACATAAAGCATATCTACCATGTGTTCCATGGGAAACAAAGAAAAGGCAATGGTTTTAAGAAATCATTTTCTCGTGAAATTTGGGAAAGCCTTAAAATAAACTTTCAAGCGATTTTCAGTAAGGTCATTTAGAACAGGTAAAAGAGGCAGGGTTGTTTTTTTTTTTTGTTTCTTTTACCAATTAAAGCGATCAAATAATACTAACGTCTGCTACTTTGTTCAAAAATATACAGAAAAAGGGGACTGGTGCAAAGAGCTTCAGTCGCAGCTGCTGGTGGCGTACGCCACCGTAAACAACTACACTGAGATTCACAGGGTTCAGCAGGTTGGTTTGTTGTACAGTAGTAGCCGTTGTGTTACAGTCTTCCAGTGCGTGGTTGTGTGTGTGTGTCACCTGTGGAGCGCGGGCGGTGCTCCCGCACTGCGTGCGCCTCAGTGCTCTTCCTTGTCGCGGCCTTTCCTCTCCTTCTCGTCCTGCAGGGCCGTGCCCAGCTTCTTGATGAGCATGGACAGCACCTTGTCCAGTGGGTCCATCACGCCCCGCTGCAGCCACTTGGGAATTGTAGTCCTGGCGTGGTGGAAGCCCAGTTTCTGCAGGATGTAGTCCACGCCCACCGGATCGATCTTGCGCCCCGTCCAGGAGATGAGCCTGGAGACAGGGAGAAAAAAAACGGTGCTAATTGAGCACATATTCTGGAGAAATGCATGTAGGTACCTGGAGTACACGTCTATCGTACTTCACTAAAGTACTGTGTACTTTTTATTTATTATAACATTTTGTATTAAAATTTTATATTTATAACTATTTCCAGCAGCATTTTCTGATTTGATGCATCAGTCATATATAAATCTATGACAATCTTATAAAACACAAGGCATTGCCATCATTTCATCGAACTACGAGAAGAAGGAGAAGAAAAAAAAAAAAAAGGTTCTGGGCCCGTCAGCAACGGTGTCCGACCTGAGAGTGGGCTCAAGATGCCAAGTGTTGCACATGAACTCCCTCCAGTCCACCGTGGTGTAGTTGATGCCGTCCTCCTTGTCTGTGGAGCTGTCGTCGTGCAGAGCCGTGGGGCTCTTCTGCCCCGGACGGGTCGCGAACATCCGCGGGGCGAACAGAGCTGAAAACACACAGAGACACACACACACACACACAGACAAGGACACACAGACAAGGACACACACACACACACACACACCCACACACACCCACACACACACAGGATAAGAGACGCGACGAGGTCGTGGCTTCAAACTCTCCAATGCCTTTGTGTTTCCTTTTTTAACAAGCATTCTTCGACAACAACAACCAGATATAGCGCACAAGAAGAATTCATTAACTCTTCCCCAGAGCACCGTCTGCCCCTTGATGGTATGAATCTACAATGCCATTCACATTCACAATCAAAAACCCATCTGCCTCCCTTCAGTTAATCAGGATTCATCAAACAGTAAAGTGATCGGCACGCTCCTCCTTGCCTCTTTCTACTCCGACACACAATCGACAGAACAAAGTGGTGGCACTTTTTTTTAATCGTCACAAAGGAACGCACGGCTGCGGGCGTACAGAGTGGTGATTTGTTCCTCTGTGGCAACAGGGAAAGCCATTAAAACGCTGCCTGCACCAGGCTCCTTGACCTCCCCGCCGTGTGTGGGAAAACAACACTCCGCTGCCCGCGAATCACGCTGCGCTGCCGAGTGCATCCAGCAGAATGCAGACAACCATGCAGCTCTCCTGATGCAGACAGATGTGGGCTACGTGTTTTTTTTTTATTTGACTCTTGATCACACTTCTTCTTTTGAACGGGCGGTACGCTGCCTGGCTTGTTGCGGCTTTCGCTTGTAAATGCCATTTTTTCCCTGACTCACAAACATGTGTGGCCAGTTTGAAAAGACTTCAAATCACGTAGGACACGTCGCACAGACACAGACACAGACACAGACACACACACACACACACCTTTCTCTTTCTCCTTCAGGTAGGCTGACACCAGGTCGTGGAGGAACATGATGAGCTCAGCGTCCATGGTCACGCAGATGTGGTCGGTGAATTCTGTCACGACGCTGCACTCCACCTTGGGTTTGCTGTCCACTTCTGGATTGAGTAAAAAAAATAAATAATTAAAAACAAATTGACCCACCGTCAATCATTTCGATCGTCATTGCTTTTTTACATTTAACCAGAAAGAATAACTATATTTTCACGTACTAATATTATGACCTCAATAAAAGAGAAAGAAAAAAATTGCAAAAAAAAGATAAATCTTTAATCCTTTGCATTTGCTTCCTTAAAATGAGGAGCTTCTATTTCCAGGTCACTGACCGGCCTTTATTAGAGAGCGGCTGACCATGCTCCAGGCTGTTCTTTGAGACTCTGACATTATTTGAATATCATCCTTAACATGACAATTCAGAGTAGTCCTGAAAAATTTGACACATTTTAAGAAACGTATGTTCTTTAAAAAATGGTTGATACCGATGAAGGCATTTTTCTGAATAAAAAAGGAACAAGAAATAAAATAATACTATGCATGTCTTAATGTAATAACACTGAGGTCATTGGCAATCACAGTTTTTTCTGACTACCGTGAAAAAAGGATTTCCGAGACGAAAGGTCTTCAACAGATGGGTCCCTGCTATGATGCAGCATTACATACCTGACAGAGAGGGTTCATCTGGATCTTGGACGTGGATGGATTTAAAGTCCAGCTGCATTCTGGGGAGGGCGAAGATGGTCTCCGTCTCGTGGTTGTAGCTGGAGGAGCTGCGGAAGCTGCTCAGCAGACTGGAGCTCTTGGCCGCCGCACCGCTCTCCGGGTTGTTGGCCTCCACGTTCCGGAGCAGGTTCAGCTCTGAAGTCGGAGATAAGAAGAGTCAAAGCTCCGGAGAGTTAAAGGTCACGTTCACACTTCCCTGCTTCGTTAAATGCAATCGGCAGCTATTTTACAAGCGAGATACCAGGCAGCAGCCGCGAGGCTGAAACTCTGGAACAAAAGCTGTCGATGAGAAAAGTCTTAAAAATCCAAGTTAACCATTTGCACTCAGAGCTAAAACGAATGAGGTCCTGCCCCCATTCAGGTTTTAATGTGCAGTTTCGTAGAAAAACCAGGCTGTTGGACTGTTATGTTTTACTAAGAGGTGTTTCAAATGCATGTCCCGACCCGTCTATGTTAAATGTGGTCATTTGGGTGGATGCTTTGAAATAAATGCAGAAGCAACACTGAAATACATAATTAAACCTTATTAAACTGATCTGGCATCGGACACGAGTGAACCACAATCAACATCAAAAATGTTTTTCACCGACTACCAAAGCCTCATGTTAGGTGAATCTTTGAGTGCCTTCCCTTAGAAAAAATGAGAAGATATTTGCTCGGCCAACAACTGTTTTATTCATACGGGCATGTTAGTGTTATTTTTAAGAAAATTAAAAAACTATACTCAAATAAAATGTGTATGAATATTTCAAAAAATTCGGGCTTCTCACTCACAGAAGTCCAAAGTGACCCAGTGGGATCATCTGTAGGTCGTTTTTTTTTTTTCTTTCACAGCGCTAAAAACATTATTACTGAGTTCCACACAGTGAGCTGGTTTACATTTGGGAAAAGAGAACACTGGCACCAGATATGTACTCTGGTTAAGCACATACTCAAGACATTGGACTGCAATGTAATCATGTAGACCTGTATGTGATGACGTTAGGATACGGGATGGGAAGTAGATTATTATTATTTTTTTAAAGGTTAAATGAGAAAAAATATTGCCCCACCTTCGTTCCTCATGGCAGTGACGTAGTTGAACCATTCTTTGACGGTGGCAACACCGTGTGGAGGGTTTTCATGCCGCCTCCGGGTTATTTTGGTAATGGTGGCCATTGGGCTCTCGAGCGCACCACACGGTTTTGTGACCATAGTGTTGTGACCAAGATGGAAATCCAGTGTCTGAACAATGTAGGTGGAAACCTCCTTGGAGCCTGGATGTATATATATATTAAAAAAAAAAAAAACGTGACGAACAGTGCCAAAATAACTGGATGCATTTCAAATCCGTAAACTATGCATTACTCACCATCCTCCCAGATCTTCTGAGCCTCGGTCCAGAAGGCGATGTTGGGCTCCTCCAGGTGGAACAGAGCCCACGACTTGGAGCGGAAGTTGGGGCCGTGGAAGCAGGCCAGGGTCATGTGATTCCCGTGGAGGCTCATCGAACCACCCAGCTGCACGGCGTCCTCGGGCAGAGGCATCTGGAAGAGGGAAATGTGGCATCCGGCGATCACCTTCAGCACCCCGGGCCAGTGGCGGTGATGGGCCGCGTCCATGTCTGTGGGGGGGGCGGGAGATGTAGAGCAAGAAAACAAATCGATTTCCAGAGCTGAGCAGAATTGGATTTTCTGTTGTGTCAGTTTTTATCCCCATTCAACCTCCCATTTTTATCTATGCTGCTCTGTTTTTAATTATCCCATGAGAGTGTTTGATTACATTCAGTTGTTGAACAACCTTGTCGGCTGTGTGGAAAAGCGGTATACAAATTAAAGCTTATTAGAATTTCAAATCACTTCCGACCAGCAGGGCTGCCTAGGATACTTCGTGCGCATACCCTATTATGCCACAGGCACTGCATTAAATGTGTTACACAGCAGAATATAGAAAGAGGCATGCTTACAGAGCTCCGCAGATCCTTTCTCTGCGCTGATGACGGGGGTTTTGGGGGGCATGTAGGAGCCGGGGCCCCAGGTGGAGAGCGCACGCTTGCTGGTGTCAAACTGCTGGGTGAAAAACTCCTGCAGCTTCATGCCGATCTTGATGAGGTCCGGTGTGGTGGAGCGCGAAATGATCACCTGGAAAATGTCCCACTGCAAGTCTCCAAGGACAAAGATCGCACTGGTAGGGAGCGGAGGAGAAAAGGATGGGGAGGGTGGGGAAACAGATGATGGAGTAGATGATTAAAATTGTAGAAAACAAAAGGAAGGAAAATAAAGCAGGTGGGGAATAATTTGTGGATTAGATAAAACTAAATGAGATGAACAATGGCATCTATTCCGGTGTTCGTACCACATGCACAGTCCAGACATGATTTGGTTACCCTCTTTCTCTTGAGAAACTCTGGTCCTTTTTGTTGCTGATTGGTATTTCTACTCCTAGTTATAATATAAGTCTGACAGCCAGACATAAGGCTGCAAGCACTAAAAATGCAGAAATAAGGAGATAGCTTCTTTCCGACAGTGATGGCTAATTTAGGAAATATACAATTTACACAAACACAAAAGGGGAAAAAAACTTTTAATGAACATCCAGAGAAGAAGAACACTCTGCACATCTCTTTTTTTTTTTTTTTTACAAGGCAGGTGCGTAGGAAGTGGTTAAATAGATCCAAAATAGAATGCAATAATAAGACTAATCGTATCTCAACAGTATTCATCAGGCATACTTGCTCCTTTATTAAAAGCCACCAAACGGCTCAATAATGTACCGGCAAATTTGGTGAAGCAGCGTGAAGTATTTCACGAAGCACGGGCGTGGTGCTGCTTTATTGCTCACCTCTTCTCCGACAGGCTGGTGTCCACAGTGCACAGGTTGACCTTCCACTCATCCTGCAGCTGCAGGTCGGCGTTGCTGAACACGCCCATCAGGATACTGGAGCCCATGTAGTCCACCCGGGCCTCCGTGGAGCCCAGGGTGATCTGGATCTTGTGGCTGGGTTGCTGGTTCGGGTGTTCAGAGATGTGGGCTAGAAAACAGACGGCAAGCGTTGAGCACTGGGCGAGGTCAGTGAAATGGGAACATGGAACTGTGCGGATTTCGGTGAAAAAACATTTGAGGACGGGGGAAATGGGATTTACTTATATTTAAGAAACGGAAAAACTAAACAACAACAACAACAAAAAAAAGTGAAATTACACCTTGCCTTCTACCTCTTGTATTGTACACTGGAGGTTGTAAACTCTAAAAAAATGATTCACACTTGCGTCTTCTCCATCGCACACACAAAAATGTGTCAATTTAAAATGAGGTAATTGCTTGTCAATTAAGTCGCTTCGCTTCTTCTATTTTAATTGTAATAAACCCACTTTTAAAGCTATGGCTCGCTTGTCTTGTTCCTGGGCTAAAATTTGAATATTTCATTTCCAATACGTTTTTGCTTCACAGAGCTCAGTGTATAACAGCGGAGCGCAGTCCACAGAGTGCACTCATCAAGTCAAACTCATCAACTAACGAGCAGCGTAACGAGCAAAGCTGTAGAATGAGAAAAAAAAAAAAGGAAAATGAATGCACATGTCAAAACAAATGCTTCTAAATATCTTATAAAGTACAATTGTGTGCAACACTGAAAATAAACCCTATACATATACAGTAAGCCTTGTTGTCATGTATATATGGCATTGTTGTGCCGTTCCAGGTGTTGTGTGATAACTCTGCACTGAACTCTGGCTACGAACCACAAACCCCAGTTTATACTCCGCTGGAAAGAGAGTTGCTAACGAGCTGCAAGAAAAAAACACCAGATGTCTGAGAAGCCGACGCTTTGTTTACTCACAGACCATCTCCAGGGTGTTCACGTCTATATTGCCGCCCACCACCCCGCCCTTGGAGTCGAGCTTGGAGCGGCCGAGGCCCACCGACATGCTGATCTCTCGGTCCCGGTTGCTGCCGACGGAGAGCCGGCCCTGACTCTTGAGCCCGCTAGTCGTCCAGCTGCGGGAGCAAAAACAACATTATATATATATATTTATATATAATAATAATGTACAAGTGCTCTCGATGAAACATAAATGACTCGCTCCTTAACAAACATTCGACCTACAGCACTGGCCGTGACTGACAATTTCACAAATGACAAGCTCCTTCTGTATGCCGTGTGCATAATGCATTTATGCATAAATGTTTCCATGTTGGAAGGATATATAGCATAATGAGAGCTGGAGTGGAAGTAGCGAGCCCACACATTTCCAGAGTTGAGTTTTTTTTTTTTTTTCCCCCATTTATAATGACGCAGACAGCAGTTTTGAGGGTGTCGAGTTCGTCACAGTTTCGCCAGGATTTTACGCTCTCCTGCCTTCACTGTAGAGACGGACGTTGTGACAACTGCGGGTTGTGGTGGCCAGTGAAATATACAACGGTGCATGGAGACCATAAGAGTGGAAATAGCAGATGTTATGTAACGACTTTGGGGCTAAAAGTTCAAATTTCAGCAGAAAAACAACCCAGAGACTTACTTTTTGGGTCAATGTAGGCTTCACGGAGGCTTTAACTTTTAACATTTAATTCCCCCACGAACACTCCATGTTGAGCATGTCAAAGCAGCGTTTAGCGTCCAGTTTTATAATTTATGATTATAATGTTATAATGATTGAAAGTGAGATGAATCCTCTCCCTGGACTCATTTGCCAGAAATGTTACTTCCATATTTTAATGTGAGATCAATTTGAGGCCACCCACAGAGGATTTAAAAATTCAAGCCCTGAGGGTGGAAATGATAGAAATGGCAGTTTGGGAATAACTATTTATCAACTACTGCATCATGAGAGTCCGGAATATTTTTTTATTATGAGGGATACGATTTATTTATAGTTTATACGTAACAAATAGAGGAAAGAGTTTGCGCATGAAAAGTGCTGAAAGTGTCACTTACGTATTGTTGCCCATTACGTTGCTCATGTTCATTTGGACGGTGAGCTGTTTCAAATTGATGGCAAACACCACCAAGGTCTCCCACGGTGACCCCTGCTGACCCGCAGCTTTGCCGTTTTTACTGAAGGAAGGAGTGGAGGTTTTTGTCACCGAATCTGGAGGAAAAATAAATTAAGATTAGAGAATATTAACACTTTCATTTTGATGGTTATTGACATTGCTCTGTAATATCTGAACAGTGTCTCTGCGTTAAGACTCGGCCCAACTTTACAGCACGAGGCGTTTTTATTACATTCCGTGTCTCTCGGAAAGTATTCTCACCTCTCCTGGGTGCGGAAGAATCCGACACACTCCTGGTGCGGCCGGGTGCGGGGGACTTGAGGTGGCCGAGGCCGCCCGGGGACATGTTGATTCCGGTGGAGTGCTCCGAAAAGACGTTGGGGGACTGGGGCATGTGCTGTGTGCCGCTGCTCCCGTCCCACGTCCTCCAGTAGGCTTTCCGGCAGGACTCGGGGGACAGATGCTGGGTGACATTTTCGGCCGAGTCAGGAGTCGCGGGGCCAGAGGCTGAAGCGAGGTAAAGGTTGAGAGATTAAGTAAAGGACAACTGTGGAAATATCAACACGGAGTAGTGGGAGGGCGTGTATGCTGAGGGACAATAAGCATGATGGGACATTAATTATTAATAGTCACTCCGCACAGGACAGCAGACAGATATAACCTGAAATGTCTTCAAAATCATGAATTTATATAGTGTAACAAAACAGCGGGTGGGGCAAACATCACCTGGCAGGTTGATTGTCTGGTCGCCGAGGAAAAGGCGCCTGGCGATACTCCGGCGGTACCAGGCTCTGGGGAAGGCCAGGATCTCGCTCAGTCGCCTCATGTCGTACTTGAAGGAAGCCGAGCCAATGTCGCACACAGCTGGGAAGAGAGAGATTCCATTTGTTCATTGAAGACACGTTCCTTTAAAATGGAGTCCCTTATAAACAAATAAAGAAACCTCCATGGGGAAATGATCTCTGGCTCTCTCTCTTTCTTATACAACCCAAATGTAATAACCAAACATTTTGTTGCGCAGCACATTCCGACGTATTTTTGCCACAGACAATCTATGCGTGAAACTACAGGGCTGATGATGTACCCGAAATGTTGATGAGGGTGGTGTCTATTTTGCCCCCTTTGGCGGGAATTAAGTTTTCGATGAAGGTGGGGCCTCCGCTTCGCCTCATCCTGGACAAGCTGACCTTCACAAACTCAAGGTTGATGCTCAGAGAGTCTTTTCTTCCCGTGACCGAGGACGGCTCTTCATCCACTGTACCTTCAAAACAATGATATTCGTCATGATAGTGCACAAACTTTAATTCACTTTCAATTTTCCCTCTCCCCTCACCTAATGGCCCTTGGCCCGGAGGCAACCCTGTGACCGCGGATTTCTGCTTCCCGGCGCCGTAGGGGTGGAAGACGTACAGGGAGAAGTCCGACATGCAGGCGGTGAAGCTGAGGCCCGAGGAGTTAATCGGGGGTCCCGTGAGGTCGGACTGGCTGCTGCTATGGCGGCTCCTGCCCAAAGGGCTCCCCAGCAACGGCGATGCTGGAAAAGAGGCAGAAGAAAGTGAGTTGGGAGGCGATAGGGGGGAATATCACGCAGCAGATAAAAGTCAATTATAAGATGACTTTTCAACGACGGGGAAGGCCTCAGAGTCGACACCGCATCAGACTGTTGTTTGACAGAACTGATGACGATCCCATTTTCATCAAAGAGAGGCGAAAGAACACACAGTTAAAAGTTCCGTCATCCCCTGCTTAATGGCTTTGTGTCATATTAATACACAGCCAGACCCCGTTTAGCTGTAGAACAAACTGTGCATTTACTGAACATGTGACTGGACTAAATAGAAGTAGTGAATGCAGAGGAAACGAGCCGTAAGCGACAATAAATCACACAGAGGCCAGACATGGCATGGGGTGACTGCTAATGGACATGCTCATAGTATGTGACAGAATGCAAAAGAGCTCGACTCCAGATGTTTTATTCCTAACGTACCGATGCAATAACACTATTCAACACAAAAACAGAAGAGGAAGTCATTTTCAGACCTTTGCTGGGAGGTATTTTGGGGACATGTTGCCCGGGTGGGGTGGAGGAGGGTGGCTGCGGTCCCTCGGTGGGGTGGGCTCCCGTCGGGGTCTCCAGTTCCCCGCGGTTAGAGGAGAAGACCAGGTCTAAGGAGGGGAGTTTGAGCATACATTCCACCCTGGACATGGGAAGGCAACTGAAGCGGATCTGAGACGGCTGGAAACGGAAAGGATGACCCATGTGTCAGTCGTAAACAAACAAACTGAAGACAGACTTAAACAAGTGTGAGAATGAGAAATGCTGAGAAACAAGAGCTACAATCATCTGAGCACGACACATATTTATCAACTTTGTATTTGTCCACAATGTGTAAACGATAGTGTGAAGATCTGTGATTGGACAAGGAACAGCATGTAGTCATGTCTCTCAGCCCAGACACGGCGTGAATTTAAGACTGTAATCGCAACATCTGACACAGCAACCTTCTTGAACCCAACCTAGAAACCCATTTCAAACACATTATAGCTGTTGAGTCACAGCTGTGAGAATTACAGTCAGGTTTGTTATTACCTGGACTCTGACGTAGACCACCACGTCCACAGGGAAGGAGGAGTAGGCCGACGTGGAAGAAGACACCAGGGAGGTGGTGGATTCCTCCATCTGTTCCACGGTATCGAACTGACCCATGTCCTCCTCCTGGGAGGCGACAGCTGATGACACAAATACACGGGTAAGGACATCCCGTTCGTGCGAGAGTGCCGTGAGTACCTGCGGAGAAGCATCCGTAAAGAACTACCTGAGTAGCTCCTCTCCACCGGAGTGATGGGAATGGTCTCCAGGGCCTTTTCCAGGAAGTCCAGCAGACATGGGCTGATCACCATTTCCTCGGGCAGAGTCTGGAGGGCCACCCAGGCATACAGCTTGGCCGTCTTCACCCCGCCACTGCCCTTGCCTTTGGCTGCAGAGACACACACAGGAATTTACAGTCATCCTCCACTTGAGCTAAATGTCTTCTGCGAGACTTCTGGAAGCCCATTTTGTCAGCTTGAAGTGACTAATAGTAACTGAAATCCCATTAAGAGTAGTTTCCATCTTTCTGTGTCTTTGGTGTGTGTGCCCCGCCCCCCTCGGTGGTGAACATTAATATGCATGAACCCATTTGATCAAAGGTGCCCTCTGGATTCATGCCTCACAATGAGGGATGAAATCGAATGCATTAGATTCGGTGGGATGTGAATCATCGGATCGGAAGAGGACGTGCCACTGTAAGTTCACAGATGGTGCTCGGGCATGCAATAGAAAGACGGGGGAATGCTCAGTACCTGATGGAATAGGTGGGGGTGGGGGAGGAAGGAGCGAGTTAGTCTTGCTTTGGACAGCATTGGGAGGGTTGGGAGGGCCACTATCTTTCATACCATACAGCTTCGACTCTTTGGAGAGGGTGCGGGGGAGGGAAGAGCCACGGGAGGCGTTGGGCGACTCCGTCTTCAGGGTCTTGGAGTTGTAGTGCAACTGGGTAAAAAAAAAAAGAAGAAAAAAGGATACATCCAATTTTAAGCACAAAAAAAAGCCAATAAGCAGCAGAGAGTAGGAACTGGTGGACAGCGCCGGGGGAGAGGCTGACCTTAACGTCCACTCCTGGAATGTAGAAGACGGTGGTCTCCATGTCGTTAGACTTGGTCGGCAGGGTCGAGGGGCACTTCTTGCCGGCTAAGAGGTGGGTGGTGGAGGTGTAGGTGGGCTGCAGCTTCTTCTTTTTGGGGGGAGATTCTTGGTCCAGACTCCTGAGGCTGCGCTCGCAGCTCCTGCAAAAGCCCACAGGGGAGAAGAGTGTTGTCATACGAAGAAGTGGAAGGTGTGCTTATGCCTTATTCTGTTTGGTTTGCCCGATATAGAGAGCTGTACTTCTTCTCTCCAACGAGAACGAGCTGTCACTGCTGTTCCGGGTACGGCGGAAAACTTTCACCTGGCAAATCACTCCAGTGGATTTCACAAGGCGGAGACGGATTTCACTTTTTTTTTTTTTTTTTTTACCAAAAATGTGACTCGAATGACACACATAGAAGAAGAAGACCTTAAATGAAATCTACGGTTTCCAGAATGAACAACATCGCACCTCCTCAAGGAGACGTCTTCGTGCTCAGGCTGCTGAGTAGTGGGGTGAAGGACACACTTCCCGCTGTCGATCTCCACGCGCACGTCCAGCTCGAAGTCGATGTTTCTCTCCACCGCCGGCCCGCCGAAGCTGCGGTTGGCAGGCGAGCTGGGCCAGCGCTCGCTGAACAGCTGACTCACCGCGGAGAAGCCCGAGGGCTTCCTGTGAGACGCTTGGCTGCAGCCATACAGAGAAGCGATTGTCAGGTGGATAATGGGAACTTTATCCGTGCAATTGAAACGTGCCGTTAGAAAGAAAGATTAATGGTGCCTTTTTATTGAATATTGTCACGGGGTTCTCTGGAGATGACTTAAAGGAAACAACGGAATTACTCACACAGGCCTCCGGTAGCTCTGCGGCCTCTCGCGTTCGAACTCGTCCTCCTTCTCCGAGTCGTCCGAGGAGGACGAGGACAAGTCGTCGCGCCTCATTTCGTCGTGCTGCAAGGGAAGTGCGGGTGAGAAGACGGCAGGGGTGCCAGGGGCACTGAACACTGAGGGCTGGCCCTCGACAACGCATGGTGAATGGCGATGGAGGTGGTGGTGAGGATGAGATGGATCGTCGATGGTGACGGACAACAGGTCCACGTCTGTCTCCTCAGGAAACTTCAGAGAAAGGGTAGAAAGTCAAACTCACACAAGGGGAGTGGTCCTAGGTCGTCCTATTTAGAGACATCAAGCCAACCGTTTTGTGGTTGTAGCTGATGACTTCGATAGGAAAGAAGCCTAAGGACCATTATTTTGAAGGAGATAGTGCTGTGTGAATCGGACGATATTGATCACTTTTTCTTATTATTTATTGCCCTTTAGTATTTGCTTCAGCTCTGTGACCAAATGTCCAGTTTCACAGCACTATCGGCCTGCAAATGTTCTCAGAGTTGCTGAGAGGTCATGCGCTTTCTGTGAAATGAATGGAAGAGAGAAAATGTCACACGCAGTCGGCCGACCACGGCACGATAGCCCCACGGAAGTAAAATGGAAACACACTTTTAAAGGGACGACCACGGAAAAATGCCCAAGATATCCAACAAGGAGACTGTCACTGTCACGGCCCGGTTGTCAGTAGTTACAAAAGATGCCCAAGAAAGTTATTGAAAAAGGAAAACTGTTGTCATGATATGTTGTTGAAAGACAACTGAAAAATGCCGTGCAAAAACCGAAAAGCGGACACTGTTGTTCACAAGATTGTTCTTTTTGATTGGGTTAATTCTAATAATATCCATATTAGGATATTACACATTCCTCCTGTAAAGCTATTTCAGTGGATTTATAACTCTAACAATAAAATAATTCTGCGTTGTCAGCAACAGCTGACTGTCAGTTTAGAGTTTATCCATGCAAAGATGTTAGATATCAGTTTGTGTGCCGAGGCTGAAGAGAACCTCAACCTGGATTTTAATGCAATTTCAAGACAGGATAAATATTTTTCCATTCCATAAATAAAAGTGCATTTTAGCCATCAACTCAAATCTATAGGCGAGTGTCTGTTTTTAATTGTACAAGCCAAATCATTCCTGAAAGCATGCTTGTGTTTAAATTATCCGCATAAAATAGGGGACAAGCTGCGATCTCACATACCTCAGAGTCTAATGAAACATGAGAGTCTTATTCCACAGAGCAGTAGTACCAAAAGACTGAGGAACACATTGTTATGGAAATATAGGTGTTCTCAAAAATCGTAACGTAACTATGGACACACAGTGCAAGATAACAGTATGCTATTATGCAAACTGGAACACATATATATATATATATATATATATACATACATGTGTGTTCCAGTTTGCGTAATAGAATACGGTTAAATATATATATATATAGCAGAAGCTAGTATCTCATCATCCTGTTTTGATTTTGCATATTTAAAATCCTATCAGCACTGTCAATGTAATCACAGAGGAGAAGAGGAAACAGAAGTGGTAGTTGTTGGTGTTGTTAGGTAGATTTCAATTCGTTAAATTTCGTTTTTCGAACCATATACCTTGAATATCTCTCCCGGACTGACCGGTGCATTTGTGAAGTCCAGGGCTTGATAATTAAGCTTCAATTGAACAAAAGGGTTATTAAGAATGAGCTCGTCCAAAAACCGAAACCAAAAATTCTCAGCATGGCCCCTCTCTTTGAGACGCTTTAAATGTAAACTTTGAAATGGATAATCATATGAAATCATATAAGTCATAGTATCATCATGACACTGTGACTCAATTGATGAAAAACAACAGACAACAGACAGTGAGGATGAGATGCTGATGATATTTAAATGTAAACATCAAGTGGAGTATTTATTTAGTTAGAAATCAAAAAAAGGTGATATTATTAAATAATAAAGAAATAATCATGTGCTATTGCTCCGTCTTTCTGTGAGCATATGGGATATAGAAAATACTGTATATAAGATATAAATAAGATTACCGGGTCCTGGATGTTGAAGGTGACCCGGGGCCCAGGAGAGGATGCATCCACGCGATTATCTGTTAAATCCTCCGCATCTCCTATTCTGGAACTACAGACACAGGAAAATGACACGCTGTGCAGCACAAGCTTTAATTAAAAAACTAAAACAAGATTAAAGTGCCCCAAAGTTGCTTTGATAAGGCTGAGTATGTGCTTTTAGTTTGTTCATCATATTTAAATTGTCCTTTTTCTCCACAGTTAATGGGTACCCCATTGATAAAGGCATTGAAGTGTGTGATCTGCTTTAATAAAATATAGACATTCATTTTAGAATTTCATAATTATTCAACTAATAGAACAAATGAGTGCTCTCCTCTATGCTGCACTCTGATCAGCGAGTCTCCACGACCTCTTTCAGACAGGGTTAATGGAAAATGTGATGCAGTGGTCTGACACAGAGGTACCTAGGGGCTTGTTTGTTTACAGTAAATGCTAGATGCAGCCACCTTAATGGCACCCGTCGTCTGTTACCTTTGTCTTTCCATCCTCTTCAAAGGGGGCCTGCCTGCGGCCGCCGAGATGCTTTTGGAGCGGTTGTAGCTGGGTTTGTAGCCGAGACCCCACTTATCCTTCAGAGAGGCCGCCTATAGGGGACCAAAACACACAAACGTGTCACGTATGCACAAGCCGTCCTTATTTTTTTTTTGCATGATTTGAAGTGCTCACACTGCAGAGACAAATGCATTGGGAACTGTGTGTACCCTCATGCTGGAACGCCGCAGTTTCTTCCTGACGTCTCTCCTGATGTCGTTGACGGCCACAGACTCGAGCTGTTGATAGCGCTGAATCTCCTGGTTGATGGTGCCTTCGCTGGCCCCCAACTTCCTGTGGGCGTGAACAAAAAGATAATAGTTACAGAATGATAGATAGGCAGTGAAATAGAAGACATTTCATCTCTGGTAAAAAAAAGAAAGCTTTTATTAATATTACATCAGACAGAAAGTTAGTTAAAGTTAAAGTTAAAGTTCAAAAGAAAATCTTACTTGAGGTCTTCGATGACCTTGGCCTGTTCGTTCAGCTCTCTGATGTCCACCACCCTCTTGGTGAACTTCCTCCCTCTGGCGTCAATCACCTGGTTACCCATCGCCGTTTGCCTCCGGGGGTCAATGGTCTCCTGTTGGGTCAGAGCAATGATACGCATCCAAATACATTCACACATAACGTCAGGCGTGAAAAACCTGGTGATTAAACCCCAAAAAAACAATATTATGTAAAAGATTTCCAAAAGGACAGGTGCCCAAACCTGCAATTAAAGGTTATTGCTAAGATTCATTCATTCATTAAAAAAAGGTTACACGTAGTTCAATCACACCACGGCTGATAAGTGTAGGAGACGCCACCACCACCATCACCGCCACCATCACCAATTCACCCAGGGTGAAGGAGAAAAAGGAAATACAGCTCTATTGGCACAGGCATTGGGTAAAACATGAATTTGTTAACATTAATCCGTCACTGAAGCTCAATGCGGGAGGAGGTGATAGAAAATGCTAAGCGACGCGATTCTCTAGAACATGCCTTTTTCTTTTTTCTTTTTTTTTTTACAGCACTGAAAAGCATTGCTTAGCATTTTGGAATTTCCGCAACCTTGATTTGTTAACAGCAGGTAACTGAGATTTAACGCGGCCGCCTTTGCTGGTGATTTAGTCGGCCAAGGAGAAAAAGGCTTCAACACTGCACGTGGCTACATACACAGGCCCAGGAGAGCGGTCTTTGGGCCCTGGCAGAGCCCGCGCGGAGGCGGGGCGATGCACAGTTTAAGTAGTCGGCTGGGACAGACACACTCTGGGGCCTGGGGCTGAGGCCCAGGATGTGGTTTACCAGACGCTTCTTTAAGGTCAGCCGAGGGCTGAACTGGCACTCTGGACTCTGTAAACAATGGCAAGGACATATGGATGGACAGCTGGTAGGATGGAGGACTTTCTCCTCTGTAGCTTTGAGGTAAGCCTGAGTAGGATTCCCTCAGAGGTATTGATAAAATATTAATAAAAAAAATATATATACTGTATATTATTAGAAGTTGCAGGGAAACACACCTGTTCACCTTGGAAATACATTGTTAACTGTGGATACTCCTTCTTGCTGTTAATGTCAAACTATTCCTACAACGTGTAACAACCACCGGTAAAAAAAATCCACAGCTGAAATGTTCACGACTTCTGCTTTTTGTGCCACACTAAAGGCAAACCTACGCAGCATAAACAAACTGACCATGTGGATGGTGGGGGACATGCTGTCGGCCTCGTCCTCGTCGGAGAGGTCCGCCATGTTGACGGAGTTGAGGTCGGCGATGTCGTCGGGGTCCTCCTCGCCCGTCAGCGACGTCAGCGTGTTGCCCAGGGCGTTGAGGCGCTTGCCGATGTTGGGATCCATGTGGACGTCGATGCCGCACATCTTCCAGAGCACGTTGAGGGTCCAGGTGCCAGCGCTGCTGCTCTCTGTTTTAAAGAATACCAGGGAGGGAGAGGGCAAACCAGAAAAACAGAGGATGTGGATGGAATGAAGGCAAAAGAAAATGTTCAAACTGTCGCCTCACGCTCAGCGCGCAGCTCGAGGGTATGATCCATATTTTATGGACTGGGGCTCAGTTAAAAAGGACTTGCCTGCGGAAGGTTGCCCTGTAGTCCTGGAGCATACTTCGTATGTACCGTCGGGGACTACACCTGCATACATGCACACATCAGCACGTCAATATTTCGTAGATGCCACATGAATGAAAAACATAAAAGTTCTACTGAAGCATATGATCAACCACACCATAACATCTAAAGCAACGTTAGAATGATTAGTCTAGTAATTGTGCTTGTTAAACCAGATATTATCCCTGCATATATACTCATTACATGTATCAAAGATTCAAATTGCTACATGCAAAATAGGGTTGCGATGATCCACTATTTATGCAATACTTTTCCCCCCCGACCGCAGTCACTCACAGGCGTTCATGACCATGTCCACGCGCAGCTCGGGCTTCCAGTCGTCCCAGGAGGTCTCGAATCCCTCGGCGAAGCGGATGCAGAAGTTCTTGAAGTGGCCTTTGCTCACCAGGGACTCGGAGGAGCAGGCGGTGATCAGTGTGCTCTCGATGGTCAGGACCAGAGCTGATCCGGCGTCAAAATCTATGGTGTGGTTGGCCTGGGGGAGGGGGGGCAGGGAGAGGGGTTACACAGGCCCGTGTTACTCGCAGAAGGGTCCCACTTCAATGTGTTTGGAAAGGGAACATTCACAGTACACGCCGTGGTTGGTAACATTTCATTCTGCTGTGCTGCGTAATCACTTTATCAATCAAGTACAATTATGATTAATGTACTTATGTTGTCGTCAAATTAAGACCCGACAAAATGAATTCTCATCAAAACATTGCAGTTTTGCAAAACAATTATGATTTCCCCAAAAAACATGCAAATCTCCGACGAAGGACCGTCACTGTAAATACACCAACAGGTGAAAGGTAACCAACCTTTTTCGTTTGTTAGATTCTGAAGTCATTTGATCATTACCTGAATCCCTGGATTAACACCGCATTGGTCCTAAAATGGCAGTCTGATCATTATCTCATTCATCTGATGCCAGGTACTTACACACATACCTCCTGACGAGCGCCTGACTTACTGACAAACGTAAATACTTTCGACTTGGATGAAAATCAGACCGCAACTTTAGGGCAATGACCACAAGAAAATCCAGATAATACTCAAAATGCCTCATTCCTTTCGCACACAAGAGCAGATACTACAGAGCCGGCCATTTGTTAATTTCTCACTCAATTACAGTTTTTTCATTTGCATGACAATCTCTGAAAGATTATCCGGAAAAATCATCGGATTTCCACTTTAGCAACAGATAAGCAACACACTGGACACCAACTGGCATACCCTTGATTTCATTTACACACCCCAAAAAACGCCTCAAGACACCAGCTCAAGCTTCATTAGTTGTTATGCCAGCTAAGTGGAGGAAATTTGAGTATTTACAAAATGGTGCGACCTGCTAAGTTTTGTAAAAAAAAACAAAAAAAAACAACACTTTTATTGCGGTGCATTTGAGGCATGGAAGAGAGCTGATCACAGTAAGTCATTTGTCCCACAACACTTCATCACAAGAGATGTAAGAAACTGTAGGTTACTTTTCGTGCATTTTTATGCCGGCCTACTGATGTGCTGGCCCCAGCTTCAGAGTTGATGCCCTCCATAGCTGGCACTTGTCCTTTCTATGGAAATAAGTGTGACATAACATCTGGTATATCTCGCCTCTATGGACATGCTGTAAATATAACAAGTTATTCATATTCAGTGTTTCCCCTAAAAAAGAAAAGCTATTCATATATATGGGTAAGATAACAAATAAAAGAAAAAGGAATCTAACGGCACTATGTATACGGAAATTAGTATACCAGAGTCTGGCAAAAGCTAAAGGAGCACGAAATGTAAGGATTGATTCATCTTGAATCAAAGGTACAATTTGTTTTCTTTGCGGGGATGTGTGGTGGAGCAGAGTAATGAGAAGGTTTGTACGTTCGTTCGGCACCCTGCCTACCAACGCCTACGGTAAGGGGAAACACTGATATCAAACAGAGGAATTGCTCATTTTAGAAACAAAGAACAGGAACGAAAGTGTGCTTCTCAAGGCAACTGATAAAAAGCTAAAATGAACATCAAAGGACCAGTTGAGATGAAAAGAACATTCCTTAAGACTTTGAATTTCGGCTTTATCTGGAGTAAGCTGCCTATTAAAAGCAATAGAAAGAAAATACTTCACATTTTTTAACTTGAACTTGCCTTTAAAAATCTTACCCTGACCTTTACATGTAGATAGAATAGTAAAAATGCTTCTTAACATGAAACAATTGTAAAAAATAATATATAATAATAAATAAATAAATTTAGTAGAGGAAATTCTCCTAAATGGTTTAGCACCTTGTTTACATGATTAAAATCCAAAGTCTATCTGTATAAGCGTTTTGGAAAGGTTAAAAGGGAAATATATGAATCTGCCTCCCACCCAGTGATGCGGAACATATAAAATGTTACAATACTATCATTTTGACTCTTGGAAGTGGCAAAGCAAGCAGAGCTGCGTACCTGTGTTGAGCTGGTGATGGGCAGGCAGATGCCCAGGTCGTTGACGGTCAGTTGCAGGAAGAGGGTGCTGAAGGCCTGGGCCGAGGTCTGCTGGATGCCCGGCAGCTTGTCCACCACCTCTTTCGTGGCCATGTGGATGTCCTTGTTCAGGGCCATGCGCTGCTCGTTCCAGTTGTCATACGCTGCCTTGTAATTGAGCCAGAAGAGCACGGCTGCAGGAGGGCACAGGGAGAGAGGACCAAATAATGAAAGTCAATCAGGTGTGAAGATGTTAAAAAGGTATTTCTTGAATTGGTAGAATCCAGGGGGGCTACAGCACATACTGTATATATTGTATATACTATTATATTATATAGTGTTAAAATAGAAAAAAATGGTTGCGATGAAGTCCTCAGAAAAAAGGTCATAACTCTCTTCCCACATGACAAATATAAGTAATCAGGACAAAAGCTATATATCAAATCTGAGTAGCTCCACTCCTCAAAGATTGATGCGACCGATTACGCAGTTTCTAACGATACTTTAGACCCGTTTAAACATATGATTTTAGAATGTTATGTGGACAAAAAGTAAAGCGCACCTCTGTCAAACGCCACGGGCTGGGCGAAAACAATCGGCCTGTTGAGTGTGATGAGGACGGCCTCCTTGTCTGAGGAGCCACTGATCTCCTCCTGCAGAGCATTCCGGAGACCGATCCGAGTTCGGAAGTAGGCCACCTGGTGGAAGTCCGAGCCCGCTTCCTCATACACCTAAAGGGAAATGGGAAAGGGGGTCAGGTAGCCACCAATGACAATTAATGAATAATTAATAACTAGATGACTTTTGAATAAACCCGTGTCGAGGCTGTATTACCTGGTGCTTGACAATCTGTCCAAGGGCCAGGTTGAGATCCACTTGACATTTGCCAAACAGTTTGAGGTAACTGCTGCTGCCGCCGGGCTGGGCCTTGCACTGTATCCTGTTGGACAGCTCCAGCTCAATCAGGCCCGTCTCAAAGCGCACGGCTCGCATGGAGGGAGTGGTCGCCGTCATCTGGATTCCCTGTGAACGAGACAGTGGTATTCAGAAGATCCCTCTACAAATAGAGGACACTCAAAAGACAAGGCAAGTCTCAGACACGATGCCATTCAATATATAGCTTGATAATAAATCCTTAAATACTTAAAAAATACGAAGTGAAGACAGTTGCGACAATAAAACAAAGCAATTCGAAGAACTTCACAAAAGTGTTGAATAAATTCATAAATGTAAAATAAAAGGCCAAGTTAAAGATGGGGTAAGCGATGCTGCTGTATGACAATTCAAGTCCTTAAGCATACAGGGTTCATGACTATTCCCATGGAAGCACTCCAGACTCTGCAGAAATTACCATTCTGGCAGACCTTTGTTAGTAAGGCCTGACTTCTTTGCACTTAAATTCAATAAATGCCAAAGTAGACACCCCTATACTTGAAATACGATTTAATCAAGATGAGCACATAAACAATGTGTACTTTGACACTTTTAAGTGCAGTCATGTGAAACACAATCCAATAAGGAAAAGAAGACCGTCTTGGCTACATAATCTAGAGGGGTTAAATTGTGCCAAATCTGCTGTAGACATATCTGATGCGGGGGCACAGGCAACAGCCATATTGCCAGAGATGGACTTACGGACTGTTTGTCTTGGAGGAAGACAGTGGTGGAGGAACGGATGCCGAGGGGTTTGTTATTCTGTCAAGTTGATTGCATTGTTATTTGTATTGATAATCCCAGAGAAATGGGCCTTCCATGTCCTTTTTACCTCCACCATACAGATGTGGAGGCTCTTTTTATAGATGTCATTATGAACCTGGAGTTGGGTCCTACACAGCCTCAAAACTCTCCTTTTTCCGAGCCTTTCCCTCTGTGGTACTCCTCTTCTGTGAAATCTATTTTTTTTTATTATTATAGACAGCTGTGATTTTCCCGGGGACAGTTGCATCAATAACAGTCCTTAATTTAGAACCGCATGTGACTAAGATGTCATTGACATCAACTGAATGCAAAGCCAGTGAACGTATAAAATGGGTGAAAAATAAATCCTCCACTGGTTTTATAGCTTAACACAACACAGGGTCTGGAGCCAACTCTTCCCCTGGTTGCTTCTCCTGCTAGGACCGATGTGCTTTGAGTTTGTCAGTTCCTTAGTGAAAAACAAAAAAACAAGAAACAACATGAAATACCTTGAACATGAGGCTGAGGGAGTAGAGCAGGATTTTCGGTTTGTCCGCGTCAGTCGAGGTGTCGTGCTCATTCCACAACGGGATGGGTTGTTCTCCGCCTGCACGGACACAGAGAGTACACATGTCGACCTCACAGACTCTCCACGACTCTAGGGGAATTCTAAATAGCATGGTACAGTCGGATTACGTCGCCCGTGTCTCAATATACGCGAGTTGTAAGATCTGATGAAGTGTATAATCTTGCCGGCTGTGAACAAATACATCAGATGAAGGCTACAGCGGTATTCTTTACCTTATAATGGCACAAAACTCCCAGGTCTCTCTCCGTGGGCCGATTACATTGATCAAGCTAAGCGAGTTGAACAAATGACTATCAATACGGCAGTGGAAATGAACATGATTGGATTTGTGCCAGTGCCTTGAGCATTGTTCTTTGGTTGAAAAAATATTCTTTCCCCCCCCAGTGCCTTAAGCAGCGGCTGTAGGCTACAGAATCCTGTGGGGAACAGTCAGGTGTTTGAGTTTCGATTAGCTTTATTGATCCGAGTAGAAACCGAGGCCATTACAAAAGCAAGTCGAAGGATTTCTGTAAATGCCGTACCTGCACGTGGAGTTTGTATCTGAGGCAAGTTTGCAGTGAGTGTAACCGATCTGTGCGTGAAGGATGTGTAGCTTTAAAGTGACAGTACCTGACACCTTCTGGATGACCTCATTGACCTCTTTCATGAAAACCTTCTGCAGGAAGACCAGGTGGTTGAGCAGGTCTGTGGTCAGGTTGTGCTCGAAGGAACCGACCTGCAAAAGGAGACGAGTGTGTGACGATCCCTGCTGGTGGAGAAGTACTTTTATCGTGCGGAATACTAATGTGGGATATCCCGCCAGCATCGCCTCACCTCCGCCACACAGCGCAGGTAGTTGCCTTGCAGGTAGTTGCCCTTGTTTATCGGGAAGTCGTCCGGCGCCCATCCCTGGTCCGAGTGGCCATCGTGGTCCTCCATGATGTACTCCCCCGACATGGTGACCGGAGGCAGGGTGAGGCTGGCGGACGGCGGCAAGGTGGACATGTCCACCGGGGAAACTTTGGACTGGAAGCAAAGCTTGTGGTTCGGCAACTCAAAAGTGAAACTGGTTTGGGCGCCTAAATGAAAGAGAAGCACAGGAAGGAAACGTTGCAGTATTTCATTATACTTAAAAAATGTTACTCAAATTACTACTTCGCAGATGGGTGCCTCTGCCAGCCAGTAATATTCCCAATCAGATATATGTTTGGAGAATTTAATAAAAATGTGTATTGAGAGTATATTTTGGCAAAATGTCAACCCTTAGTGTATTGCCATGTGCGATTTCGCACGTTCACTCGTGGTTATAGGGTGGCGTTACAGAGTGACAGTTCTTCTCTCACAAACTATCTTTGACAGGCACCGACAGCAACAACGGCCGCGGTTAATTTAGGCCCGTCCTCAATGAATTAATAACGGTTGACACTGACTGAAGATGACTGAAACAGCAGTCCGTGCATTTTGTCACATGCAGCAGCTGACATTGCCCAACCCCAGTAGACAATGTTAGCAGACAATGTGTCAAATGTGGACGTCTCGGCAAAGAAGCAATACATTATAAAACGTAGCTTCCCGCACAACTTTATCCAGACAGCAGAAAAGACCTATGAAGTCACAATAGTTTCAACAACAGCACCCAAGATCAGGGTCAATAAACCGGCATCCAACTCAAAGTGGAATGTGGTTTAACCTTTCATTTTTTAAGGTTATCCTTGAAATCTTGTGAAGGCTTTTGTAGATTTGAAAAAATTCCCCTCATGGCGTTCCTGAGAAATTGCGTTAACGAGAACGGGACGGACGGGTGGATGGACAACCCTGGAAACATAAAGCCTGCTCTTTTCAGATTGGAAATTGATGTCCCATGTGTTCTGGCGCCCCACCTGTCATGCCGTGGCTCTTCATTCTGCCCATTTTGTACTCTGCTTTCAGCGAAGGCAGGAGGGCGGCCCCGATGGTGATGCCATCCATCATGGCGCTGAACTTGAGCACAATGGGCTTCTTCTCCAGACCCTCGGGAAGCTGGGGAAACTCATTGGCCTCCACGGGGGTCTGATTGATGCTGGACGCTTTGTCGGAGGGCTGTGGGGTGGGGGTGTCCTCTCTGTTCGGGGGCCGACTGTGAGGGGAGAAGAAAAAAACATTTGCTCGGTGAGGAATGGCTTCTTTCTTGGACAGTGAGCGAAGGAAACACACAATCGACATCTTTTTGCAATGATTACGGTTTAAGACTTGATTTGGCATGCATTATCTCTAATTCTTCATCAGTTTAAAATTAGAGGGGAAAACTGTTCCATTATAAACTGAAAAGCTGCGTGTTAGTACTTTGATTTAGGTACAAGTGTGTTATGCATAGCTCGGCAGATACTGTCTTCTATTCCAGTGAATATGAAATTATACAGAGTTGTTTCACATCCTAAGCACGCCCGAAACTCTATAAATATATTAACATAATTCAGCATAACCATGGAAACGGACTACAGACAGGCTAAGGAGAGAACATTGATGGTATGGTCAATTATGTACGGGGTTACATGGCATAGGAATTGAGTTTGAGAGTTCTTTTCTCGTTTATTTCCCAGGCCATAAATGAAACTTCAGAAGAAAGAAAAAAAAGACGTACGCGTTGGACGGTTGGCGGATGAGGTCAGAGATCTGTTTGGAGAGCTGGTGGGAGCTGCGGACCATCATGCTGTGTAATGTAGCCGGGTGCTGGGGGATGTTGATCATGATGGCCCCCACTTTGAAGACGGCTGCGTTGTTGGTCTTCAGGCCCCGCTGGGCACTGTACAAGGCCTGGGACTTGGCGATGTTGCATTTGACCACGGTTCTGAAACACAGAGTGAACTGAAATGAGCCAATGAGCACTTTTTTTTTTATGTATTTTATCCAGCTAACGTAGAGGTATCGATAAATGTGCAACGACATCAAATAACGAAACACCATGCAGATTCACGGGAAATGACACCGACGCAAGCTCCACTCTGAATGAATGAGGTGACGATTTGGACACCGTGGATGCTGAATATCTAGTGTCCTAACATTTTGGATGCCTTACGGCTCAAATCTCGGACATGCAGTAAGATATTTCGGCATTGAAAATACGAAGAGGGGAGAATAACATGTTCACATGGAAATCACAGTTGCCTTTCTGCTTTCAATAAAATGACCAGGAATAGTTTCTTCCCTTAGGTCTATGTGACCGACGAAACTGACGAAAATTCACACTTTTCTTTTTTTTTTTTTTTTAAACATTCTCAAGAAACCTAACTGACGATGCATGTAACGGACAGGTGATTGAGACAAATGAAAGATGCACAGCAGGGGCAGGTGTGTTCACTAGGGCCGGTACGGTAGTGATAACATACAGGAACTCCTGTTTAGCTGTGCTGGTGGGAGAAGTTGGGAAATCCTCCAGTCTATGCAAGTAGTTGGAAGAGAATGCCAAGGAAATAAAAAAAAAAAAGAAGAAGAAGAGCAGAAAAAGGTGTGAAACAGTTTTAGACACTCAGGCTCCATTTAGGATAAGAAGGCCCTGGATTAAGCCTGTATCGAAGGGACGAGCCGCACCATAGAACCAGAGTTAAATCAAATGTCATAATGTAAACACATCTGTAGGTAAAACCTATAGTTAATTATTATCACAGGGAAACCCAGCGCAAGCCAACTAACTTAAACCTGATGTTGGGTAATTCTATACATCAGCAATGACGGCAAAGTGCCAGGTTGCCTGGCATGGACACATTTAAACACATAGGTAGCACACTGTATGAAAACAGCACTCGGTTTCCCTTGTATTTTCGCAGCGGGGAACATCTATCAAAAAAAATTAGATGATAAATCCCCCGACTGAAGAAGTTCTAAACCGAATCAAAGCTGCGTGGAGATGCATCGGTCTGTCTGGATGCGCGAGTACAAAGCTTGTAAGGGTGCTGGTGATTTAAGGGGAGCGCTTGCTGATGTCGTTTAAAGGATCCGTCTGGAAAAAGAGTCACAGAACACCATTGCTCGTTAAAACTACAGCACCCAGTTCCTAAATTTAAACCCAGGGACGTTCAAAGTTGTACACTCAAGCAGCAACGTGAGAGTTCTGCTCCTGTGTTCCTCCGCAAAGTATTCGAAAAGAATTCTTTAGTATTTTTGTTCCCCTCCTCAAACCAGAACAGGATTCGGGTTCATTTTTAGCTATAAGAGAACGCTGAATCAAAGAACCAAAATGAATAATGAGCTGTAATTAGAAGGCACACAATCCATTTCAGATTTCAAACAGAGCGTGCACACAAAAAAAAAACTCTAGAGACAGGATCAATACACTGTCATTAGACAAAATGTTGTTTTAACATTGCGAAAGGTCATTCTTAGTAAACCTGAGAGAGAATGTGTACATACTGGATGTCAGGGGTGATGCCCTCGAGAAGGACAATGTTTACCCCTCCTATGTGAGCAGATGCACATGTCTCCGTCATTTTCTGGTGCAGGATATCTGTGGACACGTGAACATCAAAAAAGAGACATTAGATCTCGAAATTGGACGAATGTTTACCGACCAAGGATTGCCACCTGCCTTTGTGTTCCTGGGTTTTATTTTGTGATGTTAAAATGAAATATGTTTCAATTAAAAATCAAGGTAATGCCTCCCTCTAAAGCTACAACTCTAGTAATCATTTGCCATAGGAAAAATAGTAGGTAAATGAAGGCCAGTGGAAAAATACATTCATTTAACTCTAATCCATTGATAGCCACGCTGGTTTCTGCCTCACCTTTCATCTTCTCCTTCAGAGTGAAACTACCATGGATCTTCTTGAGCTCGGCCTCCATGGTCAGCCCGCCGATGTCGGCCTCCAGGTGGGTGCGGTTCACCATACCGATGCCGAACACGATGAGCGTGACGTGCTGCGGCTCCGAGCTCACCAGGCTGCGTCGCCTGCCGCCTGCACCCGGGGGCTTGTTGGGCGTGTTGGGATCCTGCTGCTCGTTCTCGAAGATCACTTTACAGAACGGCTCTGAGGGCCGACGCCCACCTTCTGTAGAAAGCGAGAGATGATATCATGTTATACCGATTTACAATATATATGTATATATACATATATATATATATATATATATATATATATATATATAGAGAGAGAGAGAGAGTGAGAGATGGAAATTGCCAAGACGGAGGGGACAATGTAAGGTGACGCAGAAACGGAAAGTGCAGGGTTTTCGGAAAGGGAAAATAATGGGCGACCAACTCCCACCTGAGAGGCAGTTCTCCGGGGAGCTTTTCTCCAGGATGCCAGTGGGGTCGGAGATGAGGGAGTAGAAGTTGAGCAGCTTGTACATGTTCTGCCAGCATTCCGCCGACGGCTCGCTCTGCTCCGACACCGTGATGGAGTCCGAGTCGTCCATCTGGATGGCCATGTGGTCCGCCACGTCACGGGAGCCCTTCCTCGACACCTGATGACGTCACGCGATAATATAAACAAGCAGCTCGGTTCGGCAGGATTCTTATTTTATCACCCCACTGTTTACTGTGGCGGTAGAGTGACACGGCAACAAGGTGCCCCTTAAAAACTTCAAATGAACCTTATTAAACTCATCAAACACATCAGCGTACAGAGGTTTGTAAGGGATCCGAGTCCCGTTGATACATTTGTCCACTTATCTTCAGAAACCTCTGCACTGCCAAGGCTAAAGTGACCTTTTCTGTAATAACCAATAGTGCCCGTTTTCAAAGACAATTGCAATCCACAGGCTCCCTCTAGAGTTAATACGAAGAACATTTAAAACATCTTGTCATTTACCAAGTCACATTGGGCACATAGCAATATTAGAGACTTGTTGAACACCATCCATACTAGATCATAAAAACTGAATGGGCAGGCGAGAGACAGCTGTTCCTCTCCCTGAACCCTGGTGATTGACACGGAGCTATCACCTAACTGAATGGAACCAAGGATGTTAAATCCAGGACGGTGAAAAAAAAGCTTCCTCCAGCTAAATGAGAAAAATATTGAGCACCTAATCATTGTCCCTGCAGACTACTCCCTGCACCCAAGATCTCTTTTCTCGGCCCATTTAATAGTCACCATAAAAACATGACGGACCACACTCTGCCTTTTATTTCTATTTTACTCACTCTCTGCTGTTGTGTTTGTGATTTCATTGCAGACACACGGCTATCAATTTAACCGCCTCCACATCCTGTCTGTCTGTCTGTCTGTGTGTGTGTTTTTTTATTTGATCGTCCCCGGGTTTTATTGGATTCTAAATGTGCTCTATAAATAAACTAAAGTCCTCTGGCAGGTACCAGCTGTTCGGAGTTGTGAAATAATAATAAATGTTGCTCCGAAGGCAACAGCTGGACTTTGAAATAGCCTGCTGCGGTTTCTGAGTCCGACAAATGTATTGACCTTTTCAAATGACGGAACATAAAGATTCCGAGTGGGTTCCGTGGTTCTTTCCTGCTGCTGTGTTTGCCAATATCAATACTTGTCAGTATAAATTATTTTCTGAACCCGTATAGAGGACACGCAACCAAATTGTAATGTCCTTTTTATTAATGTTTCTGTCCATTTAATGACTGTTCTTTCTCGTCTTGTTTTTTATTGCTGGAGCGGTTAACATTACGCCCTTACAGAGTGCGTTTGCATCTTCAGAAGAGCTCCCTCGGTAGTAGTTTACTTTCACAACAAACATCCCGTTCCCCTGTCTCACTAGGGGATACGCCCCCCTGCATATCCTGACGCATGTGTGACGCAACCAAGTCACACGGGTTCTCTAAAGATGACCTTGAGTTGCTGTGGTGTTACCTTGGAGGTGCGTCGCTCTGAGCGACCGAGGGAGCTGCGTCCTCGGGGCTCCCTCCTCCCCAGCGTGTCCATGCCTGAAGGAGGTCCGTTAGGTGGTTGGCCCGCTCCTCCTCCGGCCACTCCCCCGCCGCCTCTCTTGCTCTTGAGCGTCTGGGTTCCGCTGCGGCCTGCCCCGTTCAGGCTCCCCCGGGAGCTGCGGCTGAAGTCCGAGGACCTGAAGTGGCGGTAGGGCCGGGCTTTGAAGGTGGGCGTGGGGGAGGCGGAGCCGGCGGTGTAGCGGCTCAGCTTGATGTCCGTCTGCGTGGCCTTGATGTCGTCAATCATGGTGCTGAACTGGTGGATGAGGCGCACCAGGGCCATGTCCACGCGCTGGCTGATGGCCTGGCAGGCCATGGTGAAGTCGCAGTGGAACGTGTTGTAGTGGCGGCGGTTGAGGTCGTGGAAGGAGAGCGGGGCCACGGTGGGGCCCTGCGGCGCGCTGGTCGACTTCTCCATCACAACCGCGTTCAGGCTGAACGTCTCAATGTGGAGCGCAGGCTTGAACTCCAGGGGAGGCACGTTAATCATGCCTTGTCTGCTGACAAATGGGGGTACCGACACGCATTTTACACATCCATTTTGAATATATATGTCACATAAACAGGTAGAAAAATAAGGAATTAAAATTCATTTCCTATTCATTTTGTAACTGTTGTGCTGCTGTATTTGAACTTATCGTTGAGAATCATCTCACCTCTTAGATCTTTTGTTTTTGCGCTCTTTGGATGTGTCGGAGTCGACGATATCTGCTCTTAGACACTCGAGGTTGCCAGAAAAAGAAAGGTGCTCTCCAAAATACATTTTGTAACTAAGCGGAGTGGTGTCTTGGGCCTGGATGCCTGTGTAGCTCAGCAAAGGCTTGAAAACAACCTGAGGGGGAAAACCAGACAGGTTTTTGGACCAAAAATAGAATATACAATTTTAAACATGATTAATGAACTATTCAAAATTATAGTGACGTTTTTGCCATTGTTGGGGACTCAAGGAAATATCATTTCCAAGGGCCACATTTTTCCAGTTACAATGTATACAATGTCTTGCTTCGACACAAAATGTGTCAAATCAAATCAGTGAGCTGCAGATATTATGGTAATGCTCTGCCGGGGGAACGTTGAAATAGAAAACACTATAATAACACAGGAAGAACACAGCCGTATGGTCAATACCTGAGCATCAGCCAGCTGAACGGCGGCCGGACACTGGTTGCCCTCCTCGACGTCAGCCATGTCGTCCTGGCTGGTGCTGTGCTGGGAGTGAGTTCCGTCCAGAGTGTTCTGGTCGCTCGACAGCACCGTGTTGAAGTCCGAAGCCGAGGGAATTGTGGGCAGGTTACACGTCCCACCTGGGGGTGGCGGGGGGAAAAAAGCGGTTGGGGAAGCATGTTTGATCAGAGGTCAGGTCAGATAGGATCACCTTCGCCCCATATATACTTTCTGGAGCATGCGAGTGCACAGTGTACAGTACGAGTAACAGAAAAAGCAGGAGTGAGTGCCGCAGGGTCCTGCTCTTCATGACAAAGATGTTAGGGGAATTACGCAGAAGGGAACCATCACATCACTAGGAGTGTTAAGAGGAGCTTTATGGCCCTTTACTTAAAAATGTGAACAGCCTCATCACGTTCACTTCATTTGTTTGTGAGGACCCGCCCTGGTTGACTTGCTGTGCTGGTATTTGACCGATACCTGTGTAAATAGGTAAAAAAGACAAATTCTCTTGTTATTGTCGAGGCCGCGAATGATGTGCGACAGTGTGGAGGTACCAGATCTTTTCAGAGATCTGCGAGCGTTTGATTCTTAGCAGTGAGGATGAAGCGAATGCAGCGAGGCTGTTTTTAACTCTAAGGGATGAGGGGGAGTGAAATGTCAGGTCATTCGTTCCCTTACACGGTGCTTCGGTGAGGTAACAACATGACACTGTCCATCAATCACACAACGCGGCTCAAGGCTCCTGGGACTGGGGACAGTGACATAGAGTCAAGAGGTCCATTTAAATCTAATTCTATCAAACACCACATTCAATACGCACAGTTTTGCCGACCTGAGCGGGACACTGCACTAGATGGAAACTTACATGGGTTGAACCGCAGTGTGAATTGCTCGAGGTCTGAAATCTTCGTGCAGGATTTAAAACTCCAGACAACAATGTATTTATCGTGGCGCATCTGCCAATAATAAGTAAGTGAACATACTTGGGAGTGACTATGAAACTAGAATGGGAGACAAACTATTTCACTGCACAAGCTTTTAAGATCACCAGCACAACAATGAGCGTCAATCCCTGACCTCCTTCCGGGCTCGTTGTTTCCAATGGCTGGTACAGGTATAGGCTGACAGGAGAATCCCGTGGGTCTAGTAAAACAGCATTATATAAGCATTGAACTAAATCCCTCAGCTGCTAGAGGTACTGCAGCAGAAGCGTATAGCTGTTAGTTATAAGTATTGGAATGCACCATACACACTCATGGACCCCGGCACCAGTGGGGTTCGCGGTTTCTCACCAGTTTGTAGGCTGTTGTGCTGGGAGCGGGTAACCGGGGACTCCTGGTGTCCGGCTCCGGTCCTGTTCCCCACGGCGTTGGACATCCAGTTGTAAAAACTGACAGGGGAGGGCTCAGAGAGCAGCGGGTGCTCCGTCAGCATGTCCGTCCCTAAGCTGTTTCCTGAGGACAGGGAAAAGGAGATTGAGAGTGAGTTACATCATGACGCAAACTGCAAAAAAAAAAATGTTGAATTTTGTTGACATGGATACGACGGAGTCTGTATAGGTCCATCACGCTCTCATATATTGTCATTGTCTGACACTAAAACGCTGTATGCGTTTTTTTTCTTCCCACACTTTTTCTTTCACACCATTTATCTCCCATTCCAGTGTGTTTTTGTGAGATTTTTTTATTTTCAATAAAAAGCTTAAATGAAGCCTTTCGGCTTTAATGACGTCAGGTGATGTCAGCAGAGGTAGTAACACAAAGTTCAAGGCAAACTGACTATGCAAGGACAGGACCAAGCTGCGAGTCTATTTTGGGGTTTTGATTATTCACACCACTGATCGGTAGAGGTCAGCATTGCAGCAAAAACGCCACATAGACCTATACATTGTAAAGCTGTTATCGCCGGCTACCACAACCCCGCCGCACGCACGCACGCACGCACGCACGCACGCACGCACGCACAACAGCAGATCTGGCAGGAGTACCTGTGCGGGTGAGGGAGCCGCTCTTGGCGGCCGTGGCAGCCGACGGTTCGGCCCTCTGAGGCGTGCCCTCCAGCAGGTTGTGCAGACTGCGAAAGCTGCCCGTCAGATTGCTCAGGAGACTCTCCTTCCTGGGGCTGTCCTTGGCCGGCAGGCCGGCGCGGCTCACGTGCGCCGGTGAGTCAGCTGCCGTGTCGCCGCTGGTGTAGCTCAGCGACTGGTACGGATGGGAGCCCTGCATATGACGAGATGTACAGATTACAGAGAGGAGGACCTAGTTCATCATTTTCACCAGCTTCCAGTCGCCTTTTTGGAAACCATTGTGGAAACAGTCCAAAGTTGAAGTAATACTTCTTGGACAAAAGGGCTAAAAAGCCTCAACAGGTCATAAGGCCCTATAAACACGTCGCATTTCAATTTGGCAAAGAGCAGAAAATGTCAATTCTGCATTAAGCTTTGACCCCCCCCGGCTTTTAGCAGCCAGCTCATCTTCACTCCACAGTCATTACCGTAATGAAATTTACATAAAACATTTTTAAAGGCAGAACTGTTGAATTATTATGATGATAAAACACCTGAAGGTTATTTCCTTGATTCATTGAATAACTATTTGGTTTGCTTGGAAATATGCATTTCACAGAATGCAAGGGCCTCTCAGTTAATGTCTTTAATTTGTATATTTTGTTCAACAAAGAGTCTTCTGTACAAGGATACCCCGTTTACAAGAAGGCTATGAGTTTACATAAAAAGAACATGTAATATTGCACAAATGAAAATGGCTATAGACTGACGAACTGCAACAAACGCACACAGTCCCACTAGTCCCAAAGTGCTACCTTAATCCTGAGTGCAGACTCGCCGTGTGCGTGGGATTTGGACAGTTTCCTCATGATCTCCACTCCGCTGACAGGCCCAGAGTTGGCTTCTTTAGGTGGGGGGCGAGTGCTTGCTCCCTCCAGCAGCATGGTGTGTTCACTCACTGTGGCTTCACAATAATCACATAAAATAAAAACTCCAGACACACACACACACACACACACACAAACGTGACTGCAGTAGTCAGCGTTCATTCTATCTATTCTATTGCATTTCTAAATCTCCTTTTTGCAAACAAGTTGGTAAATTTTTGTGACAACGTAGAAGTTCCAAACCTTTTTTTTTTTTTATTATTATTACCTGTGCTCGGAATATAATATTGTGTAATACTATGACCTAATGTGGTAAGCTGCGAGTTCCCACCTGCGTCAAACTCAAACTCGGCTCCATCCGCACTGGTGTCGCTCTGCAGTGCAGCTCCGTTGTCCAGGCCCATGATGGTTTCACCCAGGCTCTGCTGAGGCTCTTTGGATTTGGCGAGATGATTGGGCCTGATCAGACCGATAGCCTTGAAGCCCTGAGTGACCACAATGAATTTCATCCACTGCCGCGCCAAAGCTACCAGGCCTTTTTTCAGAGTCACCAGGGCCGGGACTCCGTCATTCTGTGGTGGGAAGGAGAGGAGGGAGAGGAGGGAGAGGAGGGAGAGGAGGGAGAGGAGGGGGAGGAGGAGGGCGGATTATTGCCACTGTTTCATACTGATAAAGGATTAATTACTTTTTTGAAGGGCAGCCAGGAGAACTTCCGACCACTTACGATAATTGCCAGCTTGTTTTTTTTTTCGGTTTTATGGAAAAAAGAAGGCCTTGAACTAACCATGGTAGCCTCCTCTATGACAGAGTAGTCAGCCTGCTGCAGATAGCGGTGCAGGATATTACAAAGCATACAGGAGGGATTCTCGTGCAGGTAGCGGGCTCTTTTAGTCACGCGGTTGTACTTGCTCCGGATCGGGATGTGGATGGTCTTTTTCTGCAGTGCGACAGGATGTACAGAAGCAAATGTTTAAACTGCATGTTTCACAATCCAACCAGGAAAACTTTGCAGACAGACAACACTGGTCATTCTTAATGTGTGATCCTTGCGAGCGCAGTGCGCCTCGGTGTGTGTCCACGGACACTCTGCTGACCTCGAGAGCCTCCGTCATGATGCAGCCCATGACGGCACAGACGCGCAGCGTGCCCTCCATGTCCAGCTTGCGCAGGGAGGATTTGAGCTGGTCGATGGGAACCAGCCAGGCTCCGATGGCAGGCGTGGCTGTGCTGAGCAGATTCAGCTGCCTGTGGACCCATGGCACATCAACATTCATTTTGCAAGAACGTGTCACTTCCTACACTTGAATGTACAAATAATAACTAGTCGTTTACGTCACGCGAGGACGTGAATGTGCGTTTCATTTTACTCTTATTCTTAGTTTTACGTCACTTACTTTAGAGTGCTCTTATTTAGGTAGTATTTCATGTAGATTTCCTGTCAGTATGTTTCATGTGAGTTGCTGCATGCGCAAATTTCCCCAAGGGGATCAATAAAGTAACCCTCTATCTATATATCTATCTATCTATCTATCTATCCAACACAAAATGGGGGTCATAGCATCTTCGATCTCCGTGTGATAACTGTTCATCGACACTGTGTATAGTACAACATTTCTCATGTTTCAGATGCAACACTAATAAGAGTAAAATTCTGTTTGTATATGGTACTAATCGTTTTGTTTGTTTCACGGTGGTTAAGCATTTATCATTTTTGCCATCATTCTCGGCACAGGTTCATGGTGCACTTGAGCCTTCCAAATATGACATGATATACTTTTTTTTTTCCTTCCCCTCACATAGTTGAGTTTTAATAAAACACAGTTCCAGGCTACAAATCTGAGAGTGGGGGGGGGGTCCATGCGGTCTTACCTGGAGATGGCCTGTGAAGGTGATCTCACGTTCGTGGGAGCAGCAAAACTGAACCAGATCTCTCGGAGGGTTAGCTTCATGCTGCTGGAGTCCGGCGGCGGGGGCATGAGGGGGAGGTCCTTCTTAAGGTCGTCAGACTCTACCCCTTCATCCTACAGGGTAAAAGAGTACAGGGATTGACAGGTGGGAGAGACCATTATGGCTACATTTTTAAAGATTTGGTAGTTTTAATTTTGTTCTTCTCGCTGTTAAGGCTCAACCTGTTCTTTTCAAGTAAGCCTATTTATTCGATGCACATCTGAAGCACTCAACAGATGTGCCCTAATGCATTAAAACTTGGGGGGGGGGGGGGGATGAATATTTTATAATGTCAAGCTGAGATTGACCCGACATCGATTTTTCGTTTTTAATTTGATTCTTCACGCACAGCCACCTGCAGTTCATGTGACATTGAGGAGCCTTTTAGCTGCCTCTGATTCGTTTTAACATAATTTTGTTCTTACATCAGTGAAATGCTGAGACATAGTAAAATTTCCCATTCCCGATCCCATCGATGTTCTATATCACCTATTCTTTTGAGGGTCTCAAAAATTAAAGGTGGAGCCAATTCCAGCTAGAGTGACCGGAGGGAGGGACGAGCTTACCGGGTCGTCTGAGTCCGAGTTTTCATTGACATCGGAACCAGGGCTCATGGCGTCGTGGCCCAGGTTGTCATCAGAGACGTCGGTGCTGTAACCACTTCCCGTCTGTGAGCCCGTGGAACCGTTGGACTTGGATATGCCCGTCTTCCCCCCGGCGTCCGAATGTCCCATCACACCAAAGGCATTGTAGAGAATGGCTCCCGACTGGCGGCCCCCTGTAACAAAAAGCGCAATGCATTCAAAACCGTGAGCAGAAGCTCTCCACATCTTTTTGAATAAGATTCATCTAAAACATCTTTCGCAACCCCTAGGACCAAATGCAGTGACGACTGTCGCTCAAAGAGTATAGGGCGGTTCTTCACCTTTGACTGTGAGGTTCTCGATGCCACATTCGAACATGATCCAGCCCCATTTCTCCAGAGATGTTGCAGAGCGGCCAAGATCACCTGAGGTGCAGTGGGCATCCGTCTCATCCACCATGGAGAATTCATCCATCTCCTCCAGGCCAAACAGCACCTTGGACTTCTCGAAGGGGATGGCTGTGATGGCACATGTGCCAATGTCTACAGAAGGCGAATAAAACAACATTTATCAAGCGCTTCCCCGTAATTGTTTAAAACTTCCACGGACAAAAAGCCCTTGCAGAGGACAAAATATCAAAAAAACAACAATAAACATTGAGAAGAAGAAAAAAATGTTGCACAGTGATGCACAAAAAGTATAATGTACAAAAAGCCAAAGGTATAAACACCTTTTTTGGTACAGTGGGTTAAGGAAGGGCACACTGTTTACTGGACGGTATATACAGCATAATAAAAAGCAGGCAGCGAGGGAACAAACAGGAGCGCCATGAGCTGTACCGACCTGTGGAGTCGAGGCCTCGGAGCTGACTGTGGATGCGGTGGATGTTTAGCCTGGCGGCGATCTCTTTGCCTTTCTCGATGCCGGCGTTGGAGCGCAGGGAGCCAGACGACTGAGGCTGCATCTTGGTGGCCGAGGCATATTTCTCCAGGTTGACCGAGGGCCGGCCGTGCTCTGTGGTGTTTGGAGTCTCTTCTACGATACCCCTGGAGGAAGCAGAGAGCAAATTTGTTTTGTTCCCGTTTTTTTTTTTATTACTGATTACTTGCACGGAACAAAATGCAGTTTAATGCAACTTAATGGCTAAGAGCAATAACGACATCCAAGCTGCTAAAAGCGAATTTCCCAGCAGCAGGCAGTTTTCAGTGTAAATAAAGCCTAATTTACGGGAAGCGCATTAGTCAGTGAACACGTACACGCACGCAATGAAATGAGGAGTAGTTGAAGCGTTACCTGTTCATCCTGAACTGGGTGGCAATCCTGTCAAAGCACAGCGCCACGAGTGACACATGCGTCACACACTTACTGGAGCAAGACGGTGACCCCTCCTCTACAGAAGCCTGCAGGAGGCAGAGGTTCACCTGCACAGACACAACAAAACAAAGAGACAAGTGAACCACACCGAACCATAGCCCACTGTCTGACAGAGTTATACATTTTGCTATTAAATTTGCATGAATTTTATTAATGCTAAATAAAATTGAAGATTGTTCTGTCCAGTGTTTTTATTCTTTTCTGTTTTCCATATATTTGAGTTTCTGCGATTCTTATGGTTTGCATTTGTGACCAGATATTGCATATTAGGGTTTCATTCCAGTTTATTAAACCTTGGTGGAAAAGGTCTAACATTTTGAAGTCGTATTTATGGATTTTTAACAGCTTGCAAGTCAAATTTAAGTTAATGCTCACCATTGAGACACTTGTGTTTGTCACAATGGTAAGTTACCAAATTGATGAAGAGTTGGAAAGAGCTCTTGTAACTTGCAGTTATTGTCGTCACTGTAACGACAGGGGAGTGGAAGCAGAGTGCTGCATGTCCGAGACACGGGTATTGCAATACTTTTCAGATATCTGTCTACTGTCAACTGAAAGCTAAACATTTATCAAAACAGAATTAAACTTCCATTAAGTGGAACCAGAAAAAGAAGCATCATGCATATTAGACATAAACAATAACTCCAAGTTTTTCAGCGAGTTACCTGTTGTTTTCAAATTGACATTAGGAAAAATGAAAAATGTGCTTTATTGGCTGAGCCATGATGTGATTCGAGACACTGCAGTATGTGTATATTAAACATCAGACAGTAAAGTGATGAAGAGCAATGCTCATGATTCTGTGCTTGCTCTTGAACCTCTCTTGGTCAGAGTTGGCCTCTCATTACTCAGGGTCATGGGCCTCACCTTTGGGATGGAGACGTTGGCCTGGAGGCCCTTGATTTTCACATTATCCGGTTTGACAGACAGGTCTGTCTGCCCAGTTGGGATGTTGATGGAGCCGGGGATCGTGCCCTCTGTCTTGGACAGCTTATGCTCCTGCTTGCCTGTTTGGCTCTGCGTGGAGCCGGGGCCAAAACAGTGAGAGAGTCAATGGCTGGAAAAGTTGACATTTAGGAAAGACTTTTGTCAAATCTCAAAACCATTCTAATAGAAACACATAATTCAGACGACACAGATATGGCAGGGAGGGAAATGTGAGGCAGTATCATGGGATTTTTTTTTTTTTCTGATTTAGATGAAATGCGTCTACTTACAGACTCGGTGACGGTGGACTTGCTGATCTGATAGGCTTCATTGAGGACTTTCCCATGCAGGTCATCCAGAATGGCTGCTGGGTGACGAATACTGGCAAAGTGGACCATGGATTCAATGTACCTGAGCACATTCCAAATAGAGTTGCAGAGCATTAGCAATATTCGGTGTGTGGAAATATGTCTTTTCATTCAGTTGCTGTTTGAGCACATTAGTAAACATACAGCGTGCAAGAGCATTATCAGACTAGATTGACATATAAAAAGTACATTTACTATGTGACCACATGAAATCCACAGCGAGTCGTCAACCTTCCAGCAGCAGTTTATCCATCGCTACGTTGTACTCGCCAGGGGTTAAATGCTTGTGAGTTTTAGCCCAGCACTATAAGCCCTTGGAAAACTAAATATTCACACTGGTACACAACCAAGAATGAGATCCGACTGAAGCACCTTTCGCAGACGAAATTCAGTGCGCATGGGGATTAATAGGACTTAAGTTCAGGTTTATTTATAGTCTGGCGCTGTGATTTGACCCTATTATGCGCAGTGAAGACTGAGAAAGAGGGATTCTTGATTTTCAAAACATCTTTTGAGGGACATGGTTCGTGGAATCGAGACAGTTTGCAGAGAGGTGAAAAAAACAAAATCTAAAATCATGGACAAGGTGATGAGAGCTGCAAGAACAAAGACAAAGAAAAAAAAACATGGAGCCTTGTCATTACCTGTCCAGGGATTCAGCGACAAGGGGCGTGAGCACCACATTGACGGCCCCCTTCACCTCCACAATGGCAGTTGTCCTGGTCTGGGCTAATGGCTGCTCCAGAGTCCAGTCATCGGTCGTCGTGTCCTCATCGTTTTCCATGGCTGTCTTATCCAGGGGGGTATATGGTGTACTGTGGACGAGCAGATGCACAATATCTGACTGATTATGCAGCACAATTAACAGCTAAGAAGTATGAATGAGTGTGAAGCAATTTATCATTTAGGGCTGGTTTAGTGTACAGTTAAAAAAGAAAACCCATCAAGTTTTATTGCACATTTTAAAAAGGAGGGATGGTGGAAAATGTGGCTAAAGTACCTGTTATTTTCTCCCATGAGCTGGTCACCTCTGTCCAAGAGTGAACTGGCTGAAAGGCCTTGCTTCATCACCTGTCATGTAAAACAAATTGTCCCAAAAATCAGTGAGTGGGCGTATGTCGATGCAAAGATCACCGGCATATTATTATTCTTAAATGAAAGAAATAGAAAAGACTTGCACTCATCATTCACAGACCTTAAAACTGGGCACAGAGAGCTGGTCAAAGGAGGCAGAGCTCTCTTCACTGGTGGGCGTGTCCATGTCTAAGGGGCGGTGCAAAGATGACTTGGACGTCCTCTTATTGGTGGGCTGCTTGACGGACCAATTTGAGACCTGGCCGCGTCGAGGTAAAATAAAAAAATAATTTAACTGGGTCAATGCAGTGACAATAAACCGGCTACATTTACCTTGCATGCATTGCCATGAAATAACTGTATTTAATAATCAATCTTAATAATAATAATCGATATTCCTATCGACTGTCACTTTGTGCTGTGGTTATTGTTCTTCAAACTAAAGATGATAAACACATTCTTCTGTGGAAAAACAAAACAAGCGTTCAGCCAAGACCAACATATGCAGCATCTTGGAGGTGCTGCCAATATTAAAATGGCCCTAGGATTGGCACAGGTATGGACCATAAGTGGACATGCTTTACCTGGTATTGAGCCAGGTAGTTCTGGTAACAGGCCATGACGTGGGGCTGTCGGGTGACGGGCCCGGGCTCGGCCGTCTTCTCCGCCTCCACCGAGCTCTCCTCCTCCATGGCCAGGGCCGAGACGAAGGAGGCCTGGGACGTGTGGGTGGGCAGCGGATGGGGGGGCAGCGGGGGCAGCGGCAGGGGACGTGGCTCAGTGATCAGCTCCCCATTGAGCACGTAGGTGAGGGGACCCTCCACACTGTGGTAGATGGAGCTCCGGCTGGGGGAGGTCAAAGGGCATCGGTGAATTATTTCAAAGTGGGGTTGACAACTCATCGCCAGAACCTCCCAACCATACGACCACAGATATTTTGGTGCCTTCAAACCTTGCATTTAAAAGACATGCCTGAAGCTCCCAAACTAGTTTTGACAAGCAAAATATTCGAAGTGATCAAAATCAGTTTTTTGCAGATTTTTTTAAAAAAAACTTGTGACACCTCTTAGCTGTGAATGCTTGTATGTTCTTGAATTCAGCCTTAATTTGGTTAGCGCCTCAATCAAAAGGCGTGCTGAAATCAAGCGTGGGAGCACGTATAGGGTAACATTAAAAATGACAAGATAGCTGCGTCACAACACCGAAATCCAATTTGCAAAACACACCAGCACTGAGTGGGTGCCCACGGATCAAACATCTCATTTGCTACAGCCCCTCAACATCACATCCATCTGTGCATGATCAAATTATAGCCATAAATGAAAATTGCAACGCGTTTCACTCCGGGGCAAGTTGTTTTACACAGTAAAGCTGCCGGGTATTCGACACAAAAAATCTCATGACACTATTAACGAATTACTGTGCTACGTTCAAATAAAGACATTTTTAGAATCAGTGCAAGGTTGTCAACATGACACATTCAAGCCGTTACTGTAACGCCAATACATCATTAAAAGGCACAAGGTTTCTATATTATTTGCTTCTAATTCCAGCTACAATGAAACTCAGCTAAATGAAAATGGATTCCTTGCTCTGAGTAAAAGTAATGTGGATATAGAGCATGAGGACAGATCTTGGAAAATGTCTTCATAAAACTTAAAAACAGCATTGACATAATTTAATAATAAAATATCACGCGCATTGATCTTAGGCTTGGGCCCTTAATATCATTCATAAGAAGTAACTGAAAAGTAACCTGGCAGGGTCGAAACTTATCTGACAGATCATTAATTCATCTGCTCTTACAGATGAGAAGTAAAGGACTCTCTGATGTTAGTTTGAGCTGGGTCTCCCGTCACCTCCTTCCCTTCCTTCCTTCCTTAACCTTGTACTTGATCTTGCCATCAGAGTTTCACGGTTAGTTATGGTACGACAAAGTCACGGTTATGATTATGGTTGCTTATTTTCTACAACTATTTTGTTGTACTTGTGACATCATTTCTCAATTTTGGAACTACCTTCCAACGTAATACCATCTAACCCTAAAATTGTTGGCCACTCCAACCAAACTTTTGTGAGGTCCACTCAAGCCGAGCGCCACGAGCCGAACGATGGCCTCAACTGACCTGTAGTTCTCCATGTGATACGGGGGCTGCTGAGGCTGCTGCATCTGCTGCTGCCTCCTCTTCTTCTTGCGGCCCGGGTACGTCCCCGGTCCCTCGTCAGCGCTGCTGATTGGCTCGAAGTCCTCGGTGGCGGAGAAGTAGGCCTCGCTGTCGGCCACGGACATGCTGGAGTCAGCAGAGCGGTACTGATGGAACGTGTTGGAGTCCGCCGAGGGCGTGAAGGGAAAGGAGCCGTAGCTCCTGCGCTGACGGGGCGAATCCAGGACGTTCTCGTCGCTGCGGGAGACCTCGCTGCTGAACTGGACGCCGCCGGCCAGCACCGGGGGGGGCTTGTCGGTGAAGACGGCGGCCGAGAGACTCTTGGTGCTGCCCAGCCGACTGGATTGCACGGAGGACTGCCGCTTCAGTGGAGAGCAGAGGGGCGAGCGCACCGAGGAGCGGTCCTGGGAGCTGTTGGGTGAGACCGGCGAGACCTCTGGGACGTCCCCGAGGGTGCTGGGTTGTAGCAAGGAAACGTGCATCATTTAGAAATAATTCAAGTCTTTAAATTAGAGATCTGTGAACTACAATTTGGATTTCAGTTAACATATCTTTAAATGATTATGAATTATTTTTCAAATAAATTGTAAATTGCCTTTGATTACCTTTTAAAACGCTATATAAATAGATACATTAATATAATAATAACTATAATTTTATAATTATTATTATATACCTATATACATCCTGCTACTTTTTGCCATGTTAAAATACACAACATTTGAATAGGGTGAAGACAGGAAACTCACTCAGCTGGGCTCTTGCCGTTCATGGGGAACATGCGCTCCTCTGTGCTCGGCGAGGGGGTGTCCCTTTCTCCGGCCAGCAGGGGCAGCGCAGCGCTGGAGGAGCTGTTTTCTTCGGACGAGGAGGCCGAGCTGTGGGAGCGCTGGGGCACCTGGAGGCTGAGGTGCTGCTGGCCCCGCCTCTCGGGCAGCTCAGGGGGGATGCAAGGCGAATGCGTGTCCGTTTTCAGTCCCACAACTCTCCCTGGAGGAAAAAAAAAGACAGGACACCCGCTAAGTACATTTTAATGCGCGGTGCATGTTGGTGATATCGCCTCTACACATTTGAAGAGATTTGGAGATTAGGGATCAGGGGAAATCCATACCATCCACTTTGGGTGTCTCCTTTGTAATGATGCACTCCCCGGGCTGCAGTAAGGACTGGCCATAGCACATGTCCGACTCAGCGCTGGAGGAGGAGAACACGGAGGAGGATGACGGCGTCAGCTCCTCCAGCTTGAAGAAGTCCAGGCCCATGTTGGTGCCCCCGAAGAACCTGCAGCCTCCGAGGCAGCCGCAGCGGCTCCTGCTGCGCTTGTTCCGAATGCCGGCCTCCTCTGGCCACAGGAACCAGAGTCTGAGGATTACGAAGAATTACGAACAGTGAAGAAAGCAGTTGAAATAGACGGGAATGGAGGTTGTGGGGCTGGATATATGCTTTGTAGTTGTAGTAGCTGTTTAACCAACTTTATTTCTATCTGGCAAATTCCTGGAATAGTATAATATCCCAAATACTTTCCTGGTTGCCTGATAATTAAATCATTCAGTAGTTCCTCCTTTGTTCTTCTAAATTTCTCTTTGTCATAATCCACGGCAAGAAACATTTAACTACAGTAATGCGAAAAGTAATTTCCAACTAAAAGATATATAAGAACATCTGTACTTATAATGGCCCCCTGCAGTCTTACTTATTAAGTTCAATTCCGAATCACAGCGGGTGGCCATTAAAATAAAAGCTAACTATAAGATTTCATGAGCAGGATGAATGTATTTGAAAAGGTTCAACACCATTTTTGTTCACATATTTCTACTTTATATTATGAACTGTGAGAAATTGGTGACTCCTCTACAGAGGTGTGAAACAGGAGAAAAGCAATTTCAGAACACGTCCATCGCCCACTGGTTCCAATTAAAAAGGCACCTGTTAAGATTAGTTACCAAAGTTTAACAATAAAAGAGAATTGCCATCGTGTTCTGGGGAAGTTCACAATAAAGTGAGAAGTGTTTGTAAAAGCAAATCACAGGCGACGCCGCGTGCCCTGCATACCTTTTGGTCTGAGCGTCGTGTAATTCCAGAAAGTGCCTCTGGACCTCACATTTGGCCGGGTGGTCGGCCGCCAGGGCGATGTCCGCCGTGATGAGGTTCAGGTTGACCGAACCCGCCTCCAGCCAGACGGAGCGTCGCAGCAGGGGGGGCTGACCCAGCCCCGGCGGCTGACCCGAGGCCTGACCCTGTCCGGCCAGCTGCAGCCTGGTGCCCTCGCTGTGCTGTTGCTGTTCGATGTACTGTCGGATGTTTGCGTCCTGCACCACGGCACTGATGCCCTCGCCCACTGCCTGGTTGTGCAGGTTGCAGTTGGCCAGGCGAATGATACCCGTCTGCGGAGGAAGAGAGAAAGCAATAGGGAGAGATTCGGCAATCTACCAAAATTTTGCACATTACTATTTTCATTGACAGTAAAAAAAAAAAAAAAAAAATGTTGTTTGTACTAATTACTTTGATGCTGGCGGCACAGCCATGCTCGACAACGAAGAGGTCGACGCCATCCACAGCCAGTCGCGTCATGGTGTACTTCATCTCCTCGGACGTGCGACAGTGACCTGGCAGGCAGGTCAGCTGAAAGACATAGGAGCACTTAATTCCGCAAACTTTTCTGCGTTCGCAAAAAAAAAAGGCCGTCTCTGATTTAGACCGACTGAGCTCCACATTCCTCCTCATAGCCTGCAGTCACAGCTGCTCGGTTTTACAGAAACAAATGAGAGCTTTTTTTTTATATAAATCTCCTCGTTACTATTCACATACAAACAAGACTGACTTGTTTTCTATCTACTCTATCCCATACATCATGGTGTTGTGTATATACACCATGTATGGCTGCAAAGGAGCGTTTTAGGCTGTCGTTGCCTCTCTCCAGCTGTATAAAAATTGTCTATTCGTAGTCTTGCATCATTATAAAATGGTCCACAGTGATCTTTCTCTACACTACTATTTTTGACACTGGACAATTCGGTATGACATTTATAAATGATAAAAAAAAAAGCCTCTCAGCCATGATTAGCTAATTTAGTAGCTTGCAGTGCTGCTGAATCGTTTAAGCTGGACAGTCACAGCAGAAGAAGTATAAAAAAGAAATTTAAAAAAAGGCAGCTCAGGGTTTGTGAAGCATTTCGCTGTATAATATCTGTACCTTGGCGTCGCAGATGCGACGGTCCGCTCCATGCTGGCAGATGACGGAGGGCTTGGGCTGCTCGAGCTGGAACTCTCGGGAGACCACGTGGAAAAGGAAAGTTTCACCCCACTCTATGATACTGGCAACCTAAGCACAAGCACAATAGCATGTCAATAAATACACTCAGTGCAAAGGAAAAATGCATAGAATACAAAACAGGAGGGATATAAATTCCATTGTGGAGGATAGAAATGCAAATCTAACATTACCACAAGTTATGATAAACATTGTTTATTCTTATGGAAGTCTCAAAAAAAATTACAACACTACTAAGCCACATGGGTACTAGTGGCAGGAATGAACTGTATTGTACAGGTGATTCATCCAAGAAAGCAATAGAAATTTAAACATACAGACACACAGTCAGCTGAGCTAAAAAATCCACAAAAAGGAATCATAGCAATAGACTGCAAATTCATGTAATACCCAATATCTCATTTCCCACATTCCAATCACACACACACACACACACACACACACACACACACACACACACACACACACACACACACACACACACACACACACACACACACACACACCTGTGGTAGCGTGACCCTGCCGGTGAGCCCCCCAGCCTGCATATCAATGAGCCAGGCGTACTCCAGTGTGTCACTGCCTGGAGGTATGCCCTGAGCAGAGAACATGGCATGTGCCCTCATCTGCAGTCCAGAAAGACTGAGGTGGCCGTCCCTCAGGACCCCGTCTGCGGTGGGACGCTGTGGGCAAATGATCACACACACACATTTTATTTTGGCTTAAATCTCTGTGGGAAAGTGTAGGCTAAACTGCAAAAAAAGAAAAAAAAAAAAAAAGAAAAAAAACAATGAGGTTATATGCAGTTAGGAAAAGTGCCAAAAGGCTTGTCGTCCCACTAGAGGACAGAGGTGAGGGCCACGGGTTCTCTGACAGGGATTAGTGGAATGTGTTCGCTCAGAACAGGAAATAGAATCCAATTCTGTGAGGTTATACAATACGCAGCTGCTTACGTAAACGTGGCTGGTGCAAGCATGTTTTCACATTATGCAACACAGCTTTATTCTGTGTGCTTTTGAAAGAGTGGTCTTTTGTGTGATAATTGTTCAGTCTGCAAATAACATAAAGCCGCGCATTTCGAGTCTGTATCACTATGCAACATTGTCAATTGATAAATGTAGACACCGGCTTTCATGAAAAAACAGGTACAGCTGCACTGTACGGAGGCGGCATCGAGCAGCTGTGTAGTTGTGCGCCATACCTGATAATTGTCACTGAGGAAGATGTGAATGGGAGACAGGAGCAGCTGAAGCATCGTCTCCTTGTAACCCTTTTTCATCTCGAAACAAAGCCGCTCCAAGAAGCCAGAAGGACCTTCGGGACCCTCGCTGCTGCAGTGCTGGAGGCACGAGAGAATATGAACAGACACACGGAGTCATATATCAAGCTGAAAAGGCATTCCCAGGCATTAAATGCATTACTTGTTGGTTTAAATAAATAAATAAAAAACAAGGAGACACCCGAGGATTAATTAAGTAGGATCACATGTAGATGGGATCGGCAGACTTTATTTCCTCAGACACTTTTTTTGATATTCTTTATGTACTAAGAATGGATATTTGAATTGTGATTTTGTGTCTGTGTAACACAGCTTGTCTGGTGTGCATGCTGTGCATATATCCATCATTTTTAGAGTGATGGAACCGTTTGATTAAAACGTGACAAAACTCTAAACGCGGTGCTCCTACACTGATCTCTCCGTCTCTGCCAAACCATTAAACTGAACACTGGCAGTCGTCGGTCTTACAATTGGCAGCCGGCCGTGGACTTTGTAGAGGTTGATGAGCACAGTGATGTCCCAGGGTCGCAGGTCCAGTGGATGGAGATCTGAGGTGTCTTTGCGTTCGCCATCCTCCATGCCCAGGGGAGACCAGCCGAGGCCCGAGGAGGTGCAGGTGGACAACACGGGGCTGGTCACCGCCTCCTCAAAGTCTGTGTACATGTCGTCCTCGCCAAAATAGTTTTCCTGTAGGAACAGAAGCCGGGGAGATTTGAAGGCTGTTTGGTGGTTTGGAAGTGTAGTAACACCAAAGCAAAAAAATTAAAATAAATAAATTACAAAAAAAAATCATAATTTCTTTACCTTGATAGAAACCAGTGCTCGGAGCAGAGGCCCGTAGAGGATGATTTGAGAATCTGGAGACATTTCCATCTCCACATGCAGTCTGTCAGGGGGCAGCTCCGAGGGGTCGGGGGGCAACCGGCCGTGAGCAGCCGAACTGGACGTGGCGAAGCGTGATGAGGCATTGTGGGGTATGGATGCGATTTCAGGGGGACGCAGGGCCGACAGCATGGACTCCTCCATCTCTGACACTGAGTAACAAAGCAAGCAATTTGGATGGGAAGATGTAAAATATTAATAAGGACGAAGGCAGTTAAAACTCTGCCATTGCACCATAGGCAAGGACCAACAGCAGAACAATTACAAAAAGGCGGCAGGCTTACGCGACTGTTTGAGTTGCTCATCAGCCTTCTGGGGATAGATGGGGTGCCAGGTGTAGTCAATGATGAGCAAGAAGTTGGGGACACTCCAGCAATCTACCCAGCCGGCTCTGATGCGAGGAGAAAAAATAAATAAATAAAAAATAGCTCTTTCAGTACAGTCATAACGCTGAATTTATCATCATTTCGCACTTCATCATTGGCTTTATGAACCGTTAACTCGAGGACACACAGTAGAGAGGAGCGGAAGTAAATGGGATGCGCTTGATTTCTCCGCCGCACTGAATTCACCAGAGCAGACAGCGTTCGATGGCGACTCCCGGGGGGGTAAGTGGGTCTCTTGCAGCGTTACATCAGTATCGCCTGTCTCTGAGCAATACATAATGAATGATCCTGATGCTGAGCTATCATGTACACCGTGTACGCACTGCGTGCTCCTTCAGCATCTCCGTGAACTCATGCCGAACTTTAGGGCTGCCGTTTCCAATGTGGGAAAAGACTCTGCTTTGCAACCTTCTCCAAAAAAGTGAAGCGGACCAAGACGCATGACTAATCTTATACATAATTAAGGGTCTGAATGGAGAAAGGACACATTAACATAGTGGTGCAAGCTCCAAGAGAAGAAAAAGAGTTTATACCTCTTATCGATACCCTTAAGTTAGAGATGCCGAAACATTAGTTAAAAAAACATCACAATTTTTTTTTTTTTTTTTTTTCCCTCCAAAACAGCCTCGGCAAACAGGTTATTATATCAAACTTAAAAACCAACAGACGGCAAGTACTGAAGCAATGGCAGCAAGAAAATGAGAAATTCAGTGGCACAACCCACTACCTTGGGAACATTTCCTTCCCGTCTGAGTATTGATGTGAGTCAGTGAGACACCCTGCTCTTTTTCTTTTGCCCACTTTTTGCCCACAACTGTAAAGAAATGGTTTGCAGGTTTAACTCACTCTGCGTGGGTGATGTTCCTCCAGCGTGACTTGCTGGTTTTGGGAGGAGGAGGAGGAACTGAATTATACCTAAGTGAATGGATTATTCAATTAAAATGAAGTTATATAGGACTCAGATATGTCTTAGATATATTGTCCCATATATCGTCCCAGAAATATCTATAAATATGATAAGTTTCCCTAATGAACTGGTGATTCATGGTCTGAATCAACAAATGTGCAACCTCTTCGAATTAAGAACCTATCAATATATATATATACACACACACACACACACACACACACACACATGCTTCAATAAAACAACGTCACCAACTTGATGTTTGTTAAATATATATTGCTTACCATTCTCCTGCTGTTTGGTGGAACAGTCAATCCAGTTCTGTTGGTTCGCCGCCCAGATCATCTCAAATTGGTGGAAAAGGACCTTAAATTTCCAGGCATAGGGCACAAATGAGTAGATATCTGGGGCACTGTCACTCGCCCAGTCCTGGATCAGATCTGAAGACAAAGACACAACAGTGAAGAGGTGGTTTTCCTGTAAGTTTCTACATTTCAGTGTTAAAATGTGTCAAATGTTAAAAGCAAAAAACAAAAGGAGGACTCACCAGTGAAGAAGTTTTTCTGGGCATAGATGAAGTGGTAGGTGGCCTTGTACACCTCGATCTCACACTGCCACGACTGAGGCATGTTCCACACACGAGGGTAACTCGCTATTACATGGAACTGGATTAAAAGGGGGAAAAGGAGGCGAAACATGATTTCACTCCACCATATTTTTCAAGCTCCACATTAGCACGCGTATTAGTAATTTTGCACTTTCTGTATCCGTTTATTGCATGTATAGTTTGTATATGGTTTTAGGAGTTGACAAAACGAATGTCATTCTACTGTTTAACTACCGGTTATGCTGGACACATGACGATAAAATCAATCAACCAATCAGATTGCATCGTCTGTATTTGGCCTCACATCTGAAGGCAGCCAACGAGGGGCAAATGGTTCAACAGTGGAGGTGGCGGTTACTTACAGCTAACATCTCAGCTTCCAGAAGAGTCCTGTACTGCATGCTGCTGGTGGTGTCCACGTGCAGCAGCTGACCCTTGATGGTTGGAGAGTAGCCTGAGGGCAGAGGAGAAGAGCAGAGAAGCAGAGCCATCAATTCTCAGAACCCAAAGCCGCGGCTACCTTCCTGCAAATAATTGCATCTACCAGCAAAGGCTCAAAAGCAACTACTTTTCTGGGGACAGAGGGGAACATTGACTGATGAAGGTTGAAATATTATCTGCTCAATGTGATAAATTATTCCAACCGAACAACCTCAGCTATTCCCTGAGTGCAGGTGTATTATTTTGGATGTCGCTTTAAATTGTTGTCTTTAATACTGTGCAACGTGTGAAAACAGTGGACCACCTTAAAAAAAGCGCACGCCAGGTTTTACAACAGATATAGAGCAACGGAGACCCGCAAAGAAAGACATTTCCTCTGGTCTTCAATCACAGCTAATGCTTTCACTCTTTTGATGATTGACAACTAATGAAAAGGGATCTCTTTAAATCTCTATGAATAGTGAATGAACGCTTTTTTTATGTTCTTCTATAAAAATGGGTCCACCTCATATGGGATTACATGAAACACAGCTTCTGGTGATGGACTTTAATGGTCTTTAGTAAAGCAAATCCTTGCTGAACAGCACATACTTTATGTAGTTCTAATTTAAATGGAATGAAAATGTAATGTAATAATACTATAAGTCCAAAACATCATTAAATACAAAATAAATGTGAATAAAATAAAAAGGAAGTTATATTAATTCATTAATTAAATGAGGGCCATACATCTTGTCTTGTAATCATCCTGAATATGCAAAGAGTACCTATTTTAGTCATGGGCAGAACTATTTACTATCGTCTTGAAAATTAGAAATTGTTTAGATTTCCCTTATTCCTGACTATGGCCCCTCAACAGACATGACTTGACAGAGGGTAATGACATTTTCCGATTTTTGTTCAGGTGTCCAAGTTTTCGCAGGTACTTCAACGTTTTGATTTTATTGATTACATTTTTCTCATTCCTGCTAATCCGTCACGAAAAATACTGATTGTTATGAATACTAATCTTTATTAATATCGACTAGGCAAGAGTTGGTAATATGGCTCAAACTATTAATTAATGTAACTTTAGAATAGTGTTATTGGAAAAATGTGTTTGAAGGTCATATATGTAAATGGATTATGAATGAAATCAAATTGAAGTTGATTTAATTTTAAGTGGGTAAGAAACACAGACTTAATTTAATGAACCAAAATTGGCTTCTTGCGGGAAGCGGAGTATTACGATGGACTCTTGCCAAGAGCTGGGACAATGCTTCAGAATAGAATGAACAATATAGTAGCTTGCTTTTCAGATTGAGCCCAGCCATCTGAGCCAGGGGTCTGCTACTGTATGTGCATTGTGTTGCACTGGTCTTATTTCTATGAAAAACACATGGACACCTACCATTCTCTCCGACAGTCATGGGGATGTTGACTTCCAAGTAGGAGCCTGCTCCTACATTCACATGGATGGCATTGGTCTCCTAGTAACAAAGATGAAGACAAAGCCGGGGGGGGGGGGCAAAGAGATAAATCATACATGCTGTCAAATTATTAAAGACGGTGCCTTTGTGTCTTAAAAATCAAAGAAAGGCATGTAATCTGAACAGAAACAGGTTGAGCGAGTTAATACAATTACAACCTTCCCTGACTCAAGCTGGTTTATTTTTCTATTAAATATGCATTTGTGTGGTTATTTAGTATGCACTCCACATACTTTGTGGTAATCCCTGTACTGCTACAGGAGTAAAATATGAAAAAGCATAAAACATGAACCAATACCAATAGCTGAAAACATGGTGAGGCACAAAGACCGGCGGGGAGAAGAAGAAAGATCAAAGAGGGTGGCGGGCAGGAAAGAGAGAAAAAAGAGAGAGTGAGATAGAGTGAGGGAGAACAAAAGCGAGAAAGGAAAAGTCACCCTATTTTTGGTGAAAAGCAGATCGATGGTGGCGTCAGCGATGATGTTCATGCGCAGCTCAAAGGCCTGGATCTGCCGGAGTTTTCCTGGCTCGGCCACCTCCGTCACGTTCATGGCCTGGTAATCTGCAGGAATGAAGAACTTCCACAGGCAGTCCCTGAAATGCAAATCAAAGACATCTCATGAAAACAGCAGGCATCTTACACCTTTCACATTTATATGCCATAAAGGTTTGTGCAAGGCGTATAGATTTTTACCGATGGAGGTAAATAGTTTTTAGGGTAACTGCATGGGTCAATGCTTCAAAAGCTCTGAGAGCTGCCTCTGATTAAAGGAAGAATAAAACCAAGGGTGCAGTTTTTCTGTCATTTTTTTCTTTTTGGTTTAATATTTGATTGAAAATGTAAGGTTCTCAAACCCTGTAATTGTCGACAAATGAATCAAGAGTGGCTGTTTGCGTTTGTTACGCACCTCTGCCGATCGGCCCACGGCCCGTAGTTGATGTCAGTTCCTTTACCGCACACGATATCCAGACCCCAACATGGAGGCAAATCCTGGAGCTTATCACCCTCACTGCATGTTTCCGCCTCCTCTGCGCCCTCCTGCTCCTCAGGGACCAGACCTGCAAACACACGTGCACGGATACACGCACAAACAGATGTTACACAATTGGTATTGCGCCAGTACCACCTTTCGGGGGGGCGGGGGGAGCGCGTGTGCGTTTACCAGGTTCATCTTGGTAGTAATAGATGTCAACGTCATTGGACTGCATGACCACAAAGCCTTCGCCCATCAGTCTGGGAGGTCTAGAAAACAAGAAACAAGCCCCCAGAGTCAAACTTCTGACAGACAAACATTTGTTTAAAAAAAAAAATAAGTTATGACCTTTATTTTTTTCTAAGTAGTCTCGCCTCAGAGCGTTATACTATATAAAAAAAACTCCATATTGATCTTGGCATGAGGACACTCAATTCTTTGTATACATTTTTAATGAATCTCACTGGACAATTCAACAAAGTTTTAGGAGATGTCAAGGACTGCTGGAGGTGGAAATCACTGATGGCTTTTTGAAAAGGCTACAACTTTTTATAAGGCGAGTCCTTAACTTTAATGGAAGTTTACTTCCAAAGTCATTTAGGTCCGTTTAAGAGGTGATAATGGTTTATGGCTTTTCCAGTTTATCAACTCCACACGGTTGAATGTGCCAGTCTAAACTTTCCGCCCAACTTTTTGGCGTTAAATTTGCCCTTTTCGGGTACACAAACCTTAATCTATATCCAATTGACTTTACCTTTAATAATGCAGCAGCTCCCACACTCGCAGAGTAAAGGCAGTTGTGCTTTACATTCATTTCAAAGCAGAGAAAAAACAATGACTCAAATAACACTACTTATTTGACTTTAACTGCTTATCAAAGGGGGAAAAAGGGTTCGTTCAAACAAGCTGGCAAATGCAGAGTGAGTCATTCTCCTGACTGCGTTTAAGATTCATATCATACACTGCATATTACAATGTAAATATGGAGAAACACAGAGATAGAGAGAGAGAGAGAGAGAGAGAGTGGTGCACAGGATTATCCATTTAAAACTGTGTAATGGGCTTATTTCCTGCAGATATTATGGCATGCTTAACACATGGCTGGCAAAGGATATTTGAAGTTAATATTCTGACAAAAACATAATTAGAAAAATGACGATGCCTATATATTGTAAAAACTGCTTTGAATAAATAAATACTAATCTTCCAAAGTCTGCAACATTATTTATGTTCAATCTATTTGGCTTATTACTTTCATGTATTATTTACTATTGAAACTGAACATCAACATTTCCTCAAGCACAAGCCTTTTGGGTGTGATTTTACAGTGAGGCGTATAAAAGTTGGACTTACTCATCGTTCTGCATGCCCAAGTAGCGTGGACTGGGAACCAGCATGACGCGCACATTCTCCAGTGAACCTTTGACAATGTGCATGTACTGGTCCAGGTGGCTGGACGGAGGCTTAGTGGCGTAGGTCAGGAAGGCGTCCTCAAAGTTCACACACAGAGTCTGCGGGAGGTAGTGGTTCCCAAATGCCAAGCGACCCTACAAGACAGCAAACGCATGTGTGGCTAAAGAACGAGGTCAAGTCCCTTGCTTTTCCACACGGCATCCTGGAGCTACGTCTAAAGCTCGACTCCTTGCTTCCCCTCTTTGACCCCTGACCCCATTTCTAGCTATTAATTCCCGAAATCTCTGAGGTACTTACGGTGCTGATGTTAACTTTGATGACAGGAATGAGGGAGCGCCACGACGACGTGTGGTCGGGACTCTCTGCTTTGATGTTCACACTGCACGAGGACCGGAGGACAATCAATCGTACAACGGTTAAATGGTACTGCATTTTCAGTTAGTACAATTCATTTGCCTATTCATTCTACTCTGCCTTCACATCCAATGCATTCGGTGATAACCTAACCTAGATTTTTTTTTTTTCTAGATCTTAATATACTCATCTCACAGAAATGATTGTGCTGGAGAAGCAAAGCTAAATACTGGTTAGAGAAAGATGCATTATGTTTATATTAAGTTTTAATATTGCCAGTGTATATTCCTCTTCATTTTAGGATGATAATCATTCCGTTGGCTATGAGCGAGTAGCAGCCGGTTGCAGCAGCTTCTGTGTTAAATTGTTTTTATTTTTTTGATGAAGTATTTTCGAAGGTTTTTTCATTTCATTTTCGAGCCTAATTGTTGGATATGCTATTGTAAAAAAAACAATTTGCCTTGCAGGATTAATTATATATATTAATAAAGCAATATAAATAAATACACATAAATTGCCGCCTAGTTTAATTTACTGCTCAGATTTGTGGATAATAAATCAAAACAGCGGTGCTTTTCCCAGAGACATGATACAGTATATCATCCTAAAGGGAGGCACACAATCTTAATGGTAGTCTGCAATCATGAACACCATTTCATTTTAACATTATTTTTAATTCTTCTAACCAATGATATATTTTTTTTTTTACCTGATTAGCCAAATATTTAATACAGAAAATATATACGTGATGAGGCCGTAGTGACTACGGCCTCATCACGTATATATTTTCTGTATTACGTGAAAATACAGGTGGTTTGACTATACGGCGTAGTCAAACCTTTCAAGGGTCTTGCTTCCGTCTTCTCGTCCCCGCTCCTCATCCTTTTTAGGTGATATGAGCGTGGGGTCAAGTCCGAAGGTTTCCTGAAGGCGGGCGTAGAGGTCGGTGCGGTTGTAGACGTGAAATTCCAAGCCGTTAACTGTCACGTAAAGCCTGGTCTCTGCCTTGGGGTCTGATGACAAAAGATAAACAATGCCGCAAACTTATCGCGTCTTTCTTCATCCACGTTCAGCATGCCTTCCAAAACCATGCGATTATTTGAAGCTATTCTCTCGGAAACGAGCTTTCGGGAGACTTAACATGTTTTTATGACATGAATTTGTCTTAAAATAAATACTAAAAGAAATTCAAATTAACACTGGGGCTGAAACTAAGAATTATTGTCACAAGCTGATGTCAGCAAATTGTGAAAAGCAGTGAGGCTATTTCAAAGCTCACATATTCACAGTAAAATATGAACGGATATAAAAAAAAAAGCAAAAAAAATATACAATACATTCAAATACATAAATGAAGAGTGACCTAAAAACAATTGACTGTTCAGCTCTGATTTAGACTACGTTCTGCAGGTGACTGAAAAAATAATTTGCCGAATGATCCGCAGACACAAAAACAATATCCCAGCAAAGATCATTCAGGATTATCCTAAATAGTTGGCTAATTACAATCTCATCGGTTGAGTTTATCAGCTGACCAAATTAAATAATGACACAACATTTTCATAGGATTTCTTTTAAGTGTACGGAGGGTAACTACAGTCAGCTTACCATGCTGTTTCTGTTTCGGGTTGTACATTTTCCACCAACGAAAGATGAGAAAGCCATCCTGTATCCTGTTACAAACACAGAAAGGATAAAAAGTGATTCAGTACGCAATAAGGATATAGGCAGAGGGAAGAGCAGAGGTGCAAACAAAGCAGCACAGGTCAGGTTACCTGATTGACATGTCTTGGTTGATGTAGTAGACATCTCTGAACATGACTTTTCCTGACAGCACAGAGAATGAAAACGAGCCTGCGGAAGAGACAGATTAGATACATATATATATTTTAAATAAAAGTCATTCCTACTGAAAAGGTAAATAATAATAATATATATAATGTATAATAAACATCCAATCTGAATCCAAGTAAAGAAACTAGCTAAATATATTAATATATGGTTGTTTAAACCCTGGTGAATAAAACAAGCTGTCTGAGTGTTGCGTAATCAGCCCGTCTCTCTCGTATTAGTGAGAATTTGTATTTAAATGTACAACAAGAAGGACACAGAGGGGAAAATGAAAAACATGACTTCATGTCATGAATCATGTTGGCCTCACATCATGACTGGCTCTGATTTAATTATTTTCCTGCTTAAAGAAAGAAAAAACAGCTGATTGGTTTAGATGTAATTACCCCAGCTGACACCTCCCGTCTGGGGTATTGTTGACTTTTTCATGGTCTACATTATTACTCAGCTTAGGCCTGATCATGAAAAGACACACCAGTTCCAACCGGGAGAGCAGAACCAAATTTTGTCTATTAAGTGATTCAGAACTGTGCAATGTGTGACTCAGGAATCTGCTTCTGTTAATTTCAACATGTTATATATTCCTCGACTAACTTAAGACGGTTCTTTAGAAAACAAATTCCTCCTAGAAATCCTGTCTGTCTCGGAACCTGGCTCATTATGAAATATTCAGCAGCCTGAGTTAATGCCTTCAACTGTGCGACAGTGCTCCCGATGAACCCACCGATGTGGATGTAGCCATCCTTATACAGTCTGTTGATGATGAGGGTGAGGATGAGGCCAATGTTGCGGGAGTTGTAATAAGTTAAATAGATTATCCATCCACAGGACAGAATGGTAGCTGAAAATGAAAATCATAACACATCTCAGTCAGTTAAAATGGATAAATCCTTACGTGAAGTAAAATATATGTATGTGTATTGTGATGCTTGAAAATGTTTGTGAAGATTACAGTAAATTCTATACTTTCAAACAAGATCACGAGTGCAGGTTCTGCCCCTGCCAAGGTGTACTTTAAAGTCAAACATATAAACAAGGTCCCAATATCAGGAATAGTCTTTGCATTTGCCAGAGGTAATATTTTCTGACATTTCTCTTAAAAAAGAGAAAATATTCCACCTAAAAACATTATTAGTTAAGAATTAAAGCAATGCAGGAGGAGTTGATATGACTTAATGTATAATTGTATATTTATTTACAGTATGTGTGACTTTATGTAACTCACATATTCCTAAATAAATGATTATAAAATATTGAAATAATAATCTCTTGTGCTAAGAGCATTGTTAAATGTGCTCTCGTCAAAGGCTAGCACACTCATTCATAGAAACAGAGACTGACATTAATAATCAATATGTGTTCCAGACGGGACATGTTGAAAGAAACTGTTTAAAAAATGTAAGTCAGTAAAACATTTCTGCACTTAACATGTGACCAAATACTTGAAGTCTCAAGAAACATCGACTGTTCTGGATCCACAGTGAGAATGAAAAGCACCCACCAACAAGGAGCCAGATGAAATTCGAGTTGTGCTTGGTGAGAAAGTCATCCAGGTCCACGAAGCTGGGGAAGGTGCTTTCATTGTTTTTGGCAACATGCCCATCCATGGCTACAGGCTCTCAGTCTGATGTCTAAAACTAAAAGAGCCAGATGTCAGACTGCTGTAATAGCGCAGCACAAAAGTGGAAAAAACAAAAGTGATAACAAACAAGTGCCACAGAGAAAGGCAAAAAAAGAGGAAGTGGAAGAGGAAGTGGTTTAAAGTATATATACTGTCTCTTATACAAATGGGCATTGCATATGATTTCCAATTAAAGTCCGGACGATATCATTTATTAATTATTTAACCTGAACAGGAGAAGCAGCAGAAGACAGATGGATTAAAAAGTGCAATCAATCAGTCAATTCATGTACATATTACCCACATTTCAGAGGAGCTAAGCACTGCGGTTTTAAGCCATACAGTAGATTAGATTAGAGCCAAGGTACAAAGCCAATGAAATGCAAACACATATGTGGCTACATGAATTTAGACTCTAAAAAATCTTTTTTTTAAAGATACAAAGATCATGTGTGTGTGTGTGTGTGAGAGACCGTAAGCACACATGAGCCCATACTTAGACGTAATAACAAGCTTGAATACTCTTAAAGACACAAACACATGCAAACTCAAATCCTCATTTAATCCAACATGAATGACCTCGTAAAACCGCTAAGAGGGAACCTAAACATGCTCTCGCTCTTGCATAAAACTATTCCAACATACAGTTTTTTTGTTCAGAGACCTCTGATTACATTGTGTAATTTGCAAACAGAATATTTGCATCTCTGGTTCAAAACCATCAACCAGCCAGATACTAATCCAATTCTGTACACACACATCCATCTCTGATTCAGTACAACTGAATGAATCAAAGTGCATATATTAAAGTAGGGCAGGTACAGATTTAAAGTATTACCCTACCAGATATATGAGATGTGTGAAAAGATTATTCAGCCATTGCAGAAGGATCACTGTTGTCAGCGACTCATCACAGTTTTTCGGCTCCGATTTCCTAGGTGTGACTTTAGTAGACTTAAGAGGGTAACTGTCAGCCACAGAAACCACTGCTCAATTTTTAGTACTGACTAAAACATCTTACATTTCAACTTTCTAATGAGAACATCCCAGACAATACAGTATTTGACCCACACCACACCTGTTGACAAGCTGGAGGAGAGGTAAGTGTTAATATTGCAGATATACTGACGACCACTGCACAAGCAAGTGGGATCGCAAGACACTTCTCAGGTCCACAAGCTAAGAAGCTAAAGAAGTGTTGCTTTTGTTGTATGTCTATTTATGTTCACAACAACAAAGATCAAGTAACTGGGTGGACTGCATATTAGTGGCACTGTAACTATGCCAGTCTACACGCACCTACAGTATCCTTGCTCATCAGAAATATATGCACCTCACTAAACATGACCCGAGACTGTCCGTGAATTAGCGGAGACGTTCCCAATGGCATATCATTGATTCGGAAAGCATCGCTTTTAACATGTAATCCAAACATTCACTTTGGGTGCAGCTAGACCGAGGAGGATAACAAGGAAACAGAGCTACACTGTAACGTTGCCAATACACCGTCTCTGACTTTGTTTACAAACTGAGCAGGTGAAGCTTACATCGACAGTCTTCTAACTCGACATACGGCTATGTCAAACCCGACAACGCGTATCGACTGCTGCAATAACAATTCGACTGACTCCAATTACGATCCGAGACCGACAGCCATACCTGTAACTAACTAACCACTTACACACCTTGCTAATCCCAGGTCTTGAGTAATATCCAGAGTATTATCCCCAGCACTGATACCAAAGGGGAGCTGTGACATAACGTATCGCTTTTGGCGCTTTTATCGACACAACTAGAGGCTGCTGACCCACCAATGACGTTCTCACTTGTGGATTAATAAGACATTAATTGTTATGCTAACCGCTATCTGTCATAACGTTAGCTAGCTGTGGTTAGCTAGCAAGCTAACAAGAGCAGGCCGCGCATTTTAACTTCGCCAAATGTAAACTGCGAAAGTGAGTGTCTGAATACAAAGTCAATACCTCAGTGTCCTCAATAAAGCATGTGGTTTCATCTTTGCTCCGGTTATTCGGGAGGCGCAGTCCTTTTGTCGTGTCAGACATGGGCAGAGCTAGCATCCCCTGCTGGATATTTACCTGGCAGGCGGCCAGCTCACATCTCTTCCTGTTCTGCGCCGAACAGTCATACGGTCGACCAATAGGAAGACCGGGGAAGTCAGCGACGGACCAATTGACCTGGGGCTAAGCCCCGCCCCCTTTGCTCACTGGCGCAAGCACTCAGCTGAAAAACAATGGCCCTTCTTTGTCACTCGTCTGACAGTCACATGTTTATAAGATGTAATATTGTGCGTTTGGTGCTACTGTGTTCTGTTGTCCCTCATCATCTCAGGATTATTATTATGATTTATATTTATTTATTCAGTCACACAGTTTCACTGTTACACACAAATGACGGCCAGACATTTGCCAGCCTTTGCTTTATTTGGCACTATGTAACACTCCTCAACACAGAAGTATGCATCAGATTAGCAGCGATTCTCTAACTTTATAGCAAAGTAAAAGCCAGGATACCTTGTATCACAGTTCCTTTTGTCCCATGCACATCGTTTCGCCATTTCTTCACCTCTTCACTTCATAAAACAGCACAAACTTAACGATCACCGATGCTTTTATATGCACATCTAAGTCAGAATTCACAAGGGCACAGTTAAAGCATTTTTTAATTAATAATTTTACTGTAATAAGCTCCTCTGCGTTACTTACCCACGGCTCTATAAGAGGAGAGCACGCGTACACGTTGACAGACAGTTTCTACAACCTATCAAAAGGAATGTTTTGGTTTTGGTTTGGTCTTTTCAGGCGCACTTCTATTCTTTTTGATAAGTTTGAGTGTTAAACTAGGCATAAAAAACAAACGGAATCCTATTTTCTGGAAGGTCTCCCGCGTATCAGTTTCACGAGAGGGCTACTTGCCTCGCAATAAAGTAAAATATACCAATCATAATGTAACACGCTAACAAGTAGGTGCTTTACTTGAAAAGCAAGAAAATAATATTACAACTACAAAGCAATTCTTTTTTGAAAACCGCTCAATTTAGCAATTATACAAAGGCAACATTAACAAATGGAATTACATTAAAACTGGTTTTAATGTTCATGGGTGTCAGTAACAATTCAGTTGCAGACGGTTTCTGTATTGATAACATATAACATTGTCAAATCAATAGGCATATTTGGAAGCAAATGCACAAAGCAAAAAAAACAACAGCAAAAACAGTTGTTTGCTTGTGGCTGTGAGAGGGGAGATCAGTGCAAAAGGAGACCTGCTTTGTCGGTAGAGATTGTGTTAAGATTTCATTGCTCAGTGCTTGTGCATGTTTTCTTTCATAAAATCTTCATGCTTTATGATTAGTCGCCACCTTTTTGTAAGGTCATCTGATCTGCACCCCTTCACATTTACAACACACCGTGATTAATTGGATTTTGTTTTAAAGTTCGAACGTGTAACAGTGTTTAACACAGGCAGTCAAAAAAACTAATAACTCAAGTTTTCATAAATATAAATTATTCCAATTAATGCAAATGTACTTGTGGGCAAGTCTGCCAAATTTAAACCCAGAAACTAATACAGACCCCTTATTAGCAGGATGCAATGAATTCATGAATAATTCATCCCGCGGAGAATAATTTAGGTCCTCTAAAACACTAGTCTCACATTATGATCGAGGCAATATATTAAAACTTAAATTCTAATGGCTCATAACAGCAGTAAAAATACATTTTTAACCCGTGCTTGTATTGATCAGGACACAAAAGGAAAGTGAAATGTTCTTCTAATTCAAGCAAAGCAGAAGTAAATATCCGGCCTAAGGCTTGTCTCACATTTGATCCTTGGCATGCTTTCATGTTACAGGACGCATACAGAACGCATACAAAACAATACCACAGAAACATCCATTTCAATAAACCGCCCAATAAATAAAGTGCACGCGTAGAGTGAAGGTCACAAGGTCATAAGTACGTCTCGCTCCTGCATACTGGTGTAGAAGGGCTTTCCGAACACAAACGAGTGCAGTCCTGCCCTCAGCTTCTCGGCGAAGGCCATCACAATGTTCAGGTCTCCTTCCACCATCAGATCGAGGTCCGCCTTTAAATTGCGCAAGGATCGAAACGGCTTCTTCCCTTTTTGCCTGCGACAGAAGGTGAGGAAACGTTACTCTGTGGTGTTGCCGCTAACAACTTGCAACACTCGGGGTCAGGAGATTTGCATTAGCATCTCGTTGGGTTGCAGCTGTGCGCGGGAATGCCATGCCACGATGAATTATGTATGCTGCTACATGACGGCGAGTGAGCATAAACTATCCCTGTCAAGACACCTGTAAAATAGCATGCCCTTAGACACCAGGCCGTCAGCGACGCCATAAACAAGACAGCTAATATGCTTTCACATGAGTTTCGCCTATGTAGTTTTGTTTCATCTGCAGAATGAGATAGGATAATTTTTTTAATGTATTTGAAAAAATTGCATTTTAATACATTTCATACGGAACCATTTCTTAGTTATGTTGTTCAATGTCACAGTAGCATTTCTATTTAATCCAAAAAAACGAGTTTAGTCTAGTTTACTTTAACTAACTTTAATGAATACCCAAAAATGATAAAGAACTATATAAGGTCCTTTTTGTGAACTACAGAGAACATGCATCCGTGAAGAAATCTTTTGTTCATTTATTGCCTGTCATTTACTTTTCTCTGTGTTTAGCCATAATAATATATAATACAGATGCCCATTATGGGTTGTGTCTCATGACTTGACTCTAAGGTAAAACAACTATAGGGAAGTTCATTATGCTTCATTTAATTTCCTCCTGCATTTCAAATTCAAAGAAAGCTGCTCTTTGAGAACATAAAACTGTACTCTTGTTCCTGAGGCTGAACCACCCTTTTTGAGTAAACCTAAAAATAAAAAATGTTTAAAGATATTGAGCTTTACAACAACTAGTCCTAGAAATCTTTGTTTTAAATGCAACAGGAGTATATACAGTACAGTACATTATTTAGTTGTAGCTGGATTCCATGAAAAGCCAGAAGCTTTGCAAAATAAATGGAAAATTCATGAAACGGGCAAAAAATCTTAAAAGCATTGTGTAAGTCTGATATGGTTATTTATATTTCCCGGCTTTACTGATGCATCAGTTTTGCAAAGACCTTTGTAACATTAGTTACTATTAAACTAATTAGGACAACGCAGTGTCAGCCAAACTTGCTTTGAGTTCAAATAATATCAAAGGGTTGTTGCAAGTGCTAATGCACAATAACCGGGAGTTTGCAGAAAGTCCTTAAATGTAAACGCAAGCAAAGTGAGCTGGGGTAAAACTAAAAGATTTAGGCAGGAAGTGACTTCTGTCCTGAATGGAGTGGGAAGGTCAGTCCACTGATGGGGATGCACAGAAGGATGCATCAGGCCCAGATGGAGCTCCAACCAACAAGACCACAGGGAGGGTGGCATGAAAATGAAAAAAAAAAAAAAAAAAAGCTGAAAAACTAATGACAACTGCGAGGTCTGAGCTGAATTTCCGAAGCTCAAGAAGGTTTTTCTGGAGCTGAGCCAGGGGGTGGTTACCGTTACCCTGATGGACTGGAGCATGACCAGAGACACAATTATATCCTGTTCTTTGTCAGGGAACTGAACCGGGTCCCCAGAGAGGATGGGGATCAATGCAATGGATGGAATGTAAAGCAACAGTGCTGGTTTTTGACTTGCTTTGCCGTTGAGTGAATGCTCTGGATGCAGCAAAATAATTCAAGGGGCATTAATGTAAAATGTGGTGTGAGGCCATTAAAAACCAACAGGTCAGCTTACAATGTTAGTTAATCTGTGTACCGGGAGGGGGGGGGGGGGGGTCTTGTCAGTGATTCAAATAATAATAACATAATTTTGTATTTTGATGATGGTGAGGTAACACATCGTTGCTGGCTCCACTCCAGTGTCTCGCAGCCTTGTGTGACTGTGAAAGCAATGGCATGTGCTTATTCCTGCCCACCACATTATTCACTTCACTCTCATTGTAGATGGGGAGGAAGCCATTCTCCGGTGGTGCTGATAATTCATCACCCTGTGTAACTAGACAACCAGTTCCAGTTTCTGTCTGAGAAATGTAATCTTTTTTGCCTTTTCCCCCGCCTTTAAACTAATGATTTATTACTGATTTATGAGTAAGCTATTTTCTATTGAGGTATAGTGTTGTTTATAAAAATCCCAGTACCACATCTAGTTTTGCATTTAAAATGATATAAAACTGAAATTTGACACGTTTACATTGGAAAAGCTGGAGAAGCAGAGCTGCATGCCCAGTGTTGCTCTTCCTCACATACATGTATACCTTACGAAGATAAATCTCACACTGGTGGGGGAAAAAAGAGAGTTTTGTTCATACAGTTAACTATAGGGTGACAACTTGAGCCCTGTTAGCTGATATTCGTTCACACTTTCGCAAATAGGTACTCCTTAAGGTTTGCCAAATGAACCATTAGCAGGTATTGTTTACAATGTACCCAATGTCACTCGATCTGAATACAAGGCACATTTCTATGCATATTCATGGCACCTGAATGTCACGCACGTCACAGTGAATCTGAAAAATCTGTGAGTTCTTTGTGCTTTTCAATTTCACTTTCTTTCTCGACTACTTCTTGAGGAACACAGCCACAGGGTGAGGGATGATTCATCTGATGGTACGAGTTGTTTCTCCTGCCTAACCTGACCATATGCTCTACGCTTTCTCCACTCACTGCACTTCGTCTTCATCTGTTCAAGTGTCTGCTTCAAACCTCCCCTCAACAGAATCCGGGTACCTTTAACCTGTTGCCAATCCTCACCCCAGTGTTTGGCGATAATATTAGCAGATGCAGAAAAAGTATGACATGACTATTCTGTGGCTGCTGTGTGGTACGGAAGTACGTGTCGCAAAGTAAAAACAATGGCACGCCAGTGTATTCGCAGTTGTGGTATTTAGATATGCTCCGTCTCTTTCGGTGGTGCAGCGCATGCGAGTGTAGTGTGGCCTACAGCCACACATTAATCCGAGTTGTTTTATTAAATTAAAGGCTTATTAGTGACAGCTCTTACGTTTCGTCCTCGATGTACTTGAGCAGAGTGAGGGCCTTTCTGTGGAGCAGCAGGAGGAACTGGGCCAGGTAGGTGCTCCGCAGGGACAGGCCAGGCTTCAGCATGAACACCTGGGGACGACACCGGATGTCAAATAGTAATCCAGGCTACAAGTCAGTGGGAAAGGCTTCGAAAAATACCCCCCCTTGAAAATGAACAACCACGGCGATCACATCACCAGTTTCATGGAAGCAAGTATTTCAAACATGTGCTGCAGTAAGAACAAAACCAGTGACTGTTTGAGGCTACATCAAACAAAAAAGTAGAGACAATATACCTTCAAATATACATATATTGTTCATGGCAACAATGAACAAAAGTAGAGACAATATACTTTCAAATATACATATATTGTTCATGGCAACAATGAACAAGCTGTTTCCTAAATAACATCAAATTCACCCACACATTTTCAAGCCATCATAAGCAGCAGCTGGTTGAATCCTCGTTTTAGGCCGATCAGCTGCACATCATTAAACAGCAAAAAGCTTTCAAGGTTATCCGTTTGTATTGATGGAAATATTCCTTCCATTTTAAAGTGGGTTCAGCATCTGTGTATCTATAGGAGACATCTAATAAGCCACATCTTTGCAGTGGTAGAACATTTCTATGATGACCAATTTAAAATGAACAAAATTCTGATCTTCGGTCTTTGTCCCTTGATGAAGTATTTGGTGATGGAGGGTTTCTAGCAGGTTCTACAGCATATCAAGTACAGTCCTCTTTCCTTTTCTTGAAAAGGAGCTTTTCTCCATCATTTTCTGAATCATATTATACTTCATTATGATGAAAAATGTTGTAATTTTCCTTATATTAACAATGTTTCTGTTGTTATTAGGTTACTTTGTGTTTTTTGTCTTGTTTTTCATTTCTACTGACTCGATTAGGGTTGCGCTGTGTTGCTTTTTATGGAAAAATACACAAAATGATGATGCTATAGACTTACCTCATCTATAAATGACTTCACCAAAATGTCTTTATGCATGACGTCCTGAAATATATTCCTATGGACAAAAAAAAAACATCGCCGTTATACCATTCATTTTGCAAAGGAAAAGTAAGTGTATTGAAAATGTAACACATATAAGGGATGTGTGTATGTCTTACAGGTCAGGCGTGAAGCTTTCATCAGTGTGAATGACTGTATCTGGGGGTATGTCCTCCTCGCTGTCCGTCTTCCAGAGCGCGCTCAGCTCTGACCGCATGTAGCGTCGCTGGTTGTACGTGTGCTCGTGGCACGGCGGCATCTGCTTCACCGTGTTGATGTCGACGTCAATGTGTGTGGTCGGGTACGGGGAGTAGAGCACCTGGCGGAATGGCAGGACAAAGCTACCTGTGGAATCCTGGGAACAAAGTGAAAAAAAAACTATTAGGAATAAAGGCCCATTATTCACAACCTGCCAACTCTGGGCTAATCATATAACCTGGTCTGATTGTTAATATTATTTATGTCTATTTAAAGAACAATAGAAGGCAGCACACTTTATTAAGACCACATAAAAAAGCTTAATGTGCTGGGGCACATTTGTGCAGTCTAATTAAAAAAAAAACAACAGAAAAGCAACCATTTCAGGTCTGAAACCTGACAAAATAGGTCAGAACAACAGACAGGGCCGAAGCAAACAAGTAGACAAAAAAAGAAAAGAAATTACTAATTTAAATCACATTGGGCTGATGAGAGAGAAATGGTGGCTACCTTGAGCAGACCCTGGACAAACAGGCCTGTGTCATACTTGAAGGAAGCGTCTGCCTTGCAGAGGCGGGAGCACTTCCTCTCGCCCGGGGTGAGGAAGAGGCACAGAGTTCGCACAATCTGCACGAAAATATTAGCTTCATCAAACACAGTGACAGTGCAACTCTTTCACGAAAGGGGCCGGCAAAACCAATTATATTTCAACCCGAGACAGAGATTTAACATAGCAACAAAACAGCACACTTTAAAAACAACTTTAAAACCAAGCAGATAATTACACATTTTGTCTGTGTGCAGCCACTTGTCCAGTAAATTTACCTTGTTTACTTTTTCTGGGTTGCTTCCAACTACTATTGAACAGCCACACGTTTGCAGGTGAGAGCTGATGGCCCTGAACCATAGAGACGAAGAGGTGCAAATTAGAGCCATCGAGTCCAATCATCATTGTTCTCATTATGAATGTCAGCACTAAGGAATGATGACTGAGACAGAGGATCCGAATCTAAAAAAAAACATTAATGAGGCTAGAAGAGGAATTAAGACATTTTCATTGATTTTAAATTGATGTTTTTACCCATATAGTTTTGATCGTGTTCTGCATCTTTTGACCCATGTTCGACAAATTGTATTATTTGATTGGTCATTAAAAAGACAATTTTGCCTCAATATTTTAAAACTACATCCTGCATTACTTTAAATAGTAGAACAGTCAAGATACCGTATTACAGGCACTTTGTCCTGTCCACAGGATGGTGAACTAATCCTATTCAGCTCAGGGCAATTGGGAGCATCGTTGTCAGAATGGACTTTCCAGACTCTCAACACTAAACGCCAATTTAGGTGTCACCCTTTCTCTGGAGGAAACTTCGGCAAAGTGATGGGCCATTACTCATTGTTGGTAAGGGTTGATGGGTGTTAAATGGGCATTGTTCATCATCGGTCTCCATTTGGCTATACCGGAGAGCTTACTTGTGGAGGAAATCCTCATGGCAGCTGTCCCCGATGTCATCATCATTCAGCACGGTGTCTTTTATCTGCTCAGCAGGAGTGAAACAACCAGATGAGTAATTTAAAAAAATTGGGTCTCAACAAAAACAAATGTGCTGAGGGCCAGCAACATGAAAATAAGGGTGCAGGAACTGCATTGTTTCCCAGGGCAGGAAACAGCAATTCTGGGAGCTTCTCTGTGCTACTTTTGTTATAATTAGCAAATGTGTTAAATCAAATTGAGTGGTGACTTCTCGAGAACCTGGATAATTCAAACCTCTGAAATATAGGCTGAGAATATAAACCATCAAGTTTGGACATTTGCTTCAAAATGCAACCCAGCTCCTTAAACTACCATGTTGATTTAAGATATTTATAGACATTTGGTTTAAATAATGAATGAAAATAATATCTGCCATGATGGTTAGGGTTAGAATTTGTGTATTTTAGTTTTGGGGATACATTAAGTATCATTGTGTTGGTCTCTCTATACATTCACTTCACAAAAATAAATAGTTTCTCCTATCCTTTGTAATGCGTGCATGGATAGGAGAAACAATTTGCACGTGCATGTGTGTGTGAGACGCTCACATCTATATCCTCTTGCACACTGTGTGACTTCATAGAGGCCAACAGCTCCATGATGGGGACAATCTCCAAGCTTAATACTGAGATGATGTTGTAGCCCTAAAGATGAAGGGAAAAAGAAACAGTAAACGTTAGCACAGCACAAACACCACAGCTTGAGTGGGGCTGATGATCATTATCATCATATGGATTTCAGAACTTGTTTGTGTCCCTGTTCTGCATTCTACTCAAAAACACGAAGCCTCATTCTCTTAGAAAAAAACAACAACTGATGAAGGGGTATTGTTCATGAAACGTAATGTACATCCATAAATGTAGTGTAGGTATAATTGAACACATCAGAGCTAAGCCGATAAAGCAGCCAGGGGACTTTTACCAGCTTTTTTACCACCATAAAATGTCACAGCAGCTACTCTTTCTTCATTAGTTAAAGTGTTTTTTTTCTAATTTATGGGATATATTTAAACAATGATTGTTTACATTAGGAAATAAGTAAAAATAAGTAATATTAATGTTCATTTAATAATTGTTAATGCTCCAAAATAATGTACTCATAATAGGTCTAAGAACAGTCGTACTTTTACAGTGAATATTTTAGTATCAATACACAATACCAACACCCTTCACCAGAACCAGTACAATGATACGATACAGTGCATTGATAAGAGATGAAGTCCAGTTTCTCTTTGACTCAGTGCTCAGTGCCAAAAAAGTATTGAGGGTGGATACTCTGCCCTAAAGCCAGTTAGAAGCATTTGTCAGCTTTAAGAACCCCGGCAAAAAGGAAAAAGCTATATATGTATTTTTTATTATATATTCTAAAAGTGACACAACACAACCAACGGAGCAGCAAAAAAGCCAAACAGCAGGTAAGTCAGTCAAACTAAAACCCCTCCAATACTTATGTCAGCAAGAGCAGTCAGACAAGAGGAATGCAGTAAAACTAACAGTAGTGATAAAGATGCAGAACGCAGGAGATTGATAAATGGGCCTGTATAGCAATGTCTCTAATTGTGATTCATTTCAAGGAAATGGGTGTCAGCTTATTTTTTGCGGCCCTATTATAACCTACTCAGTAGTTTTCTCTACATGAGTTTTAGCTCACAGACCTAATTAGCAAAGGTCCTCCACGTTGTAGCGAGTGTGGAACTTTATTATTCTGCCAATGCCATTACGGTCCCAAATGGATGGAACAGAGGCGATATATTACCTAATAACTATTTGAATTTATAAAGTGAGGTTAGATAGGGTTTTAAACTACCTTCTATGAGTATACATAGTGTATAGTGTATATCATAGTGAATACTAATATATAATAATATATAGGAGTGACATACCTTCTGCATCCAAATGCGGCCCTTGCGGATGACGTGTTTCAGCCTCTCCACACAGATGGTGTGCAGGGGCAGGTAGAAGGCCAGCTCGGTCTGGGGCAGGATGATGGACAAGGCACAGGTGTTTTTGTCGCCCTTCAGCTCGCCGTCAAAGATCAGCGACACGATGATGACACCCTTCTCTGCCAGGACGAAGAACTTGACGTCCACGGCGCCGCACTCGGCACTACGCAGGATCTCCCCGTTGAGAGTGTGGTTGGCCAAAAATGTGACCTCTCCATCGCTGAGGTACATGACTTGTTCGCCCTTCGGTGACCAGATGTGGCGCACCCGGGGACCCAGGATGTTGTCCCAGTAGGCAAAGGTGGCAGCCAGCAGCGGACATTCTCCCTCCACGGCCACTTCAAACTTCGCCACGGCAGGTGACTGGGGCGGACAGCCAGAAGACATTGAAGTGTTGTGGGAACGTCAGCGTTTTCTCAAAGCCTGAAGGATATTCAACCTATGTCAACGCAAAACACAACAACAGGTGTGTTTATGGTCACCTTTATACTAAAACTAATACTTAAAACTATTTTCAAAGTAGTTGAGAGAAGGTTGTGGACAAACAGTTTTAAAGGTCTCCCAAACTGAAGATCTCACAAGCTAGATACTGAAATGGCATAATTATCAGAGATTATGGTTTAGACTTATAATATCTAAATCTGACTTCTTCATACTTCTGTGTGATCAGGAAGGTACTATTTGTTTTTATAACCAGACTCAGTTTAAAGGTTTTATTAATTTTCCCACGAAATAGTCAGACATAAACAGATGGGCAGTTGTCTTGTTACCATGTAGCTGTGTAAATCTGGCATTATATACACAGTGTATGAACATGCAAGAACATATTACCTCAAATAAGTCGACACACAAATAGGCTGACACCCTAGACGTACGTGTTGGGAAGTTAAAAAATGATAAGGGTCCGTTTAACCACTGAGTATTTCGTAGTAAAGCAAACTCTATGCTAGCTTGCTAACTAGCGTTAGCCAAACAGTGACATAGGAGCAGCACAGATTGACACTGCTGTGACTTACTGGCCGTCTTGTTGGTGCCAACCACACAGCGTTCCCAGAGGACGAGTAGCGGATGTCACACTACAGTCACCACTGCAGCATTTTCTTTCTCTGTTACTGCTACAGACCATAACATTTCAATGGTGACTAGCCTGTACGCCTGTACGTCTGTACGCTACTTCCTCCAACGTCATCGTGACGAAGGGGCACGTCATCGGCGGACAGGGCGCACAGCGCCCTCTGGCGACAGAGAAGCAGCGTTGGCCGGTGATGTCAATGATGTCATTTTTATTCCAGGCGGCCCCCTGCAGAAAAGGACTAATTTAAATTCATTTTTATGGATCGTGCTCATTTAAATGGTTCTATGCAGAGGGCAGAAGACTTTGTGTTTGCATTTTCATTTGATCGCTCTCAGGGTCCAGTGGTGCAACGGCAATCTACTTCCAGTCCCGCTCTCTTTCTTCCCCATACCTCATACCTGTAGACGAAATGACATTCACCCACAGTATTTGGCTGCACATCTCCACCAGTATCACCAGACCATACCTTAAGCTTCTTTTGTTGAAGTTCTCTCTGACACTGTTATATGTAGGAATGCTAAAACGTTCTTAATCCTTGAGGCTGAGGATTATTTGCATTTGTTGTCCAGTGAGCCCCTGCCCTAACAAACATTTGGACCAAATATACATACACACCTATTCTTGACACTGTACACCTCCTTTTTCAGTTATTGGCCTCAGCAGGATGCTAATGACTATGCTGGAGCTCTTGGCTCTAAATGGCTCATCAGCAATTAAGACTCTCAACAGCCTCTGCAAACAGAAGGCTCAAATTTTGTAACACAATTACACCTTGTTTGAGAGGACGGCGGCCGTGCTACCATATACACTATGTCATGCGGTGTCCTGTCTCAGTCCTGAGCCGTTTCTATTACTTTTGGCCCCCAGCTGACATCCATTCTCATCAGTCAGTCTCTGGCTGCGGTTTTCAATTTCTTCTGAGGGCCTCTCGTGGCCTGTTGCGATTCCGGACTGCAATTCTCACAGAGTAAACTTGGGGGTGGATGGGGTACAAACACCATGCTGCTGTTCTCTACAGGTTTTCGCCTGACTCCTTTCACCAACCTCCAGTAAAAAGTTTTTTTTACAGTAGAATAACCAATACGTTTCTATACTTATATTACAGAAGAAGGTTAACCAGTGATTGGTTGTGGTATTCAGATTTGTCACCTTTAAAAGAACTTTTTTTTGTAGCTCTATATGCAATGGACAAACAAAACTGAAACAAAGCCAACACGCTTTTTGTCAAGAAGGTCTATGTATTGGTTTATATTTCAACCTTTAGATGACATAGGTACAAATAATGCTGGGAATTTGCTCTCCTTAAACATGACAAACCTGGTGACCCGGCAGGAGTATTAAAAAAGTGTTACTGTCTCTCAACATACAGGACATGAATGCTTGCTCTAAAGAATACTGAATATTTTTTGACACATTCTCCTCCTATTCTTATCTTGAGGAATTCTTTGCCTAACCTTTTCTGTGTCCTGTCAAAGTGTCAGCCCTCCTCGCAGTGACTGAATGGCCACGAACGGCAAGTCCCCCAAAGGTAGCTTTTTTTTTGGACAATGTGTGGACAGATAGCCAGCTCGTCCAGTTAAAAGCAAAAGCTTCCGAAGTTTTCAAGGTCACTGACTGTCAACAGTCGTTCACGACAATCGGTGTACCTCCCGGCCTCCCCACCGATGAGAGCAGCACTGCAGCCTCGCCACCACTCACAACATTCTGCTGGCATTTTCATCGAGCTATTTTAATATTAATGTGACGTGTAATGTAGCAGATTTTTGTCTCGATGAACTCTTTGTGGCTTGTTTATGAATCAAACTCGTTTTATCTCTGTCCCAAAGATGACTCGGCACAGTAGAGAGTGGTACATGTTTTCAACTATTATAATGCCAGTAAAAGGACATCACACGAAAGGACCTCTTTCTCTGTCTATCTGGGATAAATACATCCCTGTTGCTTCCCAACCATTCCCTTAGACTTTTGGTTGTACAATGTAAAATGATCATGGGGTTGGAAAAGACATTGCATATATACTATATAAATAATATATAATCATTTTACACTGTAATACCAGAGAACCACAATGATGCAATCAGACTTACCACCCACCAGTCAGGGGAGGCTTGCCCAGTAACTTGTTTACTGGCCGTGTAGTACACTGTAATGGTATTACCTTACTGCTTGAAGGTTTTCTTTCCACCAGCAGCAGAGCTTGGATAGTCATTGTGCGTCACCCACAATATCCTTGTGTCTCTAAATAAGACTCCTGTTTTGAGGTCTGCTGCTTTTCAGTGGTTTGTATGGCTCCTAGCCGCAGTATTAAAGTCACCATCTTTGAAGCCAAAATCTTTATTATTATGTCAAACACATGTATCAAGAACTATAAGCCTACAAATAATGTATGTGCTATTATCTATTTGGTTAAAGATATAGGCCAGATGACTATGTAGAGGAAAAATTAGACAAATTGAGGCTGTTTCCCTCGTTTGTCATATTGATGCCAAATAAACCTTGCACTGCACAAACCTTAGAAGCTCTGAAACCTAACTAATCTAACCAATCGCTGAGCAGCGCAAGTTTTTTTGCCATGTGGCAACATGTTCCTTTAACTGATGGATTATTGAGAGTTGTTGCCTTTAATAATATTTCTCAGTTCTGCTCATTCCCAACATTCTGACATTCATTATCCCTAATGGGGCTGCTTGGGCTTTATAGTTGTATTCTTGAAAGAGGCAACTATTTGTGTAATATCCTATATTACTGGCCTCTCAATGCGCAACCCCGTCCCACATCCTCTCTCACCACCCAGCTTTAGACCCAGCCATTAAAGATTGCATTATGCTGTATCATCCTCAACTTTTCAGCCGCTCTGATTTGGTTTGACATGCACCTTCTGTGAATGTAGACTCGGCTCCCTCTCACAGCAGAAAGACCATTTTTTTTCATATTTTATATATTTGCAGGGCTTTCATCCCAGCTCATCATTCGATTAGGTGGGCAGACTTTGTGTGCAGTAGTCGGGCGCTGTTGTCCTCCGTTGTCATTTGCGCCACATGTGTCCTAATGAGTGGGAGGCAAACGTGTCTGTGCTGCCTGTTTACCACAGCCTCCTTCTATCAGTGTGAGAAATGATTTATTTAACCTTCACCAGCGCTGGTTCCACTCTTTTTTTTCGGATAATGACTCACTTCATGAAAACAAAGTTTTTACCGATTATTCGGCAGCCACATTCTTGGGCCTGCGTGCTGATGACAGGAAGGGGTTTTCAGTTTGCAGATCACATTGTGTTTACACTACAGCTATGTGGCTCTAAGGTTGGCTTTGTCAGTCTAGACGAGAAAATGTCAATTCAAGCTTTTTTTGGTCAAGACATACATGGTCCCGAGAGGAGGACATCGAATGATCCATTGACCTTGCCTGTAACCTTCCCATTAAAAAATAAATAAAATAGAAACATATCAACTCGCCTTAAGTGTACTTCAGGTTCAATGCTACAGTATTTTGATGCTTTGATGATAGATATGCAGTAAATGCAGTTGTTAATTGCCAATTGTTAAATCCCTTGGAAAAAGCTCTTGGTTTAGTGACATCGATGTAACTGGCCACCTGCTTCCCCTTCTGACTTGAACACTCGGTGGAATATTAATTCATTCATTTTAATCTTTCATTATAAAGAACAAATACATGACATGTATGAAGACAGCAGGGTTTCAAGGTACGAATGTTACATTTTCTAGCCTTGTTGAAGACAGCCTCACCGCTTGATAGCATCTCAGTGGTGTTTCGAGTGAATCCGTAATGTGTTTGGCACAATAAATACCATATGAATTGCTAATACAATTAATTGGGGATTTTGGGTACAAAGAGCTGAACTGGATGACTGAGCAGTGATCTGTGCATAGCTTTGAGGTGACGGAGTCCGGGGCTGTGTCTCTGTATCCGTGGTTCACTTCATTAGTGTCACTGGTTTTTTTTTGCTCAGGGAGACGTGATGGAGAGCAGCATCTTTTTTCATCTGACGTTACGTGGACAGACAGGCTCCCGTTTCCAGGCCCGGTCCGGCGTGGCCTGATGCCCGCTGCCAACATCCATTAGGATCGGTTTAACATCAGTCCGTTCGCCAACATGGCCACGAGAAATGGGGCAAAACCACCCTCAGAGCAGCCTCCGGGGCCTCCATGAATCTTAGCTTCCCTCATTCTGCCACCCTTCTCCACTCTCGCTGTGAAACAACCTCCTCTTTTCCCGAGGGGACATCCGAAAGTATCACACGTAGCGAGACATGAATACACGTTATAAAAAAAGACAACGAGAAGAGCGTTACAGATGAGTCGTAGAAGAACGAGGCTCGGCAAAGGCCGATTCTGCCAATTCCAATTCCTCCTCAATTTTTGGGAAAAAGATCAAGTATATACAGGCTACCGGGCCATAATAAGCCCAAGCCTTTGGTGTTGTTTCAAAGGGGGCTGCAGGTTGGAAACATGGCACAACAACAACGATCTGTGTTGCCATCCGAAAGGGGGAACTTCAAAGAAGCTCATTTTCTCCTGCCCAGCTGCACTGTGGCACGCCGTCACGGCCCAATCACTATAATGAGTTTTTTTTTTTTTTTTTTTTCGGAATAGACAGATTCCCCACTGCAAGCTACTGTACGGAATGACTCAACTTCTCTTTCAAAGACTAATCATCAGATGTTGTGATGATCAATGAGAGGAGCTTTAATAGCTCACGCGCTAGCCGACTGAGGAGCAACACTGGCAGGTTAGAGGGGGTAACACCAAAGGAAAATTGAAATTGTACTCAAAGCATTGGAGCATAGGTAAACAGAGTCAAAAATCTGTACTTTTACAAAGTGTCAAATTCATAATAACTCCCTCTTATAATATATGTAATAATAAAATGTTATATTATGTGAACACTGGGTTTCCTGAAAACCTGCCCCCGAATGACTCCATCAATACAAATGACTTGGAATTTTAATGTCATGAACCACTCAATAACCCGAGAAACCTCCAAAAGCCCCTCGGCCCCCCCGCACAGGGTGAAAGAACTGAAGTTAAAACGCTTTCACTCAGCCCTGACAACCTGTATGGTCAAAAGGACGCTTCCCCTTGAGCGAGCCTTCATCGGGGGGAACGAGCTGTGACAACGCCGTGGCTCGGACCCTCTTTGATTTGGAACGCGTCCCTTCGGGGTTTGATCGCTTCCCACATCACCCGCACACGCTTTCCGTTAATACGCACCCGCCGACAGGAGGGGGGAATTTTCTATGGGTTCCCATCGATGTCAAACATAATTGTGTGTCTTTAAACAACGCCGGCTATCGTGTCTTCTGACAAGAGCGCTTGTTGCATCTGGTCACCGACTGTGCGTCGGCATATCTGGCTCAAAAAGGCACCAGTTATTGTCCGGCACATGCCCTGCTGCCTGTGTTTGTGTAGGCATTTCCTGCCTCACGTGTGCTCAACACGCTTTAGTCATAATGCCATGAGCCCTTTAAACACCTGACTCTGCTCTCCCATTCGCTGTGCTGATATCATTTGTCGAAAGTGTTGTTTTCCTAGTCGCTCTCTTTGGCAAACTTGCACGTGTATGCTTTTCTCGATCATCCGCGGCTAACCATCGTCGGCTGAAAGTCTGACGACGCACGATTGAAGACGTTTCGTCGGAGGTCTTCCGTTTTTTTTCAAGGCTGCCAAGAATCCCTAACTCAGCAGCGAAAATGAATCGGGCACATTACAAACAAAGGGCAGGCAACGACTGTCACGGCACCGCGGCACTGCGTGAGCGCTTTCGTGTGTCATTCCGCACGTCTCACCCTGTGACACACGCAAAGCTACAACAAAGCAGGGCGGGGGATGGCGTCACCCACCTCATCTGGGAGTGCAGGTTCCTGTCATCTCCCAGAGAGAGTTTTTTACTCGCCACCGGATGGAACCGGTCGCACTGAGAAAAAAATTGCAAAAAGTGCATGTGGCGCGGCGCACGGCCACCGTGAAGGGGGGAAAAGCTGCTGTAGACGTGTCCACCATCTCCTGGATGAACCGACACCTCACAGAACGACTGGGGTCTTCCCAACTGGGCATTGCTCTGCCTGACAGTGCGGTGAATCATAGAGTAGCTCCGCGGGGGGACCGCGCTGCCTCTCCCGCTTCCTGTTGACCTTGTACTCCTCAGCATTCGATAGAGCTCGGCAGTGGTTGGGTGAATAAGTTATGGCAGGGAGGGGTACGGGGAACCGCGAGATGATTTTTTTGTGTCTCTGTTGAGTGCTCTAGGGGGGAAAAAAAAAAGAAAAATCGTGTTGTTGTTGTGTGGGTGATCGACCACAGAAGCTACAGCAGGCAAATACACCGGCTGTGTGTATTCTGGGAGCGGATGGTGAGCTGGGACTACAAGTACCTGGGCATCCACATTCATAATGGAGGGAAGAAGACCAATCAGGCAGTAGACAAGGACGGGATGTGAAGATTATTAGCAAAGAAATTCTCTCTGTTGTTGCCGGGGGGAACAGGACACCGTCAGGTTGAGTAAATTGAGCAAGAAGGCCGGGCTTTGGAATTGGCCGCAATCCATACGTTTAAATGTAATTTCTTTGGCCTCTTTGCCTTAATTTGATAGAGGCAGGAAGTAGATGGTCTTGCCTGCTGGGAATAGAGGGGACCTATTAATATTCTGCTGTCAGGCCGCTCCTAGACACATCTGAAGTATTGGTGGGTAGAAAAAAAAAAAGAAGTTCATTATGGATACTTCTATGGCCACCCTCTCCCCCGTCCACTGGACAGACAGCGGGGCATTTTCCAACAGACCGGCACAGGAAATAAGAGGCGAGCGACCAAACACCCAGACCACCCAGCATAAATCCATACCCGCGCGAAGATTATCTCTGCATCGGAAGTAATCCCCATTCATACTAGCCCGCCTGAGATACATAACACGTCTCACTACGGTGTTCAGAAACAATATCTATCTATCTCTCTCTCTTTCTCTCTCTCCCTCCCTCCCTGCCTTTCTCTCTCCCTCCCCCCCTCTCTCTCTAAAAAACACACATCTCTGTGTCCTTTTTTTAACTGTACCTCCTTTATTGAACCTGGTGCTGTATATAAAGGCGCTTCTTTGTCTCACACAGGTCTTCTTGGGCCCAGACCAAAGCTTCCCCCAATCCCTTTGAACTTGTCTTCTAATTCCCTGTGCCTGAGTGCCAGTGGCCATTTGTTTGCTCTGGCTCTGCTCAGAGCTCGGGCTTGCGCAGTCAGGCATACGCGATTCTCGACAACTTGTTTTTGTATTTCTGTGTTTATTTATTTGCGTTTTTTGTTTTTCTGTTCCAAATTCGGTTACTCTACTATTTGACGTCTCGCGGTTCACGTTCAAATCCATGTTCGGTACCAACGCATTAAAACACAGCAGACCAGTTCTGACTGAGTTCGGAATTAGAAAGGAAAAAAAAAACAAAAAACACACACCTTATTGATAGGATTGTTGTTTAGGAAGGGCTTAATATTCATCCAAGTATTTATTTTTTTATTGTTTGAACGTCTGCGTGATTCATACCATACAAACAAGAAAGCCGGCTTACCGGTATGAAGGCATGCCCTTGATTAACTGTATATGTTGAGATCTTTTCCAGAGAGGCTCATTTGTGCCCCGCTGCTCTTGCGCCGACACATGGCTCGGTGTCAACCCCGGTCTTATTTCTGCAGATTTAAATTCCTCCAGACGTCCTTCCTATACACCGCCAAGACATTAAGGGACTCCCAGTCGTTTCCAAACAGTGACAGCCTCTGGAAGCGGGCCAAGCACAGACAGCTGTATGGGTTTCCCGTGCGCCTTTTTATCCTGGATCAAACAATCAAACAAGACAACATGAAACACGCCGCACTGCTACTTCCTCTGTGCGTTGTTCCCCCTTTTTTTTGGGGGGGGGGAGAGCCGAAGAAGCTGTCATGATTATTCCGGCTGCATCTCTCTTCAGACGTGCTTGAAGTGACATTCTGCCGTCTGCAGGATCAGTGCACCTCTCTTCGCCGCGCCTCGCTCGAGACAGGGATGCACATATGTATTTAGTAGCAGGTGATCCTCGTTACCCCGGTTCACCGCAGCTTTTTGGCTCATTACTTTGAATTGGGCAGGCGGGCAAAATTATCACATAGTAGTCGTCGTAGTTGCCATATTGTTCACAATTTCCCCGACACACTGCTGGCTGCAACTAACTTGGATGCATCAAGGATCATCAGAGTCTGTGCTGCGTGGGGATGAGCCAAAAGCCGTTTGCGTGGTGCGCCTCCTGCTATCTAAAAGCTCTCTGCCCACATTAACAGTAGCAGCGCTGCATACACTCGGACTCAAATTCAGGTATTTGAAGGCTTGAAAAGAAAAAAAATTAAACTTTCATTAGCCGATATCTCGTGGGTTTATCTCCTCTACTTATGCCGCCCATTCGGCTGGTAATTGCGTTTGGCCCCTCAGGTCCCTGTCATTCTTTCCCTCTAATTAACTCTCCTGACCCTTTAAGCTGGGCCGTGACCTCTTCATCCGCAAAAGGCGCTGACTTCTGCCTCATCCCTTTGACTGCTGGCTGACATGTGACCAGCGTTTAAACGGAGGGGAGGAATCCGAGGTATTCGTTGCACTTTCTCAAGAGTTTTAATTGTTTTTTTTTTAAGTCAATTAATGACGAGCATTCATCCAGACCAAACAGAATGTGTGCAGCTCCCATCCATTACGGATTGGATAAACTTGTAACACTGGTGGAAAAACCAACCGCCCTTGGCCAGTCCTCCAGAACGCAGCAGATTCACTGGTGACTCGCTGACAGAAACAGAGCCGAGAAAAGACGACAGTGCTTTGGGAGAGCAAATTCCCGTTGAACAATGGGCCTATTTAAAGCTGACTGGGAGGCTTGTTGTAGGGAGAATTAATGTTTGAATTAATCAGCACCTAGCTTTGCTTTTCCACTGTGATTTAGTGTCTGCGGGAGGAAACGGGACCACGGAGTCATAACTCCCAAATGAATCATTTATAATCATTGATCTGACTCGCAGGCTTACTGTAGTGCAACAGTAGAAAGCGAATTAACATGCACGGACGAGATGCGCTGACATGCAAATAAGACGTTTCTTCTCATGTTATATTTTTTTAATTACGGCAGTGCTATATATATATATATATATATATATATATATATATAAGCAAACCACAGTGCTGCTGAGTATTAAGCTCCTAACAGCCCACAGGGCTGGGGCTCACGCAGCGTGCAACCCAAGCCCACAGGGCATCTCTAATGTGACTGTAATTCTCCTCGGTCTCAGCACAAATCACACCGCAGGCCCCCAGGCAACCAGCCGTGGTGCGACGTCCTGCAGGTGAGGGGGCCTTCGTGAGAACACATGGCAGGCTGACACAACTCAGGAAGGTCTCAAAATGACACCACGTTGATGCTTTTCAACCCCCCCCAAGCTCTGACGACACATCAATTCAATACACACCCCGGGGGTCGACTACTGGTGTGATGCTTCTTTTCTATTATTGTGCTCATCTTTCACTCAGCACCCCCGCCAAGACACTTGCCACGAGCTGCGTTTTAATGGCGCAGGTTCCACAGAGGTGAGAGGAGCGGTGCTCCACTTTGATCGGCACAGGGTTAAAAGAGGGGGGGTTGGTGGTGAGGGCCGTGAGCTTCCCCCGCTGCAGGTTTGGGACGTCATTTGATATCCAATTAAAAAATCAAATAAAAACACTGATTTTCATTAGCAGGGTTTAGGGTTTAGGGTTATAAATAAATAAATATGCACCTGTTATTTTTTTTTATTCTATTATTTTTTCCCATTTAGCATTTTTGGACCTTTTGAAATACATGAACTTTTGGGATTTCACTTGTTTTGGCATTTTAGTTTGTTTCGCCTAGTTTCCTGTTTTACTTTGCAGTTTGTTTCCTTGTGTTTGACTTCCTGTCCTTTCCTGGTTTCTCACTCTTCTTGTCATGGTCGTCCCTGGCCTGTCGTATTTCACCCGTGTCTGTCTAAGTATCGCTTGCGTTCAGTTATCCCTGCCTTGTTGGTGTGTTTAGTCTAGCTGTGTCCAAAATCCAGTGAGCGCCTCCAATGGACCCGACCAATGAATGCAGTGGCCTACATCGGCATCGCTCGTCAGTTTCATTAACCTCTGTTACCCTTATTACACTTACCATGTAAAGAAGAGGCTGAAACCAACTCAATTAGTGAAGATATTAACCACAGAGTCAGTAGTCGGGACCAAGGGACCAAGTAGCTGTAGTTGTAAAATCATTGACCGTTTTAAAGTGAAAGTGAAAGTTACATCCATTCTTTTTTTCATAAATTTGCGAGATGAATAATGCATCTGTTCCTCTTTGAAAAGGGACATGAAAGTGATGGGAGCGGTTTCATCCGATTCACAAAATGCCTGCTTCCTTCTGATATTCACAGCTGCAGAGCGTTAATCACTGGAAAGCTTCAGATGGAGAAACTTCCAACAAAGAGAGAAGATGCCCATGCTGCAATTTTGCGGGCTGGAAACAGAATTCGGACTCTGACGCACCATCTGTTTTACTTGTCCGTGTTCTGCACCATTAGGTGGAGGATTCTGTCTGGTCTGAATGTGTCTATTTTTGGTCCACGAAATGTGAACAAATATGTCAGTAACCGTTTTTAATATCCTGTAATTGTTATTGCATTGTGAGGGGAAGGACGGCTCCTGTGTTGATAGATGCTCTGAGGAGGATGAGATCTACTCTGTGGCTATAGAGCAGCAGCTGCCGCTACGCCAGTACAACACCAGCGCGAGCGCCATCAAAACCGGGCGATAACGTTGCATTTTTACAGTCCCTCTCTGAGGGCCCCTCTGGGGTCCTTGCGTGGCATGAACCCGCCTCGACCGCAGACCGCCCCCATTAGTGACTGACCTTTCATTATCGTCTCTACATCGTTGGGCCAGTCCCAGGGCACCAGCAAGAGCCACCGCACCAAACTCCAATATTTTTTATCGATCCGGGTTACTGCGAAGCCCACGTCGGACCGGCAAAGATGTCTGGAGGGTCCCGCAGAGTGGAAAGTGGCAGTGATTGGAATTAGTAACGGAGGGGAGGTCTGGAGGAAGAGCAATCGCTTATTGAGTTTGTTTATGAACATGCAAGATGCGATGAGGTGGATGGTAAATAAACTCTTGATTCAAAAATTTCATTTATAGGAAGAAAAAAATGAATTGTATTGTTCTTATTTTCCTACTTTATGTATATAATGGGATACATGAGAGGGAAATCAGTTTTTTGAGAAATTACTCAATGTGCTATTAAATGTACTGCAGGGTGCGTTCATGACCAAGGCCCGGCCACGCCTGTCATCTGGCTGGGTTTGGACAAAACTTTCGAAATGATGTTCAGTATATCTTATATATTATTATCTCAATTCCTTCCCCTAGATGTCTAAAACATCCACTCCCTCTACTTCAAATAAAGATAAATCTAACGGGGAGCAAAAAGGCAGCATATCATTTATCCCAAAGTCTCTCCAGGACTCACAGTTAATAGGCAGCATAATTGGTCCGTTCCTGTCGGATGAGGGTTTGTGTGAAAGAACGTAAAATAGTGAAGCCGGCTGTTGAAGAGCGATGATTTAATAAGACAGGTTGAACCTATAACCCTCACTGCAAATAGCCAGACAGAGGCCGGGAACAAACTCTTCTCATGGCAATCAATGGCCGACCAATCAAACATCCCATGTGGCGAATGTCTGGAAACCTGGCTATCAAGCGTGGTAGAGATTTAGCTTCGGCTTAAAATAAAAAATGAAAGCGGAGAGTCGACACTGAACGCTGTAGGCGGGCTCCTAGTCTCCGAGTTACTTTGACTCGTTCGCTTTGATGCAGCCGCAAAGGTTGTGACAGATTCTCTAAAGATCCTATATGTGATGAAATTATTCATGCCGGCGTGCATGGCCCTGAGTGCAAGCACCTCCGGAGTGGCAGCGAAAACAACACACGCTTTGGTTATTTAATTCACTTTTAGCGCCGGAGTCGACTATTTACTGCAGTAAAGGATGGTTTCGGGATCTAACCACAGGCATAAAACAGAGCTAATAACATGGTGTTTCCTTACCAAATCACACCGGGCTGGGGGATCTTTTTTTCACTACATTGCACATTAAAGAACCCCTGTTCCATGCCGAGTTAGAGGTGAGGAGGCGGCAATAGGCGCGGTATATTTCCCCTGCATGGGCTAAAATATTACGAATCTTAGGCAGGGCCTTTGAAGTGTCTCTCTTAATGCTATAAGCATCCTACATACTCCAAGTGAGCTGTTTTTCCACATAAAAGACTTGTCTTTTTTTTTACGTGCATGGTTACATAAAGTGAAGCTTTCGGTGATCGTTTCCTTTCATCTGTTTTGTCAGGTGAGGCCGGGAGCCAGGCAGCCGTTTACAGCTGTTTTTCTAAGCGAGGCACGTGGCCTGGATGAGGATTTATTGTAGTGACCTCATGGTAGGTCATGTTTTTACCTGAACTGGGCTCCGGGTCATGTGACTCGGCTTCACTTGCTTTTGATGCCACATCGACGTCGCGGCTCACAGGGTCTCGTTTCTGACGCTTCTTCCCTCACTCGTCCCAGTTTCCATCTCCTCTGATCAGCGCGGGCGGCGGAAAGGTCGCACGGAATCGCAGTCTTGCCGATATTCGTCCAGACCACATGGAAGCACAGCGCACAGTCGGATCTCACGGTGCGCAACCTCGGGGAAGCCGGTATACGAAATTGCCAATCAAAAAATTGGCAGCACTCGATTGCTGTGTAATTCCTCTACAAACAAAATGTTCTTAATCTACGCACGCACTATTTGGAGGGAGTCGGGGACATACGGTATGATGTTACATTATGTTATAGCATAATAGAAGAATATAACAATGTTTTTTTTTACCCATTTCAGTTGGAGCTGAGAATAATTGAAAATAATGCGTGTTGTCTTCTTACATGCAGTGACACTGAGGACTCTTGAGAGAGGCTCTTTGTCCAGCCACGCACACTCAAGCACGTGTCCCGCACGTGCCCCGCACATTAAACAATTTGAAGGAAATTCCTGTCCTTATCCATCGGTAACACAATTCATCATCTAATTAAACATTTATTCAAGGGGTATTTTGAAATGGACTTAAATTGCGGTTAACTCGAAATGATGTCGTAAACAACCGTGAAAAAAGCAACGCCTTAAATGACCATTGGTGAATATATCACCTTGTTTCATTATGCCCGTTTCTACATTTATCATACAGTTGGAAGAATGAATAGGGATGATAAATAAGCTTTGGACTACGTATAAGCTGCATCTGACTTATACAGCTAGGTGGATGATGAGTCATTTGCCCTTTTATTGGCCCTTATACCTGGCAGGACACATAGAGGGAGTTTTATCCGAGGACACATAAAAAGACAAATCCAATACTCCCCATATTATACCGACCACATGAGGAAAAATACCATAAAACCACTGAGTGGCTACAACAAAATCTTTACAACATGACATAATATTAAAGGCGAAAATCCGGACAAGGTTGGTAAAGTCAGGACTCTACTGTATTAATGCAATCCTCGGTGACAGAGAAATATTAGATTAGATATTTTAGGGAGTTTCTTTTTGAAAGCAGGGTAATATTAGAATTTGAACGAGTAAATAGGCCTAAAATAATCATACTGTAATGCACAAAGGATTAAAAACATACCAAGATTACACAAAGTTGGCACAATTTAAACTACTGAAACTCAAATTTTAGGGGTATGATTTATTTCAATTTGAAAATATACCCATAAATTTGACATATGAAAACAGTTATACAACCTTGAACAATTTATCACAACAAGATCACACAAGTTTAACACCCACTCCCCTGCAATACAAAGAATTACCCTCGATCTACCTTACGCCCCCCCCCCCCCCGCTTTTTTCGAAACATTGAAAACCTTTTCAAAACATAAAAAAAAAAAAAATGAAAAAACGAAACAACACAAGATTCCACTAGAACTTTCCAATTACCATCAAATAAATACCCAGAAACCCCTTGGTACCCCGGGAAGCACCCTGGGCACGCTAGCTTGAAGTGGTGCGATCAAAGAAAAAAATTGAAATTCAACCGATAAATCTGTGGAGCTCAACTTTGTCTTGTCCCAAAGAGGGCAGGGGCCAGTAAATCTTTGCCGTCGTGTCTGGTCACTGAATCTTTTATATCATGTGAAGGGATTTGTGTGGCAGGAAAATCTGCCCGTGATTTATTACGTTATACAGTGGGTTTAACATGCCATTTCTATAGCTGGAAGCCATTCCACAGTAATAACACCACTGACTAGTGCTATTTTTCAGGAAGTGTTACTTGTTGCTTTGTACCAAAACAAAGCTTGAGTTTCAGACCAACTTTTCCTTGAGTTTAGAAAAATCCCCAATATAATGTCAGAGTCATTGCAAAGGGGACAATGACCTTCTATTTTTTCTTTTCTTTCAAAAGTTATGCAGCATTTCTCCTGATTACGATACATTGTGATTTTGCATACAAACATAGATAATTCCTCCGGTTTTACTCAACATCGACAATACCGCTGTTACAATGATCGGACGAGAACGAAGGCCTGGGAAAATGCTTTGGACCCTATGGTTCATTTTTAATTGTTCCGTCCAACAAGAAAAGGCAATGCGTGCACATGCACAAAGGAACCCACGAATGCAACATGCGCACACCGATGCACTCACTCACACGCGCGCGCGCGCACACACACACAGGAACACACCCCGTTCACACTGCAGCCAAGATGGGTATTAGACAATTTAGTCCTGACATGTTGCAGCAACGATAGCTCTGCTGTCCCCCGTCACTCCTTCCTTCACCTTGGTGTCACGGTGAGCCGACAACATCATTACTCACCACACCACCACTGACAAACATGCCTAGTGCAGCACGATATCACTCCCATATTGATATGTTGGTTATAGTATTATATTCAACGTACTGTATGAGAACATTATTTCATATAAACACGTCCACAGGTTCATGTATCACTTTTATATTCACACGTCGACTTAGTCACGAGATCACCGCCAAACTGACACCCACTATAATTGTACACCACTTTCGTTTTTTGTCACAAGTCCACTGTGTCAGAGTAAAAACATTTTTTCCTTCTCCAACTGATATGTGTGAGCGCCGCGATGTTCGCGTGGTTGCCGCGCGAGTCTGCGTCCTTTTTCAAATCATTTTCATGTTGACCCGTCTCGGGCCGCTCGTTTCTGTCACCTCGGCCGCCGCCCCGTTGGATTTGCGAGGGACATATTCGATATCAAAATTGCTCTTGTGGCGTCCTTTTCCCCGGCTCCAGGCGAACAGGAGCAGGAAGCAGAACACGACCACGCCTAGAAAGGACAGGCAGCCCATCGCAGTAGATATAATGATAGTCTTAATGTCTATGGGGGTGTGTGTCATGTTGTACAGTACCGTCCCGTTCCCCCATGTGCTGTTAGAATCTGTCGGGTAGTTTGAGCTCCTGTTGCTATAGTGATGTCTGTCCCCGATGCTCAGGCCCTTCACAGCTAAAGAGGCTGACAGACTAGCATTGCCAGCGGGGTTACTGGCAATACACAAGTACACCCCGCTGTCGTGCAGCTCTGCTGCTTTGATCTCCAGGGTACCATCCGGCTGGACCTCCACCCTACCGCTGCTCTTGGCTGTGATGTAGCGTCTGTGAGGTGTAATCCAGACCACAGAGGGCCGCGGAGCTCCCTCCGCCGTGCAGCTCAGGCGGGCAGGCTGACCCTCGTCGGCCATCAGCAGCTGTGTCATGTTGGGGGCCAATCGCGGCTTAGTGCAGGTCATGTACCTGGACACCAGGGGCTCCTTGAGGTCACGCAGAGTTTTGCCGAGGAGGTGCTCGGGGGCACTGCACTCGGGCTGGATGTCCAGGATCTGCAGAGAGGGGGGCTTGTGGCTATTGAGGAGCCAGAGCATTCTGCAGTCGCACACTAATGGATTTCCTCCCAGACAAAGCCTTTGGAGGCCTTCTGGTGAGGCGAACACTCCCCTCTCCAGGGAGTCCAGGCGGTTCTGCGACACATCCAGCAGTTGCAGCGATTTCAGGCCCACAAAAGCATAGGGCTCGATGGAAAGCAGGTGAGCCCCGTGGAGGCCGAGCTCCAGCAGATGCGGGAGGTGGCCCATCTCCCCCTGATGGATGTGCTGGATACGGCAGTGGGACAGGTTGAGATGTGTGAGGTAGGGCAGGTTGCGCAGCGCCGCACCGGGGAAGACAGACAGGTTGGTGTTGGTGATGAACAACATGGTGAGGTTGAGTCCATGAAACGAGAGGGGAGGCAGCGTGTCCAGCCAGGGCCAGAAATCAATCTCCAGCCGGCGGAGGTGAGACAACCTCTTAAAAGAGAACGGCTTCACCAGGCCGATGCTCAGGTGGCGCATGCGCAGCTCCACCAGACTGTGCAGATGAGACAGGGCCTCGGTGGGGACCACGGTGAGATTGGAGCGCTCCAGGGTCAGAATCTGGAGTCCCAGTAATCCCGTGAACGCCCGCTGAGAGACGAAAACCAGCTCGTTGTCGCCCACTTCCAGCGACGTCAGCCTGCGCAGGTCTTGGAAGGCATGGTCCAGGAGCACCACCAGCCGGTTGTGACTGAGGTCGAGGCGGGTGAGGTTGGTCAGGCCCGACAGCACGCCGGCCGGGACCAGCTGGATCACGTTGCTGCGGAAGCTGAGCGAGCGGAGGGCCAGCTGGGAGCGGAAGGAGCCGGGCTCCACCACGCTGATGAGGTTGTCGCTGAGGTCCAGGTCCTCCAGCTGCTGGAAGGACGAGAAGTTGTCGGGGGTGACGACCCGCAGCTTGTTCTTGCTGAGGTCCAGGACGCGCGTCTCGATGGGGATGCCCTCGGGGATGGCGGGCAGGCGCTTGCGGTGGCAGCTGACCGACTTGCTTTGGGCGGAGCACTCGCAGCGGGCGGGGCAGCTCAGGGCCGGGCTGGCCAGGAGTAGCAGCAAGGCCCCGCCCAGGAAGAGGAGGTGGCAGCGATGCCGGGCCGGGTGTCGCATGTCTCCTTTACCCACGTTGCCCTCTGTCATGGCCCAGCTTCTCGTCCGTACAGAGCACCATCACGAACAAGCCCTGCAGGAAACGATAAGCGCAGGAGAGAAAAGAAAAGGCGTAAGCCGGCTGAACACCCATCTCAACTCAAGACAGTCTCGGCCCCGACCCTCTTGCATTTTCAACCTTTCACTGCCTCAGCTGCCAAGTCTCCTCTCTCTCTTAATGAACTGCTCCGTTTGCAGCAGATGAGGATGTAATGGAAATAAATTCACAGCAGGGCCAGACACAGAGGGGGAGAGAGAGAGAAATATCAGCTGTAGGGGAAATGTGAAACGTTCATCAGGGTGTTAGCGCAAAAGGTTGCAGGCTAACCCAAGACGTTTGACGAGGGCGCAGGATGCCTTTTTCGGCTCAGTGGCGAGAAACGACCCTCGTTAGAGTGCACCGAGGCCGAGTGCCCACGGGTTGTTGTGTTATTTCCGTGCCCTGTTATTGCATATGTGCGACATGGGTGATATTTTTTACATTTTTCACTTCATGACGTGCAGCCTGTGTGTTTATGAATGTTCAGGGGGGCGGGAAATGGACACAAACCAAACAGGAAATGTCTTCACGTCAGTCCACAGAGATCAGAGAAGCACCGGTGGGGCGAGGGGAAAAAAATGTATAGGACTTCTTTCACGAGTAAGCAGCAAAGTCATCGCTTCCCCATTTTCAAGCGAGGAATTTCTATATTAATCGGAAAGATGTTGCGCATGTTAAGCATCGGTTTCATTGCACATTAATATGATTTATACGTATTAATCATGAAGAAAAGAGGAAGCCATCAACACGAGAACTGCTCTCCCTGTTGCATTCACAACTTGTTATTGCAAATTGCTGCTTCTTGACTATTTACTTTTTTCCCCTGAAACGACGCGGCCTTTCCAACGCGATCAGCGGGAAATCCACTTTATCTTGGCGTAGGACGATATCCGCACTGTCCTCGGATAAAATTCCTTTGTGGCACTTCTTTATCTCACTAGGCTGAAGAGTAGTTATAGAAATACATCAGCATTTCAACTGTTGTTTTTTTTTTTGTTTTTTTTTATAAAACGTACTTAAACTCAAAATGCAAGATCATAGGATTTCTGTGGTTGGTTAAATGAATTTCGCATTGAAGGAATTTGGTTCGTGAGCGTTGCGTTGCTCTCTCGATTTTTCTTGACATTTTATACATACACCCCCAGCAACGTGGCTCCGATTCCCAGCCACTGTAGATGTGTGCGTGTGCGCGTGAAGGCGGTGTGTTACGGAGCGAAGAGATAACGACAGGGTAATAAGGGGAAAGGAGTTCAACTGTTGAACATTATGTTCTCTTCAAGCCATGCCTCTGCACAACTCGGAATGGCACGGACCTCGACAGGAAACCGGCAGCCACAGGTTGTTGAATTGACAGATGGCCACGCAGACAGAACGGCCGACCATAATTGCCTCATTAGCGGCGGTATCCGTATTCTGCTCGTGGCTATCTTTTGCCAATTAGGCTGTGCGCGCAATGAGGCTCATCCGTGAGAGGTGGAAAATTGGAATGCGCCGACATAAAGGCAGGGAAAGAGGCTCGAAATATGAAAGGCGGGTTTTGAGGAAAAAAGAAAAGAAAAAAAAAAAAAGAGAGGGGGCTCCGCAGAACTCTGTCAATCACCGCCAAGCGAGATCCTGCCGGGGTAAGCAGATGATGAGCGCGCGGGCAGCCCCGCGCACGGCACTTTGATAGCGATGTGAGTGACACTCAGAAAATAGCCGAGATGAAGGAGCCGCGCACAAAGGTAGGCGCGCACACACACACACACACGCGCACTCTGACTCTTCCTCCCCCATAGCACTCACCCCTCCGCCCAGCTCGGCTACGGCATCTCTCCTCTTTCCAACCTCGTCCTCTTCTAGCTCCGTTTTATCTCCCCGGCCACCCGTTCACACCTCTTCCACCCAACTCCCCTCCTCTCCCCAGTCCTGCCACAAGCAGCCCCAGTCCGTTCATCAGTCCCCGCAGGCTGGGGGGGCTTCCTATCGATCGCCGCGCAGACACATCAGATGCCGGGAATGTAGCCTTTAACAAAGAGCAGGCCGTTGCCACAGCAACGCCAAACCCCTTACTCCCATCCGCCCCGTGTAGTCTGCCAATCAAATTAATGAACAAAAATCAAAAAAAGAGAAGGACGAAATAGAGAAAGGTGGGTGACATCTTCTTTTTTTGTGTTTTTATTCCTTCACCACTAGTTTCGAGAGAAGGCGCAAACGGAAAAGAATTTCGGTTCAGTTCCGCTGGTTTGGCGGCGCCCGGTTGAAGGTGTTTCCGAGCTGTCACTCTCAGCGCCTTGCTATTTGTCGACCTGTCTTTTTGCCCATCCATCTGGCGCCCTGGTAACTATCTCTGTCTGTTTACCTTATTATCAATCCACGAGCCCGCGCCTCTCTTTGTCCCTCAGCCTGCCTAAAGCTGTCAGCCCCTGTTGCTCCCTGCCTCTCCGTTCAATAATTACGCTCCGGTTGTCTGCCCTTGTGTGACACAAGCTGCAACACCGTAGTTCCGTATGGTATTTAACCTCTTGGCAGAAGAAGCGCGTGAAATAATGGCCCCGGCTTTGCTCGATTACTTCTTTACTTTACCTTAGTTTCTCTCAGAGTCCACGGACAAAAAAGAATCCTATTTCGAATCTCTAGGTATTTTGCATGTTGCAAAATCGGTTGCGAAATATCACGATAGAAAGTCTGCCCTGCAACATTTTTCACACACTTAGAAAGTAATGATTCCTCAAAGGCTCTAAACCTTGTTCTAAATTCTTCTAAAATGGCATAACCTTGAGATTGTGTTGGCCAGCTTTGATTCTGCCGAAGACCAGCAGTGCGTTTGATGTACCAATCCATATGACTGAACCGAATGATTATTAAGACAGACAGTAACATGATGCAACAATTTGTGATCCACCAAAAGTTGTATCTAGACATAACAGATATAAAGAAACAATTCAATACAACAATTGTACTTCTATGGTATGCACTGTGTGGTTACTGGCGTCCTTCGATTTGGGCTTGGTTTTTCCAGCAAAATAGTGCTAAAGCTTTTACGATTTTTCGGGCAAAAAGACACGGTGGTGGAATGAGGAAAGGAAAGATGGGGAAAGAAAATCACTTTCAACATGTTAAGGAGTAAGAGCCAGGTACAAAGATCCCCCAATTAGAGAATCAATATAGGGAACAATTCGACGTAACACTTGAAGGATATCAAATTTGTACTCTTGTGACCGAATTTATTTTCCCCTCATTTGCGGGCAAGGCATTTTAAAGCTGCACCATGTTATATTAACCAATGAAGAAAGAGCTCATCTTTAATGTTAAAGGTAGTGGCTATACTCGCATAGTGGCTGCCAGTTATCGACCGGTTCCCACAGCTGCAAAAAATGCTGGACCAAAGAAACACTGCAACTCATGAATGGCAACGGACCAAATTCAAATTTTTTTTTTAATTAAACCTTATAATTGAACTGCATTTCCTGCTCATTCTGGACCCTGTATGCGACTTCTACCAGCGCCAAATGCAGATATAGCAGTTTTTAGTAGTTGGTTTAACAACAAATGAATCAGAGTGGACTTGTTCAATAAAAACACTTCTGAATATATATATATATATATATATAAATATATATATATCAAATCACTTTTCGATTTATTACAGTTATGTTATCCATGGTGAATCATACCCTGCCATATGACTCTGCAATCTGACTGACCCAGGCTGACCTTTAGGTGGCCATAGCTTGTGAGTAGCATTAAGAGCCAACGGTGTCACGGGCAAGACGGAAGACACAACAGATCCCAAAGAATTCTGGGTAAATGGTAATGGTGAGGGGGGTCAATGCGAAGGGCAGCCTGCAGGTTGAAGCGTTTTGGGATTTGCTTCTGAATTGGATTAAAGTCACAGGGAAAACTTTAGAAAAAATCTGACAGCCAAAAAAAAAGGAGGCTGCAGGGTGACGCATGAGTCACTGTGAGAGGGGAAAGCCAGAGCGAGAAGATGGAAAAATAAGAGCGTGCAGAGTATAAAATGAAGCAGGGAAAAAGAGAACGTGGGAAAAGCCACGCTTACCAGATTAGATAAAACCCTTTGTTTGCCAGGTTTGACTGTGATTTCTAATGTGATTGCAACCTGGGTAAAGCTTGAGAAAGTGATTACCGCCATCTTCCAGATTTCTGCGTCATACTCGGACTGTGCCCTGTGCACGCGTTGCTTTCAGTCCGCGGGCCTCTCCGCCATTAAATCCCTGCTCGTCATCAATCGCGCCACTTTCCGAACCTGCGGTCTCTTGACGGCCAGCAGAGCAGCTACACCGCCGGACTGCACCAATTACTTTTTCAAACTACTCTAAATTACGTTATTGATCGCCACAAAATTATTAATGAATCTTTAATGAGTTTTATTGACAGAACCGTGCTTGACAATGCTACTTGCCCTCAGGTGTCCTTCAAATCACTTGTGCCACCATCTGCAGTGCTGAAACTTTAATCTAATGTTAGTGGCACGGTTACCCCGATAAGTGTGGCTGCAGGTATATACTAAAGGAATGATTTGTTTCTGTGCTCAGGGTGCATAATAATCTCAACTATAAATCCACTTTACTCTGCGCACAGCCTTGCAAACATGAGGCTTTGAATTCATTTACGTGGCTGCAATTATTTCCCACCCAGCTCCTTGGAGGGAAGCCATTACTATTTTTCTCCACATGAATCTGACTCCGGTTCCCTCCCACTACAACCCCTGCACACAAAGTTTAAAGCACATTTTACACGTGTTTGCACAGTCCTAAGAACACACACACACAGCAAGTTTTCATTTGTCACTTTGGATCACCGCAAAGCGTTTATTCATCCAGTTGTTTTCCTGTGAATTATTCAACCCTGTTTTCACAACTGTTTCTGTTTCCAGATATAATGGCGGCATGAATAATGGAATTATTTCACATGAGTTCACTGATGGGGGTTATTGCCGCAGCGTGAGTGCATGACATAACTATCGTATGCTGAGTTTTTGCGTCCAGGCATTTTTGCACAAACAAATAGGCGTGCAAATTGCGTTAGCGGCACGCTTTGAGTGTTTTACACAGAGTCTGATCCTGATGCGTGGAGAAAGCCCGTTATGATGCAGCTAATTAACAAAACAAGAGGGACGTGTGCTCTACAGCCCATGTCAACTGAAACAACAAGAATAAATTCCCCACTGACAGCCATGCCCGTACCATTGTGGAAGCTTTAAATACTTTTCAGCCTAAAAAACGCTATTGTTAGGTTTGTACCGAAGCAGTGGAATACTTTGATCCCTAATATAATTTTAATCCCTAATACTTTGTACCTTCAGCGTAGTCCAAGCTCCCCTACACGACAATTCACCGCGCATTCATCTCAAATAACACAAACAAGCCAACTATATTTTCTATTCTGGGAACCGTGGCACACCCACTGGCCATCCCCGCCGAGTGCAAAAATGTCAGTGGACTTTTCAGGTCGCTGCTGGGATTCAGTGTTCCTCTCGGCTAATTAGTGCTTGCGCATTCAAACTCAGCCAATTAAACAGCTCCTTTCCGCACCACTGGCCATGTTTCCCTTTCGCAAGCGGGGCCTTGTTGAGCCATCAACAGCGCATCCCGTCTTCCACCGTGTGGCTTGTTTGTAAGTCTGCCGTGCTGCGGGCGGGCTCACAGGGCATGTGGCTTTACCCTGCAGAGTCTGGATTTAGGAAAAAAAAGCCTTGTTTGCTCTGATGTGATAGGAAGGAGGAGGGACAGCGCGGCGAAACAAAGAGCATTCACACCGACTTGGTGTGTAAAACGGCGTCCATGCTCTGGACAGGAATAACGTGAAGATGTGTTCCACCCACCGACTGAATTGTGTCACAATAGCTCGTGCCAACGTTTTCTCTGCTTGTCACAATAAAACGATGAAGGCCGTCTCAGATACGCTGCTTGTTACATACAGGCGATAGCAATTGGAAATGTTAGTCTCACAGCTCAAGCCACGTTAACACGGTGGCTCTGACGGCAGTCTGAATAGGTCGGCCACAGTGACGATGCTGAGACTCACTCGCACTCAGCACAAGCCTGAATTAAATATTGTCGGATTTACGTAACTTGTGCTGCAGCACGCGGTTAAATATAGACAGAGAGGAATTAAACGCACTTCTTTTTTTTTGTTCACTGTAAAAAACTATTTATAACAATAATTACACCAGCTGTAATATATTGAAACCACATGGATCGAACTAAATTCATACCCAGCAAAATGCCTGGTACGTAGTGAAGGTGATAAATATAAAGCAACTGCATTCTGCTTTGCTAGACACTTTTATTTCAACAATAGGTCAAATTACTAAACAAAATTGAAACTGGTCTGTATATATACTGTGTAAATATATATTTCTGGTCTCAACGAAGCACTGTGTCGTGGCAGTTTCTGGAAAAGTCTCGACAAAGCCACAAACAAACCTGTATGGAAAGGATTGTATGACAAAATAGATGAAGGCAGCAATATTATGACAATATTATGTCCCCAAAGGTCCTCAGGCAGCTAAAACAGTTTCAGAGGATGTTAGGAGTAGTTTACGAGTCGATGATTAATAATAAAACACAAATAAGGGAGCTTTCATAAAATGAAATAAATAAAAATAAACCATTAACCTGCACCTTTAAATGTACATAAGTCAGTTTAACGAGCTGGAGGATCAAAACAATCCTCTTGGGTCCTTGAAATATTGTTTCTAAACATTAGAATGCGCGCATAAATTGGCGGCCAATGGTGGTGAAAATTGTGCATCAGTATTCGTACTTCATTCTATGTTTCTCCTTCATTCCTCTCTATATTCTGCCCGAGCGGCATTGTCAGTGAGGGACAGCTGCACAGTAATCATATCGAATGAAATGATCACTTGAAAAGATGCCGCTGCCTTATTTCAATGGCGACTCAGATTTATGGAAAAGGGAATAATCCGATTTTCCACAGTGTGTCGACTGGCATTACGATCTCCCACCTATCTTGGCAAATAGCGTATTTTTCCTCCCCCTCTCTCCCCTTGTTGTTGCTTATAAACCAGTGCTTCTTGAAGGACACTCGCCATATTAGGTTTCGGTCTAATTTTAGTCTCAGGAGGGAGAACTCATCCATTTTTCATGCTGGATGTAAACCGCCGACGATTCATTGCCCCCCTCCCCGTTCACCACAGATCAGATCAGATTTGACTTAGCACATCGCTGCAGACTTTTCCCAGACCCGTTCGAATGTTACCTTCTGCAAACCAGTGTTGTGTAATGTTTTTCTGAACAGCATTCATGTTTAGTTCAGCCGTTCGCAGGAGTGCCACGCACGGCCTAAAGCAGTCGGGCTGGAGGATTATCTTCTTTTAAGCTTGTGTGAAAATCCTAACAGCCGAAACCGAAAAACACCCAAATCACTCGCAAATAAGGCTTGGCTCCACCAAAGAAAATCGACCCCATGCACGATTTACAGTTTCAAAAGGTGAAGGGACCCTGTGGCTACCGTCAAAAAAACCTCTTTCAATTTCGGACCATACCACACTACAACGGCAAAGAGGCATTGACACTTTATAAGGTCAAGTGTTAACTGACATTTATTCCTCGCCTCTAAAAAATAAAATTGAAAAAAAAAAAAAAATTATGCCTGCTGCCGTTTGTTGGTCTCTTGTTTTGAACATATGTTTACCACAAAAGTCAGAGGAAGGCGCTTGTACTGTCCTGGTAGGAGCCTGTTGCAATTATGTGGTGCCCATATCGATTCCAAGTATTGATTAAGGTCCATCCTTGATTTTAAGATTCAACCAACGGTTTTCTAAGGACTTCAGAGAAAAGGAGAACAATGGAAAGTGCGCTCATTTGAAAACTGCATGGAGCCTCATAAACAAGGGCGGACTAACAAAAAACTTGGATGGGGAAATACTAACTAACTAACTCTATCCCAGTCCACCCCGGTTGATAACACGCATAACAAACTAACATGACAAAAGAATGACTCACAAATTGCTACTCACTGTGTCAATATGTGACGTACAGTAGTTGGATACAACAAAAACTATTCTAAAGTCGTTGTTTGCCATGAAAACATTCCGATTGTCAATTTTCTAACCTAACACCTGGCAGCAGACCTGGAGTAGGCCTATTTCCCCCAATCATCTATCTATTTCTATCCGTCACTGCTGTTCAGTGCAACATAACCTCTGTTTATCAGGTTGCTCAGGCTCGTTCCTTCATTCTGCGAGAAAGGAAATCATTTTTGAATGAAAAAGCCCACAGTGAATGATAAAGAGGCAATTGCATCTAGAGAGGCAGTTTTGGAACAATTAACAGATTCACACGCTGCGCAGACACATCTAGTCAGTGTTTAGTTCAGTGTTATCAGTGTTATCATTCCGTGAAAAACTTTACCCCCCTCCACTTACAAACTATGTCACGACGAGACCTGATGTTTTCTCCGGATTGCAGTCCCCACATTTCCGGAGGAATCATTTAGCCTCTAAGCAATTATTTATAGGAAGGATCTGATGAAAGCCTGAAAGCTGAGTTGATTTCCGGAGCAGCAGACAGATGTTCGAACTTACAGACGTTTTGGGTCAAGGCCAGGGCATCGTCACTGGTTTCTAAACAGTTTGTGGGAGAAAAAAAAAGCTGTATCAGCATCTCTGGCACTAGGCACTGACTTTAGTATCTGCATTTCATAAATCGGAAAAAGATTAACCAAACCTTTTGTCGGAGCAGTATAAAAAATATCCATTTTGGCAAGTCTACTTAAGCTGTTAAATCAGAGTGGTGGTAAATTGACTTATTTACTTGTGAATTATCACTGAATTTTAGGCTCATTCAAACTTAATATTATACAGTATTTTGAAACTGGGTCAGATTTGTCAACGCAAAAACCCAATACTGAGTCATCTCCCAAAGGGTTTAAAATCTCACAAAAACCCCTGACTCCCAGAATCATGGTTTGTATTCATTTCAAGAAGGAAATGTCTTTCTACTCTGCTGTCACTCAGCACATATAAAAGACGTCGGCTGAGAACCAAAAGATGCCTACACAAGTAAATATCTGGCCGTATTAATATGTGTGAACTTGCCCTCGGACCGTCCTATCACGTTGTTCCTCGAGGGCCATTTGGTAAGCGTCCTCTCTTTTTACAACGGGGCCGTCGGCGTGGGACTTAGGCGGCGCTGAATAACATCGGGAGGATTAGCACTCTCGCCCGTCACCAAATCGTTCTGACGGATTAGCAATCTCCTCCGTCACTCCCGGGAATTCACTCCGGGCTGCAAAGGAATTCCAGTCAGGGCGAGAGCCACGGTGACATTGAGGGTCCTTTCCGTCAACCCCCTTTTGACAGAGTCGGGCGAAGCGCTCCGGTCGGACAGCGGCGGCGAGGCGGGCCCGCACACAGCTGAATGAGTAAAGGGGCCGCGCACCGAGGGGTCGCTCGGTGTCAGTCAACCAGCACGAGAAAAAAATTCAAAGTGACAGACAAGATCTGTCAGGCAAGTCGAATGAAATCCAACCGCACTCCGAATCCTGTTTTTTGTCTGTCTATAAAGCTTGTGTCAATGGACTGACGACAAGTCGTTTCAAGTAGTCTTCGCCCCGTTCCAAAGCCGCGTCACCTGTGTGACGTGTGTCCCTCAGTTGACTGAAGGGAAAAAAATAACGACATCCATTGTTCCTAGTAAATCAATAAAAGCTAAATCACTTTACGACTACTTTTATACATATATGTCATTTCAGGTGAGTTTATGTGATGCCTTGCAGAAAGAAGACAATCCATCTGGTTTATACCAGCCTTAAACTTTGTTTCTGCCAACTAATGATTCGTCTGTTGTTTCCAAAATGGCAGTGGGTCTAATTACTAGCGTTATTGAGACAACGCCAGTCCCAGGCACTTAGTCTGAAAAGCACCATTTTCCAATCTTTTAACCTTGCCGAAGCACTCACTATCCGGCATAACTATAAGGGAATATTGTTATAAACCACATCATTTCATATGTACCTCTGCCTGAGGGACTGGACACTTTGTTCCCGAGCCGCTCCCGATTTCCAGACCCCAGACATTACGTGTTGTACGTTTTGCTCGATAAAACGGTGGTGTAGTTTTTCTAAGAGCCCGGCGTAACGTCGTTGTGAGGCCGCTTAGCTAACCTAGCAATGATTTGGTTTAGAGTGAAATAAAACGGAGAGAAGCAGCAAATTAGAAACACGAATAATTGATGTTTGCGATCGATTGAATTGAAGTAATTCTCCGTCCGTCCACTTGGCCTAAAAAAAAGACAAAAAAAAAAAGAAATTCCGCCCCACATCGGGTCCCTCTGCTGCGAGGCTGTCGCTGCAGCCGGAGCCCCGACCGCGGTGCGCTCTTAGTGCATTTCTAACTCGAGTAGTGACAGGAGCCCGAGGCTCACTGTGACGGAGACAGAAACCCTTCTCCTTTGATTTGTTTACGCCAGTATGCAGATCCCCGCAGTAAATTTAACAGCATCAAATTAGAGTGCGAGTGTGTGTGTGTGCGCGCGCGTGTGTGTGTGTTGGTGAGGGAGAGTCTTCTGGCTGCTTACACAGGATATTACCTGCCTCCCCTACCTGCTGCATAATTGGCTGCCTGTAAATACAGCCGGCGACGGGGAGGAACCGGTTTGGACCGGTTAAATGTTCCCTGAATGCAACGAAATCCCAGGTAAACTGGCGCTCACATGCAGGCATAAAAATTCCAAAAAACATTACGCACGCCGTCTGACACCCACTCGAAAGCTTGAAAGCGACTAAGTGTGGAGACGAATTTCTCCCGCCGCGCGGTGACTACACTTCATGCCGTCTCTGCTGGAGGGAAGTGCCCGTTTGGATAAAACTATTGCATGTTTAAACAGCGCTTTCCCTCCCGCAGCCACCTAAACGAGTGGTATCCTTAAAAAGCACATCCTCAGGGAGAGCTGGTTTAAAGATCATTTTGTCGAGGGAGCAGCACGGCAAATCACTTCGCTCTGCATTCTTTTTTGGCAATGCCAAATGTCCCGGGTTGTTGTTTTTTTTTTTCATCCCTCGGCAGACTCTGTCTATATGCAGTGGCTCAGCCGTCCTAACATTATGAATCTTACAAATTGTAGCGCTCAAGAAAAACCAAGGGGTGTGCCAGAAAATCAATACGGAGAATGGGAGGACCGAGGGGCCTCTGTAGAAAAAAGCCTGTGTCTTACATGGAATGGAGAACCACTGGTGGCATACACCCATTAGCGCCTCATCTATTTTCTATCAGTGAGAGACGGAGAGAGGCAGAATAAATACTCGCAGCTGCTCCAGCTACTACAGGCATTTATGGTCTCTTTGTCAAGTATTATTTAAAATGTTGACTTCCGGCAAATGTATTTATTCCGGTCCATAATGGATTTGTTTGGCCTTAACAATAATAGGTCTATTTTGGGAAAGTGGGCCAGGTGCAATCTCTTACAGTGTGTGCCATTAATATGGGTGGTTATTATTCAGCTGTTCATATTTATTATCGAGGGACGCTTATGAAGTGGATGACCTGTACACTAACAGAAATTTAATAAGGCTATAGCGGTTATTTTTGATGTATAGAAGATATCTTCTATACATCACAGTCCTTTGCGGGAAATACCGAGAAATGCAAATATGGCAATGAACATTGATATTCTTTTTCGGAAAACAAAGACATCAACCCAACCCAAAAACCATCAGAGATATCGATTCTGGAGGGACGAGGGGCCTCGCAACTTGTCCAAATATGGCTCGGCTCAGTGATCCGCGCACTGTCCGCGCCGAGCCGCTGAGTGCACTTAGCACATGTCTTAGCAACCCGAGTGCACCCTTTGCTTTTAACGATCCATTAAAACTGATAGATGGCCGGAAGCATTACAGCCACTTTGCTGCTCGCATAAATAGTATTTTATTTTATTTTTTTTGTACCTTTTAAAGAGTGATAAACAACAAATAGCCCAATTAATTTCTTTTCTCAAGATTGTGCAGCTCAGCAAGCCACGTCCTGCTTGGTAATAGGTCAGTACGCAGCTTTACTTCTGCAGTGAGTGAGCATTCCTTAAGAGAACACCGTGCTACTATTTCCTACGTAGGGGATTTTAGCCCCCACCCCCGCACTGCTGTTACAGGTCCCGGCTGAATGCCTCAATAATCACCGTGCCCTATCTCTGGGGTTTGGAAGTCAAAAAGGCATTCTGGGAAATGAATGTGGCACACTTACAATATAAAGTGGGAAGAGAGTGAAGCAGCGCGGTGGAAAAAAAGTTAAATTACACCACTGCATCACGAGAGAAAATTCCTCCACGCGATAGAGAAATGACGTGATGCGTAACATTGAGTCTGATGTCTGAGGGAGAAATGTACAGCAGCTTTCCTGTGAGAAAACTCTTTACCTGGGAGCCAATTTAAGAGGAGCCGCCGAGTTGTACTTTAGTGTAACGCCTCGGCCATAATGAATCTCACGGCTTCTTACTGAGCAACCGTGTTTCTGAATAGGGGAGAGAGAGAGGGCTATTAGCCTCAAAAGTAGTTTCTCAGTTTATTGCTACGCTATATCGCATATTGAGTGTAGTCGACGTTATCCGTGGCACAGCCTGGAGACCAGATTGATCAGCAAGCTTGCAAAAAATCCCTACTACACCCGCTCCGATTTCTACCCATCCCTAATAGTCCTGAAAGTGGCCCAACCAATCACATCCATCATGTAACAAAGGGTGAGTCTGATTGGATAACCTACAGAGGAGCATCCAATGGGAGCCTTTTTCTTTTCTTTTTTTTTAATCAACCGCTATGGCTGCATAAGTTGATCTCACTCCGAATGGTATAAACTGTAAAATAATAACAATGGCGGCATGCCATCGTCTGTTTACATCTTCTGTCACTCTCGGGGCGCAAAGTCATGCATTTTGTTGATCCCATACGGTGGCATGGGTGGGTCCATTTGGAAATTGTAAATCGAAAATCTACCCAGAGCCTCCGGAGCCATCCGCAAATGCAAATTGGTCAGGCTCGCAGGGCCGCCATACCGTCCTTCCGGGGATCCCGGATTGATTCAGCGTGAGCACGCTCAAGGGATTCACGGAAAATGAGGTGTGCTGGCACTTCACGGAATTCCGAGGACGAGAGCCGGGGAATGGACGCCCGGCTGGAAACCCGTGGGCAGGGGCGGAATGTCTCGTAATAACTAAAAAGCGCAGGACAGACAGAAGCCTATTTGACTTCTTCACAAAGAAGGCATCATTTTTTCTTTGATCACATGACGACTAGGGAGATGAAAGCCGCCTTCTGAAAGTCCTTTCCTTCCCGCCGCTGACAATGATAAATAAGTATAATTTCCATTGAACGCGTATACCTTTAAATGTATTATGTAACACCTTCTGCTCAGGAGTTAGCAGGTGTATAGCACTGTGAGTGAAATCAAATCAAACACTACAAGTCAAATAATATAACGCCCTGCTTCGGCAATTTTCAACGCAAGGGTGTTTTCACATTATGCGCTACATTCTTCTCCGTCTGCAGCATATTCATTGCCAACTCGGCCACGCAAACTAATTAATCCCCGACCATTGCGGAGGGAAGGAAATTGCCTCACACGTTTCGCACGATTAGGCAAGCGCGACACAGTCGGGATGTTCTCTTGTCAAAATTGTCCCCGTCCCAACAGGAGCTCTCTGTCCACTCAGCCACTCTGCGGAGCTCAATGTGTGACATTCCGATAGCTCCGTGATATTTGTCCTTCACCAAACACTCTGAGACAATTATCCAGTGAGACATTTTCCCTTAGTTTAGTGTGTTTACCAGCTGGCTTGCCTGAATCCCACAGCCTTATAGAGTTACTTATTTTGGCAAAGCGGCACAAACGTGAAATTACCCACAATTCATGGAGCTCGTATGAACGCTGCGCTCGGCAACATGTTTATGTATAAACCGGCCAACTGTGTAACAAAACCCGGTTCTTTGGATTTGCGCATTTTTTGTTATTTTCTTGTTTTGGTTTTTACATCAAATCAAATTTAGCCTAAAATCGAATGTTGCATATTGATAGTAATAAGATCCTCATGTTTTTATTTATATTTGTATTTAGTTCAGTGTATTCAGTGGCAGTGTAATTAGACATTATAACCAGTAAACTTTGCGTTTTCAATTCATAAAACTGATTTCCCTTCGCAAGAAATGTAAGATTGTCGTTTTAGTTGTTCGAGGCTGATCTATTTAGTTAGCCTCTCTTTTTTATCTCAGCATTTTTACCAATGCAAAAAAAAACAAAAAAAAAAAACAGTTCCCAATAACTGAAAGACAGACGCGCATATGCACACATACTTCTCGTGCCTCAATGGAAAAGTCGCAGACAATCTACCCACATAACTATTTAAGTGCGTTTCCAAGTTAATTTAATAGACTCCGAGGCCACTCACTCAATTTCCACATGTGATCAAAATAATGCCAGATGCGAAGGACAATTTTCAGCCAGCACTCGCCTGGAGCCCTTTGTGCACATGTGGTGAAGACACAGTCAGTGTCACACACGATACGACGATAATTGTAGCTGGTGTTCACCTTTCGTGCATTTCACACTTGTGCAACATTCAGTGTTCCAGCGAGATCGTATAAATATCCACCACGCAACCAAAAAGAGCCGTCCAGCTTGAAATAGATACCCGAACGGAGGATCACGATGGGAATCATATCCGACCCAGTGCGGCAACGGCACAGAAGGACGCGGCTAAGACAGAGCATGTGGCGCCGGTGCTCTCGTCCTAAAAAGCCAGCGAAGCCGATGCGTTGGGCCGCCTAACGGCCCCCGCGGCGAGGAGTGTGTCCCGACTCAGACGATCTGCCACACAACGGCATATCAGAGAGGAAACGCACAGGCCCGGAGCAGGCCCGTGGGTTTTTTTTTAAGTTCTTAGAAGTGCTTTATAACGATGATGGGGCGAGTGCGTTGAGACTCCAAGCTCTCTGAAACCATCATATTGACAGGCCTGTTACCTAAGTATGACGGGTTTCTGTCCAGGACACCACCCCCTTCCCCCTCCCCCCCATCCGGACCACACAGACAACCTGTTCGTGCCGGCACTGGCTGATTTCATTTTGTTCAATTATCCGAGCACTCCGGCATCGCGTCGCTGAGGTCGAGAAACAAAAAAGCCACGCCGACCGCTTTGCGTCGAAAAACAACATTGGCTCTGAAACATGGGAGGGCGAGCGGACTCCCTCCATCACACATGACAGCCGATCAGCGGTTGTTTTTATTACGGCGCACGTGATGTCTGCAGGAAATCAGTTTGATTTGTGTTCGTCTAGCGCCCGGTGTCCTTTGTTACGCCCCGCTCACGCCAGGGAGCCCGACGCGGACGCCGCCAATTTAAGTTCTATTGCGCGGAATGGCGCCAATCTCGCGACGCAGCCGCAAGAGTAGACGCCGCCTTAACTTGACAGGGCCTGGGAAGGGCAGGGATTCGTTAATGTGTCTCCACCACAGCTCCAAACGCCTCCACCGTCCGCCCCCCAGATCTCTGGGCCCGATGGAGAAGAAGCAATCTATATTAATGGGGCACTTATTGAACACTCTTATCGCAAAAACTTTACTCTGTGTGCCCTCCCTCACATTATTTGACACTGTTCTCCATGTGCACGTTGAGTGACTGCGCCCCCTGTTGACTTTTGCCATCATTTCTCCCCGGTATCCAATTCAGTCACTTGCCTCTCCTACGTTTTTTTTTTTAAACCCCCGGGGGCTTTCATTTCTAACGCCTGCAAAATATGCACTCCACTACGCCGCCATCCTTTTCCATCGTTTTTGCTGTGACTAAACTACATTTGCAGCCGGAGAGATGGAGGGGAGTTTCGGGAGAGACGTCAGGGGAGCTAATCATAGCATGTGGGCCAGAAGCAGACGGATCTCCTGGAGATGCAGGGTTAAGGGTCGAAAAGGAAAAGAGATGAGGGTTAGAGAGGGTGGGCCGGCAGGTGTTCTGATACGAATCCACACAAAGGTACATCACTCAATTGGCGGAAGTTCAAAATGCCATGCGAAACACGACAATCAATCCACAATCATGTCCGAAGTATTACTTATTTGTCCGGAAGTAGCAGTCATTCATGATGTCGCAGAGCTGTCTGTGGATAAGCATGATTTTCACCTCCATAGAAATGTCGAGCCGAGCCTTTTGCTTCCTGAAGTGAAATTGCGTAAAAGTGAAAGAAAGTCACTGAGCTACTGCTACAAATTCACATTCGCTACCACGTTTCATGAATAAAATGACGCAGCCCAAGAGGCCCCCATCAAACTCGGTGCTGAGCGCATATTACCGGCTAATGCTGATAAATCACCGGTGGAGAGTTCAGATCCCGAATCAGACTTAATGTTGTTGTTTTTTTAGATAATATTTAAAAAAAAATTCCACCACCGATGAAAAACTCGGTCCACAGTGACCGATTTAACAGATTTTAATACCTTTATATAGGAGCACCCACTTGGCGTTAATACTCACAATTTCAGAGTGGCTATTCCGGGGACTAGCAATTATTGTCGCCGTTTGTTCTCACTTGGAGGGGGAGAGTGGGAGTGTGACCTTCCATTTGTATGGATATGATCATTTCATATATGAGAAATGTTAATTTGCTTATGAACGCCGGCCTGTTGGCTCGCTCGCAATGGCCATCGCAGGCTTCTACACAGTATTCCGAAGAGATATGTTGCCACTCTTATTCGACACTACTACAGTGCGTTTGGGCCCGATTATCAGTTCACGATATTTCCCAGTGAATGGAGAGGGCCACCCGCAGTGGTGCCAGCGTGAGCTAACGGTGGCCCGAATGAAGTTGAAAATTGGAAAAAATGGAATTCAAAGGGATGAAAATATCTTCTTTAAACTACACTGCTGTGTTAATGAACGGAAGGATTCAAAGAAAAAAGGGAGGCCCAGCTCCCTTCGCAGAGGGCCTTTTTTAAATAATCTGAAAATAGACTTCTGAGGGACGACTCCCGCATCAAGCCTTTCCTCCGGGTATGTGGCGATGCCGGCGGAAGGGAAGTTCACACCAGCCGGAGGAGCTGGCTCGTGCTGAAAGCTCCCCCCCCCCCCATCACACCGGTGTCGGTGCGCGTTCTCCGGAGGCCTGCCTGTTGCTTCGTTTTTCTCATTTCTCACCGGGAAAGGAGGTGTGCTATTATGTGCTCTTGACATCGCTGAGAGCTGAGCGGTGTTTGTGTATCGCGGCGAGAGTGGCAGGCGCTCAGAAACATTTTGACTCTTAAAACCTCGAAGGTGTTTTCTAGTCGGTCGCCGGGGCAACCGGCGGCGCTCTCCTCTGCTACGTGCTGTGCTACGAGACTAAAAATGAGATGCATGTATCTCAGTGAGGCTCCAAATAAGCGTATTATCTATTCATGCAAAGTGTAAGAGCGTGGCCATTGTCTCTACGGGGCCGCGTGTGGCATTTTTATGTGACGATGCGTGCTCACATTTATTTTTAAAATGATCAATACTACACCGAATGCCTGTGGAGCACTTTCAGTGTTATATTTCAGCTGGGATACATTAACATGGACATGGTGATATATTTATGATTTTTATGAAGATAGTTACGATTATGACTATTAGCTTCGATGATGACGATTATATCAGTGGTTATGATTATTATTTTACTATTTTAATTATATATTATATATATATATTACTATATTTCATGTGAGTGCTCCTCCAGCCTTTATCTGTTCCTCTTGCAAATTCACATGACTCCCATATCTTTCGAAAAGCCCGCCGTCCTATTGACACGTTCCTTTTTTTTCACATCAAATGATCCAGTTTGTGTCCCTGATGCAAAGTGGTTTCGAGCCTTTTTGGTGCGTATGCGCCCAGAGAAGAAGAGCGAGGGAGCGCGCGCAGGAGGCGGCGTGACACACCTGAGCGAAAACTCTTTTGAGTGCCGGTGCATAATTCTGCTCTGGTGAATTTCCCACGCACCACTGTTGCATTTTAATCATGCACAGGAGATGGGGGAACCTTGACTTTGCTGAAACTGACGCCTCCCGAATCCTGCATCTGCAATGCTAATCACGCGCCGGCAAAGGGGCCCCACAGACTAGACCCCCGTCTTCCCTGTCAAACTCCAAATTCGTCTCCAATAACAACGAGCACTCCGCAGCCCCCTGCATCGCTAATGTGTTTTTTTTGCGAGGGCTACATCTGGAGGGGGCCCGCGCGGTCCTGGCGCTCTGTGCCAAAATCGGTGTTTGGAGCGGTAGGAGCGTGGTGATTAAGCGAATCAACATACTGGCCTGCCATGCTGGTTTTGGCTGGCTTCTGCCCCACGATTGGAGCGTGGGGCAGAAGGACCACCGCCATCAGACACCCGAGGTGCACTATTTGGACTATTTGGAGCACCCTCTCTGAGAGCTCTTCGTTCCCCTTAAAAAAAACAGCTCTGGGCGACGAGTGGTTTTAAAGCACTTTATGCTTTGGGCTACATTTTTTGTGGACAATTCTCCCCATTGTGCCACCTGCATTTTGCACCTCATAGGTTGTCTTCACAGTTGAGAATGCATCCAGAACGTTTTTTTAAAATCTCTGTTATGATTTCAAATGTTCCATTTGCTTATTTTATCTCTCTATTTATCTATATAAAAGATCTCTATTTTATATATCACTATATAAAATCCCATTGTATTCTTTGTATTGACATTGAAGCTTTTTTGGCTCTTGCTTTAGCGTCGCTTTGGCGACTTACAGTATTTTTTTTTGAACGCCACTTTCACGACAGCTAGTCGGTGGAGCCAAAGTTCAACAAGGACGCTTGTGTCATTTTTCACTTTTTTTCCCCCCTCCTGAATACTGAATACAATACAGTGCAAAACACAAGCACTGCATTGTGCATAAACATATGTTGTCTAGTTTCCCTGTAATAAAGCTATAGTCCAAACCAAACTGGTGTCACTGCATGTTTCATTGCTACAAATGATGTTATTTGTATGATTGCAGAATACTTTCATTTGTTTCCTGCCTGTCGCCCAGTTATGATTAGATAGTGACATTCTTTATTTTATTTTTGTTTAAGTCTAATAGCTCATAATAGGGTGCAACATGTGGTATGTGAGCGGTGGCTGCTGAACATCTCGTTCACACGTTTGGAGATCTTAAAGTCAGGCAGATCGTTATTTAACTCTTCGAGTTAGCCAAGTCCTCACATTACCCCAGCTGCTGTTTTCCTGTTGTTATGTCGTGGGCCTGTGGGACAATGAATTTACTTTATGTGCTGCACTAATATTCCGAGAACAGATTCGTCTAGGACGGAAATAAATACACAGACACACAAGCACACCAAGCCACGCTGAATGGGAACCCGTTGTGATTTCTTAGCTTCGGTGAGATTGTGCGATCAACCGGTTGTCCGACCGGAAGCTGATAATCAAATATCACGGCAGTGATCTCTCGGCATCTGCGGCTCCCGCATGCCGTGGGCCGCTGCTTCGCGACTCACACTGGCTTCGGCATCACATCGGTGCGGCACGCGTCTTCGTCTCTTTCCGCTTTTCATACCTCTGCTACCCAATATACATCAGGTTTCTTGGCTGGAAAAGGTCAGTGGACGTGTTGAGCTGTTACTTTTGCCCTGGCGAGCGACATCAAGCTGCTCACCAAATAATTGTAACGATCATCAAATGATGAGATCACACCTAGGTATTTTACCTTTTAGAATAATTATTGATATTAAGGATATACATGAGATGATAAATTCAAGCAATGATTTATCCACCTCTAAATTCTTCCCTTTGCTGTGGTGCGGAACGTGGCCCAAAGTGAGCTGTAGAGTTGTGCGTCTGGGTTGAAGGTAGAAGCCACAGAGCGTTAAGAGTCCTAACAGTACCAGTAAACAAAACTGTCAGCGTTAACACACAGAGCTAAACGCCAATAAAACCCAAACACTGTCACTGCTTTATCACATAATTGGCACCATCGGAGGGAAATAAAAGTGCCAGGAAGCAGCCGGCTGCTTTGTGTGCAGCTACATGGGTGGTACATCAACTCGTTGGGTTCGCTCATCAGATCCGGGGAGGCGAGACCCAACTCCTCGTCTAAAGGGGCCGTGGAGCTCAGGTCGAGGTTTGGGGTAATGGTAAAAAAAAAAAAAAAAAAAGATACTGGGTACAAAAACCTGCGTGCGCCGATTCAAACGCTGACACTTCGCATGCAATCGTTAACAGGTGTGAGAGCCTCCCACATGACACACACACACTCTCGCGCGCGCGCACACACGCGCCCGCGCGCAGAAAGGCGTGACGAGCGCTGCGAGTTACTTCCAAGGGAACTGAGGATGTGGCGTGATGGAGGGAATGGAATGGAAAGGAAGCCTGTGAGGAGAACACAGCACGGGAAAGAAGGAGGAAAAACAAACAATAGGTGGAGGGGTGGAGAGAGGGAGGGGGGGGGGGGGGCCACCCCCCCCTCCCCCCCTGGGGGGGGGGGGGGGGGGGGGGGGGGGGGGCGAGTACCACCTTCCACTCTTCCCTCCCTTATAACTTGCCCCATCCCCCTCTCACCCTTAACGAGGGATAGTTTTCTCCTCGCCTCTCATCTCTCTCCTCCCCTCCGCTCCTCCTCACCGTCTCGGGGGACCAAACACACCCCGTGACGGGTTGCCATGGAAACTCCTCACACATAGACTTTCTCTCTCTCTCTGTCTTGCAGCGGTAACGGCTGTATCCTCTCTCTCCTCCATTAGCATCCCTCTTGCTCAGAGACGGCAGGGACGGCAGTTGTCGAGAAAAAATCCAGAGTTACCTGGACTTGAATTCATTTGTCATGGGGAAGTGTGTGTGTGTGGGGGGGGGTGGGTGGGGGGCTACTTTTGTCATTTTGAAATTTGTGGGCACATCTCACTAAACTATTTCTCCTGAAACCCCCCGCCCTTTTTGTTTGTCCCTTGAACCTTGCTCTCCATTATAAAGATAAGAACCCCCAGATTAAATTTGCACCCAATTACCGTGGCCGTGCCATACTCAATTAATGCCTGCGGGAAGTCCGACGAGAGACAGCGGCCGAGTCCCTGGGCCGGAGCGTAACTCATTTTATCATTCCCTCCTGTATCTCATAGTTAAGGTCAGGAGAGAAGTGTGTGATGGGAAGTATTTCCTTTTCTTTGCGAGCACTCGTCTGGATGAAAGAATACGCTCTATGGCTGACCTCCCGCAGGCTTTTAGCGATGCTGGACCACTCGGGGGGGGGGGGGGGTACAAAAAAAAAGCCCTGTGTTGTTTTAGGGGGGTTACAAAAAAAAAGCCCTGTGTTGTTTTATATCTGCTGCAGGGCCACTTTGACTCCCAGTGAGAGCCAACCCTCCAACTTCACAGTGTGTGTGTGATGTTTGTGTGTGTGTGTCCTCCCTGCTGTTCAGCTCGGCCGCGGCTTTATCCGCCAGGTGAAAGTGAGTTGGTGTCATCGTGTCAGCCCCGCTGCACAGATGCAATCACGTTGCTGCAACAGACCTCACTGAAGAGGAATTACACCCACAGTCCACGGGCGTCACCGAACCCTGGCCAATCGTTTTATTTTTTCCCCCCACCACACATTTATTTTCACATTTTTTTTCCCTCCTACTTTGACATCCCTCTTCATATCAATTAACCGATTCCCAATTCATCCTGCAGTGCTGAGGGGGGGGGGGGGGGGGGCGGTGTCACCGGGGGGGGGGGGGGGGCGTCGTCATCCACCCAAACTCACACAATGAATGCACCACATTTCCAAACACCTGATTCAAAGCTTCTTTTTTTTCCCCAAATATATATCCAGTCATCAGCAAAGACCTAATGGGGAGCTCGCCACTTCTCTTGTGGATTTATGAATATTTATTTACACATTGACTGAATTACTTTGCATCCTCCGCCACCTCCTCCTCCGGAAAAAAAAAAACCTCACACCTCGTGCCCATAAAGGGCGACTACGCCTATAAGTGTGCTGATGAAACCAAGTGTCAACACATCTTTCTCCTTAACAGCCACTAACAAATAAAGACTCTGATTCATCTTGACAACAGCCTGTGGAGAAACTACAGACGGATCATCCTCCATCCTCTTCTTCCTCCTGTGCCAAACTATAAGACACTTGTTATTCCCGCTCAGGTAAGTCCAGTGAGACGAGTCTTACCTTTCACCTGCTCCTCCACATGCCAAAATCCACCTTCACGTTTTACATCACTGAGTGGGAGTCCGAGGCGCGCGCACACACAGAAACACTCACAGTGACTGACTCGCACACACTTGTCAATCCGATCCTGTCACTGAGTTGCTCTCATCCCCTCTTTGTCTTCGCGGAGAAAATGCACATTGATAAAAAATCCGTTTCGTTCTTTCAATATATATATATATATTTATTTTAATAATTATATCTTTTTTCTCTAACGTTACCCTGCCTGGCTGAGGCTCCTGTGATCAGGCGGATGATGCTTCCTGGCGGCGGCTCCAGGTTTGACGCGGCAGCGCGTTGGATGACGGTGGGTCGAGAGAGAGAGAGAGAGAGAGAGAGAGAGAGAGAGGGCGGGGGGGGGGGGGGGGGGGGGGGGGGGAGAGATCGAGAAACGTCAAGCGAGCGGCTGCAGCCAGGCTTCGCCTTCACAATAAAAGCCTGCGGTCCCGACCACCCACGCTCAAACACGTAAAACCAGACAACGATGAGGTCAGAAGACGATTGACGTCACTTGCACGCACTCCAAGAGTTCGCCAAGCCTATGCTTATATTTTCTTTGCTATTCCACGTGGTGACAGGCTGCAAACACGATAATTGCACCTTAAACGATTTCAGAGAGGAACACGGACATTGGCCTGTACTGACAGAACTCAGGAAACCGTCCATTCTGGGATTACCGATGCACAGGAATAAGCAACAAGTGTCAGAGCGAGAGTGAGAATGAGGCGACACTGTGCTGATCTTTCGTAACTGAATAGTATTTAATAAAACAAACAAAACCAACTAACAGGGGAGGAGGTGGCAAGCTATACAACAAAACTCAGAAAACACAGAAACAGAACGGGGCATCCGGGAGAAACAGATCAGCTTGAGGACAGGCAGGAAACAAAACAAACCAAAGTCCAAATCCCACCAAAAAACAGAGGAAACCAAATAAAAAACAACCACTGGGCACACAGGGACCAAGGGCGCAGCTACGCAGGTGATCACAACAGACAAAGGGACACAGGGGGTTTAAATACTGGGGAGGAGACAATTGGACACAGGTGTAGCACAATCAGGGAGGGCGGGAAAACACATGAGGGCAGGAAGGGAAGTGACAAAGAAAACAAACAGAGGCAAAGACAAAACAATTCAAAACAGGCAAAAAAAATCAAAAATCAGACAACCACTATACTGACACACGTGAGCGTTGACAAAAGACTAAATAAGAAAGACCATTACCATGATCGTAGGAACAGATTAAAAAAATGACACTCATCCTTTCGGGATGATGTCAATACAAAATAAAAAGATATAACTCAGGTTGAGTTGTATTTAGAGTGGGGGGGAAACATTTTTAATATATCGTTGATGTGCTTGAAAGCATTTTGTGCATATCAGAAGAATGCAGGAAAAACATGTATTTATTGATCCCACAACCACCGAGGAAGAACTGGACAGCATTAAAGCATATTTTTCCATTCATCTCCAGCTCAGGGCCTTTCATGTCTCATTAATTTGTGCACTCACTCACCGTTAAAATATACATAATAATACATAAATGACCTCAGAAAAGTGGAAGTCCAAAACATGAAGCTTTACGAGATGAAGCTAGAGGTTAATCATTTACAAAAAAGGATGCAAACAGGCCAAACCAACTCTTTTATACAATACAACACTATTCTTGGACGTAAGGAGATATACCCCCTTCACTTTGCTATTGATCTAATTGATGTATGTTGTTTTGACATTTGTGGAGTTTTTTTTACGAATTCTTTTGTATTTCGTGCTCTAAAGTTGAAGTATCTCCTCGATAATCTCGGGTCGATAAACCTTTGTGAACTTAAGTTTAAAACCACGAGATAAACAATGAGAGGAATCAACAACGAAGAACTGGTCCACTCCGTTTTTGTGGAAACTCAGATGGAAGCTTATCTGGGTTTTAAGAAAAAATATGGCATTTGTTTATTCTGAACCAAAAAAAGTCCAACGTTTTATTCTGAAAGATTCGGAGGACGTTTTATTTCATATTCTCGCATGCTTGTCACAGAGATGGTGGCAATCGGGTCTAAGCTTATTACAAGTGAACAGCAGCTCGCAGCATGGGGCAAAAAAGAAGAAGAGAGGAGTGCTGCCCGTGGGACCTATTTTGTTTCCACCTTCAATTACTCTCGTTTCCTTTTTTCATTCCTTTCCCCCCTCGGCTCTGAGTGAGTTTTAATCCAAGTTCGATTTTCATCCGGTCCTACCCTTCATCCTCGTTACTCATACGCAGCACACACCATGCCGTTATCTTTGCCTTATGATAATCTTCTGGCACATACAGTAATGTCCCTTGTTACTAAGTCACAGGGGACCCCACCCCTCCCCCCTGACTCACATGTGGCATAATGAAGATAGGAAATGCGTGGGACGGTGTACTTTCAAACTTCTATCCTTGTGAGGACCCACTGTTCTCAGCTAATACAGCGAGGCACCAGAAAATCTGAGATAGGGAGACAGGGCTTCAGGTTTAGTCCAAGCAAGCTGTTCTTGCCGTGAGGACTTAGATTCAGAGTGAAGATGAAGGATTAAGATAAGATTATGGAGTCGTGGCTAGCTTTAAAAAATGTAGCAGTGAATCTTGAAGAATAGTTCCGTAACTAATATTTGAGAAGGTGTGCGCAGGCAGCAGGCGGGAGTGCATTTTATATGCGAGGTAGTGGTGCATAAAACCACACACAAACACAGTGCAAAGACATGGGAACCATGAGGAAGATAGCATCTCAGCATGGCAGAGAGCCAAAAGGGTTTTGTGTGACATGTCATTGTGCTCATCCCAGGGGTGCAATAAAATGACCTCACAAATTCTCAGAACCACAAGGAAGGAGAATAAGGAGGAAAATAGGAGAGAGGGGTCCCGCGCAAGGTCCATGCCGGACAGGCCCTCTCGGCAAGAATTGGATCTGGAGAAACGGTAGCTGTACGACTTTTACATCCGAAGGGTAAATGTGAAGCTAACAACAAGCAGTTGGTTGTAAAAATGATATCTTGGATATACGGCGTGTAGATTAGTGAGCCTTTGACCAGCGGGTTGGCTCTTCATTCATCCAACTCAGGAAAAGGGCAAAAGAAAAGAAAAGAATCACCGAGTGTCGAAACCACTCTTGTCCCGTTTCTCATTGTGTTGTTTCCAGTTTTATTGTGCGTGTCCTGCCTCTCGTGTTCCTCCCGCCCCCTTGATCGTCCTCGCCTGGTTCCCACCTGCTCACCTGCCCCTGGTGTTTCCCCACCAATCCAAACCCATTTATACACTCCTCCTGTTCCTTTTGTTCTGCGCCAGACTGTCTCTGTTACTGCCCCATGTGTGCGTCGCTTTCCTTCTTGGCTTGTTAATCTCATGGCTTTGTTACTTGTTTATTTGGTGTTGTCTCATTTTTGCCGGCTTTTGTTTGCCTGTGCAGAATTGACCTCCAGCTTTTTGGGAAAAGGTGTTGTTTTGAATGTTTTACCATCTGCTCTTGAGACCCAGTCGACTCCAAAATAGTTACAGACCTTTAACATTATTTGGTTCTTGACATGAATGCAAGGCAAACTAGGGAGACGCTGTAAGAACAGTGTTGCCGACGTCTCGGTAAGCAGCTATTGGCTCTCCTAAAAGTTGCTAGAAATCGCTCTGTTTTTGTCAGTGGAAGGTCCTCAGAAGTACAGAGACGCATGTGAGATGCTGTGTGCGTGTGTGTGTGCGTGCGTCGCTGTGGGGAGGAATATTGATTTCCCTGTTCTCATTAGCATGCACCTGTGGGGTTAACGTCTCCGCAGGGGGGCAGGCTGGACAACCTAACACGCCATTTCTCCGCCTGTGGTGAGAGAGCGGCTCGCCACTCCCTCCCTGCACCGCCTGACACTTTGGACCGGTACCAAAATAGAAGCAGTAGAGGCGGAAGACGACCAAAGAGGAACACCACTCACACACACACACACTCGCACACACGCACACACACACACACACACACACACACACACACATACAGAGTTCTGGCATCTATGGCAACCATGCTGAGAGAAACGAAGGATAATCTAAGTGGAAGTTTGGCCGTTTACACTTTTTATTGCCCCATAATGCATTACGCTTGCATTAGTCATGATCGTCACATCAGATTTGTCCTCCCTTGGTTTGATGCAGTGTCCGCGTATCAGCTCCTCTGTTGTGAAGCAACGTTCATTACAATAACTCATATTAAATTTACCAGGCTCTGCGAAGGCACTTAATTTGATTAATTGAACATGACTGAGATGCCACAATTAAAGGAAGGGGAAAAGAATAATCACATTAAAAGAGAGGCATTAACCCCCCCATTAGTCTTTCTCTTGGATTTGAATCTCGCCGCTAAAGGACGTTCAGAACCAGAAATCAGTCTCAAATGCTACACTGGTAGGGATTATGTTGTTGCCCAACATCTCTGTGGTGTGCCAAATCATTTTAAACAGCAACATCCTGGATTTTATATGCGAAGGACCCATTTTTTCTTTTTCGATAATATATTCCTGATTTTCTTTGAAGTTTTTTTTTGTTTGTTTTATACTGGCATCCATTTAACATGTAGCGTTGAGTGCTTGAAGTCTGTAAGGAAATAAATAAAGATTTTTTTTTGTTTTTTTTCCTTGCACAACTTCTTGCGCTAATGATGTAGCAGTCAATAGTTCTAACACATTCTCCTCATGTCTGTACCACTGCTGACACCACAGCTAATATTTGGGGCGAATACTTTCTTCACTAACGGCCAGTCACGGTGAATGCGATTCCATTGCCGAGAACAGGCAACTCGCATTTAGGGTTGATAAACAGGAAGCATTGGTTCATTCATTAATATTACGTAATTAAAGCGCAAGGTACGTGACATTTGCATTTTCCCTTTTCTAATCTAATTCCAAAGGTCAGACGAGGAGACCGTCAACCTAATTTGGGACTGACAGTCCTTTCATAAATGAGGAGCACACACTGGCATATCAGGATGACACTAATTATGCCTTATGATGTAAAAGTCGGTTTTGCAATCATCTAATTTGTCCTGAATTAATGCCAAACAGTTTGCTTCACTTGCTCTCCCCGACAGACTCATTACTGAGGAGATGTACCCGGGGACCAAAAACGTGTGAATTCGAGAAATGTCGTATTTATATGGGTGTCATATTCTAATTGATCTTCATTTACCCTTCTCACGTTTATGCAAACGACCAAATCCACAGTGTAACCGTCGATTTTTATTGTTGACATTGTTGACCATATAGGGGAACATTTTATCATTACAGCTATTGTTGTCAAAAAATAAATAAAACATGTAATAGAATATTTTTATAGAATGTTGTATTTTAGAAAGGAGGTACCTTAAAAAAACATTCAAGAACACAAGAACACGCTACCATTAGATTCAACGGGTAAATTGACAAACTGCTCGTCGGTCTCTCCTCACCGCACTTCCATTTCAGAGCCGGGTGGCAGCAGAGCCTCGGGGTCACAAGCATCCGGCCCACATCATTAGTGTCGCCTTGTTGTGCACAAAGCCAGAAGCACAGAGGAACTTTTCAGATTTTTTTTTTTCCACTTCCGCTATATTTAAATTGTTAATAAACATTACAGATTGCGTGCGCTGGGGCAAAAATATCAGAGCTACGTCAAAGCCCGCGAAACCCAGGTAGCGGCGTGTCCCTGGCTGATGCCGGAGGGGGGATCTTGTAAACTACAGTAGGTTGCATAAGGCCGGAGATATTAGGCTGTGTGACAGCTTGCCCTTAAACAAACAGCAGCATCTCCAGCTGATATTGCGCTGCCACGGCTGTTGTTGGTGTCCGGGACCTGAGTCAGGTTGTGCATGGCCACTCACAAATCAGTTTAAAGGTCACGCTGCAAACAACACAGGGATGCCTTTCTCTGTCCGTCGAAAAGTCAAACGTTATCTTTATCTTTTGACTTTATCGTCCGGGGGCGATGTTTGAAATAAGAATATCTTGGATATTCTTTTTCCGGCAAGCTAAAAATAAAATGGAGTAATGCAATGAGATAATGCAATTCTTTGGTATTGATAGTTAGAACGAAAAGGCTGTAGGCATAATATCCCCTGATTTTATCTGTCATGACAAAACACACAAAGAAACATAGGTGAATGGATCATCAGCATTAAAATACCAATCTGTTAGGCGGCTCACACGATTGCATTTCAAATATTACGGAAAAAAATTAATCAAGTTGAACGCAAATATCAAGTCACGAAGACAGATGTTACTTTTCATAGACAGCAGGCTTAGACTGTATCTACTCATAAGGAGAGCCAACAAATCCATTGAGCACTAGGCTCCAGCGTGTACGCCACACTAACAGCGGAACACAGATATCGTACCATGTTCATCAAAGCACCGCGTCTACGTTCGCCGATGTGCTCGTTTAATCACGCCTCCGAGGTCACGCCAGGTCACGCCTCCGTAGGTGGCCTCCTTTCATGGACGAGGCCCCTGCATCGATTCACAGCCAGAGAGAGAGCGAGAGAGAGAGAGAGAGAGAGAGAGAGCGATGGAGCGAGCGCTAGGATGCACCGGAGGAAACAGACCGCCGCACAATGCGTGTTCCACACAGAGGTAGGGGCCATTATAATAACAATGGCAGTTGCGGGTGTGGGTGTTAAACATCGGGGCAGTGAAAGGTCCACTGGAAGGTCCTCGCTTGTGGGTCACGCTGCCTCCTGTGCTGCCGCTCTGTCTCCATGGAGTCTTCATCACTGACAACACTTAAGCAGCACCCATTAGCACAGTGCTCGTTTTTTGAATCACATATTATTTACTGCTTATTTACCACAGGATTCTTTTTGCCACGTTCCTGTCCCATACCCATCGGCATTGTATTCTCCTCTACATTCCTCCGCTCACATAAAACACAATCTTTTCATTTACACGCGGAGCCGTTCTCTCACCGGTTTCTCCCAGAACAGCAGGCGCCTTTGTCTCTGGAGCTTTTGATAGACTGAGGCACCTGTCAAGGATTCATCACCGACGTAAAGGCCCGAGAGGAGAGGATGTGCCCGTTGACGCCCTATCTGAAGATCCAGTGGCGCCCAAATCGCTGACGCCTGCTCACCAGGGAGTCTCGAGTTTCTGTGCGGAACACTTGCCTACAGTTAGCTGCACACAAAGTAAACAGGTGTATGTCAAGAAAACCGTTTGTTGGACCGCAAATTCTATCCGGTGCATCTTACTGTACTGTTCGTACCTCGATTTGGATTTGAAGTACAGCATGGTATATCTTTAAACTTGTGTCATAGCATTTTGACAATGTGCATCTTTGTCGTCCAACGCCCACTGATCCAGGCCTTAACAAATGTGGTCCAGCTTGGCCCGACCCCTCCACCCGTCCCCCTCATTTCAGTTCAATTCAAATGTATTTCGCATTCCCTCTCCTCACTCAACCTCACTACACGTTGTGAGATCTGACAATGTAATAGCGGAACCAAACATTTCCCACGGCGAGATAACATTTGGTGACAGTGAAGAGAGGACAAAAAATAAATAAATATCCCTTTTCTCAGTAGGAAGCCTACTACAGAATCAGAATCAGGGTGGGCGGCCATCTGCCTCGACTGATTGGGGTAATAAGGAGAAAAATGGAGAAGAGAGACCATTCAGACAACAGAGTGAACATAACAATAGTGATATTTATAGATTTGTCCTATTGTTATTCATTGTATCGGCAATGATTGCAGCATCTGTTATTATTATCATTGGAATTATTTTTATATTTGATGTAATTCTAACAAACTTGATCCGCAATCCACCGGCAAGCGTTTTTGCTTATACCGGAGCCAAGAAAAGATAAAGAGGAGACTTTCACTTTGGAATATTTCTCCAGCACTTCAACACAAGTAAAATAAATTATTAAACAGCTCTATGTTATATTAATGGCAAAATTTGCAATGACTCGAAAGCTGAAATATTTCTGTGTGGCTCACAGTGGTAAGTGTGTGTGTGTGTGTGTGTGTGTGTGTGTTTTCTTTCTTCTCCCACGGGGACGCGGTATGAGTCGCACTGTGTTGGAAGGTTGAAGATAAAGTGTCTGACTAGCACAAGAGGGAGTATTCATTGACCGTTTCATCACTGGTCTAGAGCCCAGGCACCGGAGCCCTTCTTCCTCTTTACTGTGTTGTGGGAGGCAAATTAGTCAAGAGACTAGAGCAGAACCCAGTGAGTGGACCTCCTGTGATAACAACACATGATGCTCAACACATGTTGGGAATGTATTTGTCCCCCATCACCTGGTAAATGAGAGGATAAAGCGTCTTATCATCAGAGGATTCAGATTTAGATTAAAGAGCTTAAAACAGACCATGAGTGTCATAGGACCGTGGTACCACCCGTGTTCTGTTGATAAGACATCCAGCTGGATGCCTTGATAATTGGAACATTTTAAAAAATGTATGGCGTATGGCAACGCCGCTTCAAAGCTTCATTATCCGGACTTATGCTCAAAATGTTGCGTCTTCTCGGTGGGAGCCGTGTAACTCAAACAGAATCCTGTACAGTAAATGCCTTAGAGGAGCAATTAAGCACGAAACAAATCCGATTTATCGTGCACATTAAATCCAAACAACCCAGTTCTCCGTGCTGTCTTGCACAAATGCCCTTGTTTGGGAATTGCTGGGAGATAGCCACGGAAACCGTGACAAGTGGCTCAGGGGCGGGCCAGTGACGGTCGGAGCGCACAAAGGCAGCAACAGAGTGTAAGGTGAAAAGAAAGGTAGAGAAAATCGACGTGATCTTATAGAGCGCACGCAAAATATTTGGAATAAAATTACAATATAAATGAATTCCTTTTTGTCTTTTATTCCAATGAAGGCAATCAAAACCCAACATTCCAGTCGTGTTAAGGTTAGGGCTTCCCTCTGGGGACACCTATTATAAACATGTAGTCTGGTAAAAGCACTCGACATAATGGTACCGGAGAGTCTCTACACAAAGACAGGCTATGTTTTGAAAGGTTATTCATGCTGTTCCACACGTGCAGCAATAATTTAGTTGGAGCCCACATGAGAGCCCAGAGCCCACTTAATGTCTAAACATATCAAGCATTTTCTTTATTTTCTATTATTATTGTTATTATGATTATTATTATTATTACTTAAAGTTTTACTTTATCTGAAGGCTGCCATTAATTTTCCACCTGCCTTATACAGGGTAATCAGTGTGTGGCAATATGAAGGATCAACACTAGATGCCGATTCCAAACTAATTGTATGGAGTATTTGTGTTTATACATTCATTGTAATCATACAGAAGTGAGAGAAAGTAGATTTTTCTTTTTACATAAAGTGATTTTCTTGTATTTATTCCTAGCCGTACACTGCAGCTATGTCACTGCAACCTTATTATTATTATTTTTTTTTAAGCTGTGAGAGGTTATGTAAGTGACAAAATTAATGTTTACAATGACAATGGATCAAATGATTATGTGTCCTGGGGGCTGTTCATAATGACAATTTAAGAGTTGTGCAGTTATTTTTTTAATAGCACGGTAGAACTAATAATTTCTCTCTTCTGGCCAACAACTTTTGGGTTTCAGTCTCACCTCTACATCAATCCTGTCTTCAGGTGCAACCGGCAGCTGTTCGCAGCTTTATAAGGCGATAACGTGTCAATGCTCACCTTGTTTATCTGCTTCCAAGAAATATTTGCAGCCAGCAGCCAGCATCACAAACTAGGTTTTCGGTGATTTCGATAAAAGTCACATCTGGGTGACAATAACAAAAGGAAAAATTTGATTTATTCAATATTTTTTTTAAATTATTTTTTATGTTCAAATAAAACAACGTATCGCTGTTGTCAGATTTTTAAATTTATCAGCGACATAAATTTGAAATGTATCTGACTATAGCTGCGATACAACCGTTTGGGGATTGTGGGTGGAGCAAAAATGACATAGAATGGCAGCACAAAATATTCACCCCAATGAATCAAGACAACAAATTAAACATGACTACTGAGCCCCTCAAGCTCATTTGTCATTGCTGAATGACACGGGGAGTGCACATGGGGTTATTACTACCAGCCTATTTAATATGTAACTGCCAGGGAAAACACCATGAAACGAAACACTATACGGCAATAATCTCCAGTATCTTTCTAAACGGAGGCACGGCATGAATAATAAGGAATTCTGCTGATGGAATATTTCAACTTTTTATTTTGGAAATGAGATGAGTTCATTCCCTGACCCCGTGGTATTGGCACAAACAATGTTCACATTATTTCCCTCGACTATTCCTTTCGTTTGAACGCGCCGGCCCAACAACAGCCATATAATGAGGGACTGATTGGAAGCTATGATTGCAGGTAAATACAATTGACCACCCTCTAAGAGAGTTAACAAGCAGCCCTGTGGGTCCTGAGGACAGCACATAATCCCTAAATTAAAGACACAAATCACTGCGCTAATTAACAAAATACTACATGCCAATTTTTCAATTAGCAAAGGGAAGAAGAAAAGGTCAGAGTAAGGTGTGGCAGTGATTAGATGAACAGATCGGGTTGGATTGTAAAAAGTCACCAAATTACCACACACATACACACACACACACACACACACACCACGGGAATAGAAGGTAAAGTACTTATTTTTTTTTCAGACAAACTTTGGTTGACTGCCTTGTTTCACCTGATCTCTGGACGCCCATGTTATCATGATCAGCGTTACGTTATTTGATCACGTCGACACGCAACAACTGAGCAGACGTGGCGTAATATTGCTGTTTGATACAACTTCCGACTACACTACTAAAACATTGGACATTCTGGCGGGGACCCAGGTGTTTTTAGTTGCTGTCTTCCAGGTGCTCCTCGTTGTTGGTCTGATTGGGCATCAGTGGGGCGGAGCTACAGAGGAGACAGGCGAAAGGACAAGGCAGAGACACATACAACATATGTAAGTTGGAAAATATATTCCGAAAAACCAGTGTCTCCAACTACCTTTGCAAACAAACTCACTCTCATTCGGGCTTTTCTACGTAATCTCTCTCTTTGATTTCTAAAGAAATAACTGATGTCATATGGTTTCCACGTCACTTCGCTGAACCTTGCCTGAATCCGTGCGGGGGTGTCCCCTGAGGCCCACCTCCGGCTTTGGAAATCGCCTGGCTCACAGTTTGGTATTTTTGGGGGAATAAACGTATTCGGTTGGTGAGAAGATCGGCACCACTCTCGTGCTGTGTCTGTTAACTATGAAACTGGTGCCCGGGGCCCGAGGAGCTTGACTCCTTTAAAAAGCCACCACCACATACCGTTTTTTTATGACTTAAATAACTGAAGTCTAATCTGTTATGAGTGCGCTGTGTGGGTGCAGTTTGGCAAGGTTTCCTTAACTGGCAGTAGAGCAATGCAAGCCTTTTTCCCTGTTTCAAAGTTAAAGGGTACATTTGAAAAAAAAAGAAAAGAAAGCCCCATAGAAACAGTTGAAAGTTGACGTAACAAAGGAAAGGGAACATAATTGCGAGATACTACGTTATCGATAAAATGGTAAAAATCTATCCTCAAATGCGCTGGTAGCCAGCGATGTAAAACTAACATAGGGGACAATGCGATGTTTCTAATTGGACGGCCGTCAGGAGACAAGTGTCGGATCAATAATGAAAACACAGCGATGCTCGCCGTGACTGCTGCGTGATCGCGCTCCATGTCCATGGGCTGATGGACCCCTCGTGGGTCCTTAAATGTACATCTACAGATGCCTTAACTTTATTCTACCGGGCTCAAACGTAATCCAAGGATTCTAAATGGCGAGGCCACAAAGTGGGCTAATTGCCGCTCTCATTACCTCCTTTATTCATTCAATCAGGGTTACAAATCCCGCCATTGATCCTTTGCGCTGGTACGGGGGAGAAAAACGAGCTCCCGACCGGGCCCCGGGGAAATTGATCAGCCATCTTCCGAGGTAAGGCTGATTACAGTGGGCTTCCCTAACGGCTGTGCGGCTTAGATGCTTCGGCTTGGGAGGATGCAACACAATGTAAGGCCCCTAATTATAACCAGAGGCAACAGCCAACGTACAGGCATTTCTACACATTACTCTCTGTATATAACTACACACCCACAACAAAGAATTGGATTTGGAGTGGCTTCCCATTCACAGCCATATAAAAGAAAAGAAAGTAAGCTTTATGTGTTGGTGAGTGTATAGATGCGCATTTGTGCCGTTGAGTCATTAGTTGGTCGTAAGATGCCACCACCGGAGGCCCCAGGTTGGAAATACCCCAGCGGAGCGCAATGTATTCCACATACAGCTTTTTAATATGAAAGCCTGTAGGATTTGGACTTACGGCTTAAAATAAATCCAACCTCTGTACTTTCTGCCGGCCTTGCGCACGTACACACACACACGCACACCAGGTTAAAGTTGAATTGAGTTGCAGCTCCCTCAAGTGTAAATGAACAGCAAAGAAATAACCTATATCAAAACCCACCGCAAGCCACAGCAGCAACAGCGTATAGATCCAGTGAAGGCCGGATAAACATTCCATACTTTATTCACGAGTACGCAGTTCGAAAGCTTTAAAACAAATCATTCCAGTGCCTTCCATCAACTCCTTGCGGCTATTTCTGATTTTGGCCTTCAACCCCAACCCCGCCTCCTGCTGCACTATCATGTCGTCCTGTGTGATTGATTTGACCCATGGCCTCATGCCGGAGGGTTTTGGATTTTGATATACTCATGTGATTGGGGAGAGAGGGAGGCCCTGCAGCCACGGGGAGCCACCTGGAGACCCGAGAAGCTGGGCTCAATTCAATTTGCCACATTGATCGCTGCCATGGTTGGTCAGTCACCCCATTTAATAAAGCCAGCGTGTCGGTGGCCTGGCGTTTACCTGTCCACGCGGAACGTTTTAATTTATTACTACGTGTAACAGAGAGAGAGAAAACAAACAAACATATAAAAATATACATATATATATAATTATAATATATACATATATTTGATATAAAACAATAAATCGTTCCATACATACATTTACAGGATTGTGATCAGTCAGTCCACTGTGTGTAAATATTAAAAAAATATTTCAAAGATCTGTTTGTAAAAATGTGTAAAAAACAGAAAACAAGCTTGATGAACGCTAGGAAATCGAAATTACAAAAGAGTAGAATAAAAGAATAAAAAGAAAATGTAATGATTCTTATGGTAAAAAGGAAAAGTTTCTCAATTGGTTAGCCTCAGGCTAAAGTGGTTCCCAATAAAAACCTCAAATTGAGTGCGGTTGCCCTCAGTGGCCCGTCAACTCGGGTTCATGTAACTGTGAAGAACGGCGGTTAGATTTTCACTGTGCTGTGTGGTGCAGTGAACGTGTCATGTTTACCAAATCTAGTTACACAAGTGTGTAGTTATCCTTTGAGAGGCCATTTGAGATGTCTTCCGCTTAAAGGTGCCACAAACATGCATTTTAGTCACATGTGCGTGTTTGGGAACGGTCTTACATAATAAACCAGGCGCCCTTTAAAGGTTACCACCAACCACCGTGTCGGATCTTCACCAAGCACCTAATGAAGCTTCTACACGTCTCACTTAACGCTCCATCAGATCAACAAGGACCTCGGAAAGAGTGCCCCGCCTGCAGCCTGAAAGAATGCCAGACCTCGAGAATGTGGTGACATTTGTCATTTTGAAGTGACATTTTTAAAGCCGCCCTGATGGCAATGAAGTGAGAAGGGGAACCATGTTGGCCAAAGTAACCTTTTCTTTCAAAGTTCTCGTCATACTGACATTTGAAGGAATGCCGCGATGATGGGGTGGAGGTATGTGGGTCGGAGTTGGTACTTTTGGCACCATCGAGGGCTGACGTGATCATCGCTCTATCTATTTGGAATTAGAAAACCTTTTGGATGTTTTTCGACTCAATCGCCAAAAGTCACTGTCTTATAATACAGTGCCACCGCAAGGCAAAATGCAATTCATGCCTAACATGGAATGGGGCAGTCACCGGTTGAAAAGAGATTCCACAATTTGCCAGGTAATAACTGCAAAACCAATGTTTTAATTATATTAACACTCAAATGAATGAGTCATGAAATACTTTAAAAGGTTGATTATGTGCAACAGTTCAAGGCAAAAAAGGCATAGAACAAAGGTCTAACAATCTAATAATATGCAGGCTAATTAATATAATAAATTAAAAGGGTTAAATGTCATTAAGGATAACAGCACATGAACAGTGCTGTAGAAAATGGGAGAGAAATATAGATATTTGTTTTGCATTTTAGAATTCCCTGCCATGAAGAGAAGAAAATAAGCACACATTTCTTAAGTAGAGTTTGCAGCACTCTAAATTTCATTCATTATTAATACCTCTCATTGTTAGTGTTTTAGAAAAATATGTTTTATCTGTTTTTCCATGATCCCCACCCCCCCCTCCCCCTGTGGTTCACGTCCTGGCCAGCTCACGGAAACATTTGGCGTGTAGTCACGGACTGGGTGATGCCTTTTTTTCCTCCAGATTGCATTTCCGCAGAGTCTTTGCAGCAAAGTAAACATATGCACCAACAACAAATAAGACAAGGAAATGAAAGAGGCACACAGGGCATTTCTCAAACCACAAATTTGTTCTTGGTGGTTGAACCGCTTTTGGTAGCTGTGTCCGAGTGGGACTGGTAGCCGATGGTCATCTTCATGGGAAGGCCCAAGCGCTCCTTGTAAACCCTCCTATTGACAAAAATGTGGCAGTCAGCATAAGAGTGCCATAACCCGTGGTATAAACACGCTGGGATCCAACTCACCCTATGTGTGTTACCGCTTCCCGGTTGTCAAAGTCCGACGTCCACACGGCTATTTTATCCCCTTTGGCGCGGATGTTGACCACGGCGCCGCAGACCTGATCACTGAAGTCATCGAAGGCCTCTCCAACTAAACAAAGGAGCTGGAGAACGGATAGAGCAGGGGAAAAATGTTATTCACGGTGTTCGAGTCACACATTTACTTTAAATACAACTGTGAATCCTCCACAGTTCCTGTAAAAGGGGAAGGCCAGCCGCATTGTTACCATTGTCATCTTGATGCCAGTCTTTCATTCGGGTTTCAGAACATTTTCAGGGTCGGTTGCTTTTTTTTTTTTTTTTTTTTAAATTGTCCTCAGATCAGTTATGAAGAAAACAGATCCAAGATTTCACATTTGCATTCAATGTAGAATATTGAATGGTATTCTAAATGTACAGTATATGATCCCTGTCGGTGTCTTTCCTAAGATAAATCTACAGGATTCTTATGTCGGACCACTGTGTATAAAAGAAAAAGAAAAAAAAAAGTAATGAATGGCAGGAAATCAAAATTCCAAGAAATAATAAAAAAAAAAATCAGGATTCTGATGGTAAAAATATTTGTCGAGTGGTTACCTTCAGGCTAAAGTAGTGGTCACCATTAAAGAAGCTGCTTTGGTTGTTTACCAAATGCAAGCAGACAAACGGTGTATTGCTCATTTGAATAAGATGAATACTTTGCGTTAGTACTTATATACAATTTCATTTTGATCGGACTGAAGTGGTGCATTAGCAGGCAACCTACCAACAGTATCTCGGCAATATCTCCGACTTGGCCTTACATTTGAAGGCTGCCGTGAATATATTTCTTTATAACCAGACTACTTTTGATGTTGGTTTAAAGATAGGAAGTGAATGCAACATTGGCGCTGCCTCTAAACATCACTTCATTTTAAATGAGATTTCCATTTCTGCAGTGGAGATTCCCGCTACTGGTGGTACTACAATGCTCAGCGGCACTCTCATCTAAAATTTCATCAAATCACCTGTCGAGATTATATTTTCGACGTCTCCCAAGGTGAAAAAGATCCGAAAGATATCCATTCGGGTCCACAGTGGGGACTCGGCATTTCCCTCCCCAACGGCTATTATTTGAAACGGTTTAACCGAAACCGTCTTCAATCATTGTAAAATGCTCTGAGCTTCACATACGGTGAGCCTGTTAGTGCCAATGTCCCAAAACATCACGGTAAAACCTTTCAGCCCCCAAGGGGTGAGGAGCCACTGATAGTACAGTAGGAGGTGCTCACTGGTAAGTCACAGCGTGCTTGAGTCTGCATCACTGTCGGTGACCTTTAGAGTGGGATGTGTGCGGACTGCAGATTAAGCCAGGGAGCCAAATTTCAATTGCCCTCATCCGACTGGGCTTTGAGCCCATCATCAGCGTCCACTCAAGTCAACGGCCTATTTTCTTAGATATGAGGAACGGTTTGCGTTCAGAAAGATGATGAGACGAGAACAATCTCATGCGCGGCTCTGGTCACTAAATGGTGCGAGAGGGTGTAAAAACTCGTATCAGCAGCGTGACAAATGCGACGGTGGACCGGCGCAACCAATTACGGCTGCCAGCAGGTAATGCATGTTGCCATGTGTGGAGGCACGAGAAATAATGAATAGCATGACTTGTTTGAGTAACGGCGCGGCCGCAGCAGGCAAGCCTACCGTTTCCAGCCAGAAGCGGTCCAGCTCTGCTCTCCTCTGCTGCTTGTTGAGGGTGAGCAGCCAGCGGCCGCCACGCTTGTTCCTCTCGTCCTCCCACATGGGTTCAATGCCATCCTGCAGTGAAGATTCACACAGTCAATACACATCCCAGAACCACTGCACCCAAACTTCAAAACAGCCTGTAAAAAAAGTAAATTAAATATTATTAGAAATATATATATATATAAATATCTTTCTTCGATAGTTTTGTTTCCATCCTTCCACACAAGCTCAGCCTAAACTCTCTAAATGGCATTGTGGTTGTTGTAAAAGGCCACATTCTCTACTATAACGTTTGTAAAGCTCACATTTTACAGGTGCTGATAAACCTGACTTCCCTGCTGTAAGTATAAGTGTAAGTACGAGTTCACTCATGAATCTTCACCCCACGTGACATTGCCCTGGCATAATTAGTGGCTCCTTCTGCTTTTCAACTTACACGGAACTCCCACCCACGCTTCTCATTTCCTAACATCACACGTGATTAAAAAAGCTCTTTTAATCTGATGAGCTCATGAAAGACTGATGTAGCCAGGGGGAAAAAAAACCTAAACCTGTCCACTTCTGTGTTTGTTTGTCAGCCCTCCAGTAATGATGCTGCTGTTTTGACTGGGATCCGTTGTGTCAACATTTGTAATGGGTTTTGCTCTGTTTGCAGTAGCTTGATGTGAATTTGTTGTCGTAAAAAGGAATCTGCAATTTGGTTTTATTGTTAAGCTTGTGCTAAAATTGATTTTAATGCTTCAATTCACCCACGGGGATCACTTTGGCACATAAATATGTGACTGCAGCTGTTCTAAAGACTGCCTGAATAGTATCTCATTAAATTATTAATAAATGAACAATGTCAAAACTTCATATTTACATTGCTATCTAAAGTACATGTAAATGTGATACTTCAAAAAGTGTAATTGTGCCAATAAAATAATGATGAAGACACCACACAACCGCAGACACCAATTTGCAGAAAATGATTTAAAATATATATTTTTCTTCTGCAAATGATGTAGTACCCAGTTTACACAAAGGGGCACAAACTTACCTTAAATAGGGAGTAATCACAGCCTGACATGAGATTGCTTGACACCTGGATATGATTGTAGAGGCTAGAAATGATGAAAGCACAGCATTAATGAAGCCTGCTCATTCATTGTTTGCAGATGTAGTGGTAATTCAGAAAACACAGGACACAGTTGTAACATTTTACTGCTACCATGACTCTGGAGGCACCGAAAAACGAAAAAGACTCAGGGAGATGTATTGCTCCTTACGCCCAGAAATCTTCGACCGTGTCAAATTTAGAGATGAGTCGCAGGTTGGCCTGCCATGTTTTGCTCTTGTCATTTTTGAAGAACCACAGAGACCATCTGTCGGGAAAGGGGGACATTTGCATAAGTGTAACAAGCTTGTAATTAAACACGAGGAAAAACAGAATTAACCAAAAGCCTTTGAGCTGTGGAGCAAATGAGCAACGTATGGATGCACCTGGACGCTGCCAACACTGACACAAACTGCTCAGTAAATCACGCCGTCACTCATAGGGGCAAATTAACGGTGACACTGTGTCATACTTATTTACTGCTAAATCCTCTTAAGGCTCAGTGACTGCATTACACGCTTTAGCCAGAGGAAGAGTAAATAATAGTTGGGTTGTTGACAATATTATTAAGACATTAAAGCCACTTGTCAGTGGCAGTGGGTGCGGGTAGTGGTTTCAAGTGAGAGCATCCACAGTAAGCACAATAAACCGAATGAGTCAACTGACAGAAAATGAGTTCCCTTGAGTTCACCTGTATATGCATACTAGACTGAGAAGCTAATAAGACCATCCAACAGGCGGTGGGCTTCGCTTTATGACACAACTGTGTATTTGATTGTTTGATTATGGCTCATAAATATGAAGCAGCATATATTGAACTGTTCCTCTGACAGACCTCAGCGGAATTCAAATGCATGCTGGGATAGAATCAAGCTCCCGATGATACAAAACAAAATTCGTGAATCAAGACTGTAAACAGAAACTGACTTTTGCTGGTATAAATTAAATGAAAAATGAAATCCCAGCGAGTTCAACAGACCAACCAAAACCACACGTCTGCGAGCTGTCCATAAACTAAGATAAAAAAACTGATTCGGATGCTGCAATGATTAGATGATGGAAAGGGAATTAAAAGTTTTTTTTTGTACCAGCCACTCATGCATAGGTTCACGTTTCTCACATTTCTTGATCTAGAAGAAATAAATAAATAAATGGATAAATAAATAAATATATACAGTATATGTACACATATATGTATGTATCATGGCTGTTAATTTTTCCAATAATAATATCTGAAACATTTTAATGTAACATCAGATATCTCTTTCTGCTTTTTCTTCATTAAACTGGCTTTTTCAAATTAATATAAACTTAAAAACTCTCACTTGTTCTGGAGGGGGTGTTTGATGTAAGCCTCTGGGCTCACTAACTCCTGTCCAGGCTCCTCAGCTCCATCTTCATCAGGCTGGGGTGGACTCGGGTTGATTTCCTAAAAGACAGTTGGGTAGAAGAGAGATACATAACTCTGGTATGGATCTAACTGAATAGAATATCCTGGTAGGGATACATCATGGCTCATGTCTTCACTCAGATGAGAGGAGCAATCCGCCAGAATTTAATTAGACAACACTGAATGCATGTCAATGTTAATAAAGTTACAAAGCTTACACAACAATGTGGTTGTTGCTCAACTCAAATGAGTAATCTGCCTAGTAAACAACAGAAATTCTGCGTCAGAGGCGATCACCATGTAAAACATGGTTCAAGCATCTGGTACATTTCCCTCAGGTGTGACCGTGGGGTTAACTCTGCTGCTCACACTCGCCACATGTGGCAGCACCTAGCGTAGACATAGCTGAACACCACGCAATGTCCATTCATATATCTGACACTTTAATTATCCCGGCATTAAATAGTTACAAAGCTTACACAACAACGTGGTCAATACAAATGTCAACTACTTTCAACCGCTGGCACTTGAATAGCTTAATTAAGTCAGAAGGGAGCAGCTTCAGACAAGTTTGACAATAGAATGTTTAGCTCCTTATTTGTATGTCCTGTAGGACCTGAATAATTAGGAATGTACAGATAATAAATAATAAACACGAGTGTTTATAAAAGAAGCTCGTCGGGGTTGCACTTTCACAGCTGACCCGACCAATGTCATAGTGACTTGCTTTGAAATGGGAATCCGTGCGGTTCTATGGCTAAAGTTAACGGCACGTCGGGTTTAGCTATAGCGTCAGCCTTAAAGTTGGGAGATCTACACACACACACACACACACACACACACGAGCGTTCCTCTTAGGGTCGTGGCACGGCGAGACAAACTCGCAACTGGACTCGCAACAAGACTTGCCGATTTCACACTCGGGAATAATGTTTAAACACGTACAAAAACTTCAAACTCGACAATTAAAGCAAGAAGCCCTCCTCCCCCTCTCATAAACAGTTTGTTCTTTGGAGAAAGTGCTCACCGGTTCGGCGGTCGCCATCTTACAAATCTCAGTTTGGAAAGTTTGTGCTGATTGGACCGCGCGGTGCCACGTGACGGCCCGCTCCGCGGACATGCGCAGCGTGTCGCAGCTGGCCGGCTGCCTGGCTGCTTCCGGTCGGCTCCACCCCTCCCTTGCAGACAGAGGGAGGTATGGCGAGCACCGAGGCCAAGAGGGAGTGCGAGACCGAGGGCTGCAGCAAGGACGCCAAACTCCAGTGTCCCACATGTATCAAGCTCGGTATCCAGGGCTCCTATTTCTGCTCACAGGTACTGCTACCTTGTTCGGCTCGCCCGCCCCTCGTGTCGGTCCCAGTCGCGCACCGAGGGCCCTCCGTCTCTCATCACGAGGCTGCTAACGCTAAGTATCAAGCTAGGTAGACATGTGTCGGAGTCCCGGTAAAGCGCCGATAACCTCAATCATATTCGCTATAACGGATGTCATTTGGCCGTGGAACTCTGCGCAGATTATTGGGGATACATAATGCTGCCGTTGACTGTAAGCGATGCCGACTCTGTGAAGGGAGGCCGGGAAAAAAAACGTTTAGCTGACCAAACGTGTGTCGTTTGGTTGGTTGGCAAACAAAAGTGATGCAAAAATAAGCCATGTTCTCTCGCTGACAAAGCTGTGTGTCAAACGGTTTATGCTGTGCATGAACCATGCATTCTAGTCATATTTTAGAATAGATTGTAAGCAATGATGCTTGGGCTGGAAAGTGCGACAGAGTTGATGCTGCGTGACAGATCACTTTGTGCCACGACGTTTGACCCTCATCGTGGTACACCCCCGTGTGCTGGGGAAACCAGAGCCCCCTCACGACTGTCTGTGGTCCAGATCTCACAGTGGTCTGAGTGATCTCTAGTGTTGGAAACTATTTCTCACTCATTCACACACGCCATTCATTGGAAATGCCAAGAAAGTATTGGCGTATTAATAAAGTACAGGCATGACACTCTGTGTCAGGGGATCGATCGTAATGTCCTTTCAGTTTAAAGCTTTATAAATAGTTGGGCTGGTTAAATGCTCTTGTGGTGCCGTGGTATTTGACCCCAGAGATCTTTGCAGTCAATGCAGTTTTGGCTTTGCAACCTGACCCAGCTCTCTGTATATCACCCCCCCTCTCTCTCGCTCTACTGGTAATAGTCCAGTAAAGGCATACACACTGTTAAAATTAAAAAGCAAGGGGTCAGGCAAGGATATATGGTCCCAGTGTGCAGCCAAATGCCACTTTTTCTTTATTAGGTTGTGCAGCAGCACAAATTCAGCGACCAAGCACGCAATTATTATTACACATTTTGTTAAATGTACTTAGGCAGCATTTGGAATTTGCCCTGCTTGTGTATGTCTGTCTGAAACCATTCTTCATTGCCATATTTATATTTGTGTTTTTCATTCGCAGGAATGTTTCAAAGGGAGCTGGGCTTCTCACAAGATGCTGCACAAAAAAGCAAGTAGGTATCACTGATCCCCGTCATTTCTGTACTTTGTTGACTTCAACCATGTGTTGGACTCCCAATTTATATGAATATATTGAGGTAAATGGAGGAGTTGAGTGTTTTGAGACAACCATACCCATACACAGGGCTTATTATACAACCTATTATTTAAGTCAAGTGTGGATGGTTTTTGTTGGCTGTGAACTGACATAGTGGCGCGACATGCTTTAGAGGCTCTGTGTTATGTTTTGTCAGAGGATGACTTGAATCAGAATGAGCCTAAGAACTGTGTGGAGAATGACATCAACACAGACCCATGGCCGGGCTACCGCTACACAGGGAAACTACGCCCCTACTACCCACTGGTAAGTCTTTTCTTTCCTCCCGTTGGTTGTGTTGCTCAACTGAAGTGCCCATTCTTGTCACATTTCCTTTTTCTGCAATGACTGCTATAACTATGGTTGCAGCTACGAAGACAAAGTTTGGAAATATGACCCCATTTAATATTTAACCCCAACTTTTTTTTTTAAATGTCAGTTGCTCTTTTGAGACACATTTCTCCACACTGTTCACTCAGACTAGGTTTTTGTGTATTTTGTACATTTCTCAACCTTTAAAAAAATCATTAATTTAATGGATCAGAACCATTAAGTGCTTATTATAAGGCAGCATTGGGGAACACAAAACGGCAATACGAAAGTTGAGTTTTGCTTTAAATATTATTTATGTTCTGATATTAAGTGAATTCCCTGATATTATGTTTCAATTGTGTTTGACCTTGGTGTAGACTCCCATGAGGCTTGTACCTGGTGACATCCAAAGGCCTGACTATGCTGATCATCCCCGAGGTAACTACACTTCTTTCTTACACTATATAGGTAGCTGAACATCTTAATCTAATTCTTTGCTCAAGTAATTTTTGTGTGGGCTTGCAGCGCTGGTATGAAAACTATAAGGACATTCGCTTGTTATCGGTATAATAACGACTACCTGCCAGACTCAGAAACACACATTTAGACAAAATGGCACAGAGAAGAAAAAAAAATCTCCATCCCACCAAACTGAGCTCATTCAAGGAAGTTTCAAGAGTTTACAAAAGATATATCACCATCCCATCCAATAGATCAGAACTATTGATTTAATAATGCCATGGTCTTTCTTCCAGTGCCACTATGAGCGCAACCAACAATTTTAGCACCTGTAATCACAGGACTGTAATAATAGAGAAAATAGTCTGTGTTTTTTCTAGTCTACCATTTAAATAAGAATTGTTGTTGGTAATGATATACAATTACACCTTTGAGTATTGGCTCACTGCTGCATATTCTAGATATGATAACACACAAGTGCGCATTCAGAGCTTCAACCCGTGAATGTCCTGGACAATGTGGTCAGTCATCCATGTATTGTAGACATTTTTTTTGCATGAATACACAGATGAGCCGATAGGACTTATCGTAAAGAATTTTCCACAGGCGGAATAGCTTTTGGAACTTAGCAGCTCTGAAGACGGAGAACTGAATGAAGAACGATACCAGAACTTTTTAGGTTTGATGCTATGTAAAGTTAAAGCAGCATACTAATAAGTTATTTAATTCATGCTCTGCTGCAATTTCTATTTCCATTTAACCCAAGGGAAAAAACGAATGCCACATCGAAACTGTTCAGTATTTGTTTCCTTCTAGAAAGCAAATTGAGTTAAAACCACAAACAGGACAAAATCATTCACAACCAATATGCGCATAGGTAATTAAAAAGAGTGAGATGTCGTTTGATTTAATATTATGATGCTTAATTGTGCTTTTTATGGTTGGTTTCTGAGTAATTGTAAATATGTACTACCCAACTTATTGCAATCCCTTTACTATTCCTTGTGATTGTTTATCTCTCTTCAGATGACATTCATGTCCAAGCTTGAACTGGAATCAATAATGTTTAATTATGATCTCTTAATTTCACTGGCTTTGCCATCAAAAACTAGAACACATTTTTACAGGGAAAGTACACCGACAGATCTGCTTCTTATATGTTAATTATAAGTCTGTCATAAGCAGAGACCTGCTTTATTCACATCTATTTCTCTGGGCAAGCCATTCATGTTGCAACCATGGCAACCATGACATCCTTGTTGTCTGGCTGCTTAGGTCCCTACTCAGGTAGTCATGGCTACAGTCGCCTTTCATTCTCTTGTGATTCTCATTCAGGGACTGAGGCACAATAGACGCAGGCTGATGTTTCACACAGCACTGTTGTTCAGCTCAAGTCAAATCTGGGTTTTTATATTTAAATATTTAAACATGTGCACTGACTGTCTCTACATCAGAAGACATTGTAACTTGCATACTGTGATTTTTTTTTTCTCACATTCCTTGTCTTCTCTGAGCAGCTGCATCAGAGCGTAAGTAATTCTTAATGATTGTTGTTGTCACACTGTAGACTCCTGGGGTCAAAAGGAGGGCTATATTTGAATTGTACACAATCCCTGTTGCAAGTCTGTGTTGCTAGGCAACCGTTCGTGTTCATCATGTAGAGTTAATCAATTATGGATTAGTGAATTGTTAATGACTCCCGTGCTTTGCCCACCACACAGTTAAACACTCAATCTAGAATAGAATGTGTGCTGAACTTATACATTCTGTTGCCGTTGATTTATTATGAAGCTGAATGACGTATGTGCCTTTCTGTGTAACAGTTACAGTTCTGCTCTGCTTCTCAGAGTCGACAATGTGAGTTAGTGTGGTAAGGCTCTTCCTCTGCTCACGTGCTGATAAAGTAGTGTACTCTCCGCAGGAGCAGTGAGTTATCTATAGCAACAGAGCACTGCGTGACAATTTGATGTTTTTGGGGACTTGGGGGGGTTTTAAGAGTAAAGACTATTCTATATGCACGGTATGTGAATAATGTATGACAAATCTAGTGATACATAAAATAGTAAAAACCAAGGTAAACACAAGGGGAAAACATAGTGAGTACATATTAAAAAGTATGAGATGTATAAAGCATTTGGCAGGGCTTTAAATTGAAGATGAGTGTCCATGAAGGATTTTATGGACAACACTGGCCTGACTGCATGCCCAGAGCATTAAATGTAAAGCGGAGGCATTGTAACACAGCCAGATCCACAGGTTTCATGTTATCTACGATGCTCGGCTCGTTAGGTGAGCTTCATCATCTCGAAGTTTAGAAAGCATCTCCATCTCATAGTTATTGCCGAAGCACAACATGTAGTAAGGAGGTTGAGGTTGAGGCCTCGTTATAACCAGATGACTCATTCAGGTCTGACGTTTTTTTTTTTTGTTTGTTTTTTTTAATATATAAATAAATAAAAGAGGCGAATGTAAATCCAGCTGTGATGGTCAGAGTCGATGCCGAAAATGATGTCTGAAAATTGATCGACCCCAGGCTGGCAAGGTCCCGTCTGCGTGAGCTCGCCAGCTTCCCCGAGTATCGATGCGTGACTGATGCCAGTCGTTTGTCCTTGTTGCCATCCCACAGGAATGTCTGAGTCTGAGCAATCTCTGAAGGGCACGTCACAGATCAAGACCCTCTGTCCCGAGGACATTGAAGGCATGAGAGTGGTGTGCAAGGTAACACAATTAGTAACCAAAAAAGAAACTGTTCCAAATGTTTGCACTTTTTTTTTTTTTTTTTTACACATAGTCTTTCATTTATTGCATTTTGGTTCCGACGCATGTTGTTTGCAGCTGGCACGAGAAGTCCTGGACATTGCAGCCATGATGGTGAAACCGGGTGTCACGACAGAAGAAATCGATCATGCTGTGCATTTGGTACACACACACACACACACACACACACACACACACACACTCTGTGGCTAATGGCCAGATACCTTTAAAACAAAAAAATCCTGGCATATTCCCATACGCCTCCGCTGTGCTTTGTGTTTATTGCTTTTTAGTAACTGCTATCCTGCAGAGGGGCCAGGATTATAGCCACGTAAACGTTAGGGTGCTCGTTTGAGCCCGTTGGCACTCTGGTGCGAGCATTGGGCTCAAAGCAGCCTCGCACATCATGGAGAACGACTGAAGACGCGTTGTCTCGTTTAAATAGTGTGATAATTCCTCGAAGAACAGACTCTGCTGATAAATTATGCAAGGCCAAGTTGCTGGATGCAGACGGACCCCCTGCTGTGGAACAGCAATTCAACTTAACTTCAGTTTTAACCGGGTGCGGACTCTAGGCCGTCGCATCTGATCTAATAGATATAAAACATACACAGCACACCCCTTGTTGTGTTACTGGGTGCGTTCACGGTGCTGTGACTAGAGCCCACACTCTCCACATGTCCACAGGGAAGCTGAATGTTGCCAATTTCTGAGTTTCTAACTCATTACTTCCCCACACTCTCTAATTTCCAACCCGATTTGTCGTTTCAGGCCTGTACAGCGAGGAACTGCTACCCCTCCCCTCTCAACTACTACAACTTTCCCAAATCCTGTTGCACATCCGTCAATGAAGTCATCTGTCACGGCATCCCGGACAGACGACTACTACAAGACGGCGATATCCTCAACGGTATGCTCATTGCGCCGGATCACTCTTGCCATGTCACACGCACATGTTCTCCCTGTTGCCAATATCCAGCCAGGTCCTTTGACCCGTTTGGTTGTAGGGAAGTGTTTATGTCAAAGAGAATGGGGGAAAAATTGGAAGGGAGAAGACAAATGGTTGTACCAGCCTCCTCAAATGGTGTCGGCAGGAGTTTGGCCATTTTTAGGGCTATTTATGAATATATTTCCGTCTTCAGTCCGACACTCCCCTCAGCGCGTCTGATGGACTACTTGCCAGCAACTCGCCTCTTGCTGCGCAGACTGACATGATGAATCGTTTCTCCAACCTTTACCAGTGGGGACTTTCTGATTGTCCAATATTTCATCTTAAATGGGATGAGTTCCACTTTGACCACCAGCTTTTTGCTTGGTGTTTTAGCAAAGAGGGATATTTGTCGGCGTTTGAGAGTGGTTCAGTGTATTTATTGTTGAAGTCCAATGTCTATGCACTATTATTGAAAGTGTCTGAAGATAGCATTGTCTTTGTGTTCAATATAATGGAATTTGACTTCAATGTAACGCGGCTCTAAGATGTATGTGACTACACCCTTTCGCAGTGGACATCACTGTCTACCATAACGGTTTCCATGGTGACCTCAACGAATCCTTCTTTGTTGGAGAGGTGGAAGAAGGAGCAAAGAAGCTGGTTCAGACCACATATGAATGCCTTATGCAAGCCATCGACTCTGGTAGGCATTCAACTTTTATTTTCTTTCAATTTGACGTGGAGTACTGTAGTAGCTACATTTTCACTGCACTTTACTCAGTTGTTTTTTGTCCTGTCATGAAATGTTTGGTTGAGAATAGTTTTCTGTTCACGCCACAATCCAACCGCCGTATGACAATGGAGATCTTGCATTAAGGCTTCAACAGTTATGGCCTTTGTACACGCACTGTTGTTTGGAATAAATTGTGCAGTAGAAATGCCACAGACATGGTTGAGGGCCATTACAAAGTTTGTCCACCAGAGAGAACTAACAACAGAGAGCAAGTTTAGAAATGTTGATGATGGGAAGGATAGATTTGAATAAGGGTCAGCAATACTTTTTAACTTAAAGTTTTAAGCCAATACGACACATTTGATAAATATTATAAAATATTATGTATATATTTTTTATATTTCTAAATGTTTTATTTCAGAGCAAATGTTTATTTTGCAAATTTTTTAGATTTTTGTTTCAATTTATCTTACTAATCTGGCTGTCAGCTAAAGCCAGGTTTAGACCTGTTCCTCTCACGCCTTCTGCTCTGCTTACTTTTTCCACAGTGAAGCCTGGTATTCGTTACAGAGAGTTAGGTAACATCATCCAGAAGCACGCTCAGGCTAACGGCTTCTCTGTGGTGCGGAGCTACTGTGGCCACGGCATCCACAGACTTTTCCACACTGCGCCCAACGTGCCGCACTATGCCAGTGAGTAGTCGCATGCCTTGGAATCCCTAAAAATGGCCATATCTTAATGTCCCTTTGCAATGGAGCCTAATCTCCGTATTTATTCATTTCCTCAGAAAACAAAGCTGTCGGAGTTATGAAACCTGGCCATGTGTTTACAATTGAGCCAATGATATGTGAAGGTGAGTGAAAAGAACTTGTATCTACCAACTTTGGCTGGCATGGAACTACCATCAGTATCTTAAGAGAATTCAATTATTTTTTTATGAAAGTAAATAGACATTTATACGATCACTTTATTCTTCCTTTACTAGGACAACAATTGTAAATTGGTTCTCACAGGACAATGTTTTTTTAGGTTTACGTTTTACAATGAATATTTGAGGCCGTTTTATAACGTGCCCAGGTGTACTTAAACTTAATCCCTAATGGACATCCTGTGAGTCTTTCTGCAGCTCGGTTAAATCAATGGTGTGTGTGTGTGTGTGTGCGCCCTTGACCTATCTCAGGTGGCTGGCAGGACGACACGTGGCCCGACGGCTGGACGGCGGTGACCCGAGACGGGAAGCGCTCGGCCCAGTTCGAACACACCCTGCTCGTGACGGAGACCGGCTGCGAGATCCTCACCCGCCGCCTGGAGGAGAACGGCCGCGCTCATTTCCTGAGCCAAATGTAGGCCGCTCCGGAAACACACAAAGGACTGGACTTTGCGGACACAGAACACACCCAGCACCTCTGGGTCTCACGCGCACACAAACACACATTTCAAACATGAAGCACCTCTCCCAGAGCTCAGTGTAACTGTTGCTCTCATTTGTTTTTTGAATTAAATATTGGTTCCTCAAACTAAATGGAAGTACTTGAATGTGTCTTATATCAAAATGTGGATTGCTTTATTAGTAAAAGAAACTGTCTCCTACGAAGGAAATCGGAGAGTATTTATGAGTATTTGGTATTGGTTAGTGGTCGCACTAAGCTATGCCCCGCCTTGCTTGTTTTTCCTCCCTTCCTCTGCTTAGACTGCACATGGATTTATCAGAGATCGATTGAAAAGAACCGGCAATAGCAGAGGCACGGGCAGTCCTGGGGAAACAGGGTCAGCAAGTCACACAAGCTATTTGCAGCCTTGCAACTAGAGTTGGGAAATTTACACAAGGCTAAAAATCCCTGTTTAGCATAAAATAAGAAACCTAATGGGTACATCATTTAAAATGCACACACTAATGTGGTAATATTAATCATATCCTCATAGGAGATGTTCTAATTGTTAATGTACATTAATAAACGCTGGAAATATCAATAACATAGTTTGTATTTCAGTGATCATCTGAATATATGGCCAGCTGTTCTGTTGCAACAAGCCCAAGCTGAAATCATACATAATGGCCATCTAGCAGACATATGTAATTCAATGGTGTGACATTTTGGGGAGTATGTTTATTTGCTGTTCTCGCTGAAGATTGATACCACTCTGACATATGTGTTAAATATGAGAATAAAGTTGGAAAATGGGGAAAAGCTGTGAGTTGCTGTTAATAGTTTGAAAAAGGAAAAAACAAGAAGGGGGGGGGGGGAAATACAAATTTTGGGTTTACGTTGGGATATTTATGCTTTGCCAATAAATATTAAAGGACGTAACCCAGTGCAAAAACACAAATGATCAATTTTACACTTAAACATGAAGTATAAGGCGATGACTTATGAAAATCTAGAGGTGTTTGTGTCATGTGAGTAAGTAATTATCATAATCCATAGCTTGTGATGTTTGAATCAAACTTTGCAAGAAAGCAAATAACTCCACAATGTTGAACCATATGTACATGTCGTTATTTTGCGAGTAAAATATAAATCTGTCGCTTCATGCCAGCCCACTGGCCATCTCATGTCCATTATCACTCTCATATTTCCATTTTGACGTTGTCCACTAATTGTGACATCCTGTGTACTGCTGTTTGTGCACAGCCAGATGCGAGTCGGCTGCTGGAGAGAGTCCACGCAGGCGTCCAGAATGACAATAAAGACAACTGAGCTCTAATATGTCCAAGTGTTATTCCTACTACGAGAACTGCTCCTTTACAGATGTCTCTCGGCCTATGCCGTTTGTCCCGTATCTCCACAGGTACCGGTCACCCTGAGGAGTGATTTTCCTGGTGTGAGCAGAATCCATTATTTCTACATTTTTCAGATCATCCGTGATCACGGTTCCTCTGCCTTCTTTGCATCTCTTCTGAAGTTTTTGTTTGACTTAACACGTTTTTAACTCAGTGTCGAACAATGAGCGTCCGAAACCCAAAATTGATCTTGTGTGACTGTACCAGTGAGCCTTTGGCTTACAATGGAGCCTTTTTTTTGCTTGTGTTGTGAAACGTATGTCTCGGGTCGGTGAATTGTGAAATTATTATCGGACTAGACACAATATTGAGTGCCAGACTTCACTCAAATGAAATTGAACTGTAGCATTGTCGAGTTCACAAATAAAACAGCAGCTTCTTGCTTCTGGCGGTGACACAGGTCTTTTTAACGACTCTCCTCCAGGTGCTCCTCGTTGTCGGCCTGATTGGGCATCAGAAAGGCGGAGCCACAGGGGAGACAGGTGGAGGACGCTCAACACAAAATGGCTTCCACCGTGGTTTGGAACCACAAACTAATGCTGCATTTCTTTGGCAGTGACACTGATGACCGAAAGGGCCATAACAAGTGGCCCATCTGCAAAGTTTGTGCCATAGCAGAAGCACACAAAGTGAGCAACCACCACACAAAAATGATCAGCTGTCTTAACGTTATTTAAATGAATAACAATAGTCTTCCCACCAAAAGGAATGAAAACGATTACAACTTTAACCTAAACTATATTATCTACTATTTGTTTAAGCTCATGTGGAATATTTTCTAAAGTCCTCAACATAGTCTAGAAGTAAAGACATATGCTTGAACTACATCCATTTCACAACGATGTGTATTTATCAAGGCTCATCTCCATCGCCACAGAAACACAGAGGAGGATAAAGTAACTTTTGCCTCTCCACTGTGAATTATAAATGGAGCTGTACCGACTTTACTTTTTGTTGGCTTAACTAGGATTGGCACAGCGGAGTACAAGGCATCCTGGTAAGTCGGTTGCAGTTTGTGCCAACATGTTTGAATGGGGAAGTTTGTGTGTCTGACAAAAGCAATCTGCCATGCGCTGAAATTCAGCAGGGAGCATAATCAAAGGATCTTTTGTGAGTATTTAAACTTCATCCACAGTGTTTAAACAACTTCATCTCCCACTCAGCAAGTCCTTATCGATTAACAACCCGCCAACAATGACACCATTTGACTGTTTGCGCTCGTGCCACCTCATTATTCAACCCCGAGTCTCGATCAAAGGGTATTTCTGAATATTTTATTATAATCTTGTTTTGGCTCCTCTGTTTTTCCTTCTCGCAACGCTCTCTCTGCGTATACATGTATGTTCCTTTGGGGGGGGAGGGGGACGGGGGTGATCAGAGAGTTGTCTGACTGTTGCATTGTTCAAAGAAAACAGACTCAGAGAGGCACTTAAAGAGGATTTATTAAAGTGAGCAGATCAAACACGGAGTTCCATCGCGTTTGTCTTTGCTCTTTTCGGCATCTAGAACTGGAGGACGACGCGGATGCTGTAAGAAAAAATTGGGGTCGTGAAAATGGGACTGGAGTCAGATTTTCTTTAGGCTTAAAGGTGAACATACACTGTTCCCTGAATTTAATGTTGCACTAGCACCAGCATCTCAGACCATAAGTAAAGTTTGTTCAGCCACACTTTCCCCTCCCACTGTGTTTTCTAGGCATTGTATATTCTGTTGTGTTGCCTATACAGTCTATCGCCCTATTAGGACTTGTCCTAAGTGATGTGGTCACAAGGCGGCAGCTATAAATACGTCCGTTCCGGATGTGTCTCCTGGGTCCACTGTGATCAGATCACTGCCTCCCTGCTCCGTGTGCGAATACGCAATGACGTCGCTTCTATTTGTGAAGATGAATAGAAATGAAATCTCTCTCTCTCTCTCTCTCGCTCACTGCCTCGCTCAGAATTTATGGTGGTCGTTAATGAGGCCACGCGATGCCTTCGCGTTCACACGTGTCAAACAATTGCATCCTCGGATGCATTCAGGACACATTTGGGTGCGTTTAAATCCCGACTTAGAATGGTCCACTGTCCGGATTCCTTTCTCAGGGTGGACGTTAATAACAGGCCTGATCCGCGTTTATCCCAGTGAAAGAGACACACCCCTGGAGCGCAACTGAAAAAGGTAACCTGTGTACAAAAAGCTAACAAAAAACCGACCCAGACTGGAAAAACATTTTTTTGTGTCTTTTTTACGAGTAGGTGTTTTTTTTGTGTTTTTGTAATATTAAAGGGCAGTGTTTTGCAACCCTTACATAGGCTAACATACAGTACAGGGCTATCTATAGCACGTAGACTGTGTAAAAGGGCGGCATTATCGAGTTTAATAGTACCATGGCTGGCAGTGGACCTGTGAGTCTTTGTCACAAGGCAGAAAAGGTGTGAAAATCACTCTCTCAACAAGGCGGTCATGTTTTCAGCACTGCGGACCAGCTCATTTCACTTAAACGAACATGTTGAGGGCCTCCAGCAACATGCAACAACAGGACTGCGTAGGCTGCAGTATTATATGACCTTTAAAGTGCACTACTGTCACAGTCGGTGTTTGTATTTGAAAGGTGGTCTCTCGAGGTCTCAGCAGAGGGACTCCAGAGTGCAACACACATTAATACGACAAACAGCTTCACCGTCTGTCTAAAATCAAAGGCCTACCATTTCCCAGCATGCATGAGATCGAAACCGTCCTTGATCTTTTCAAAGGGCAAAGTGTGAGTCACAAACTCATCCACTTTGAGCCTTTTGGCCATATACTGCTCCACCAGTTTGGGGACGCTGTCAACACTCTTGTACCCTGGGAGAAGTGTAAAAAGGTTTCACGTGAATCAAAGAGGTTGCAAATAACAACAGGGTATACAGTGTTGGTGCATATCAAAAGGAAACAAAAAACACCCCGATTATAAAGGTTACACCAATGCCTTCACAAAGTGACCCCGGAGAATGATTGCGCTAAATCTGCACCTACGCAATAGAGCTATTGTGCATTTGACGGCATAAATGATTGTGTAGCAGCTTGGCTTCGAGCCAGATTCACAAGCGTACTAATTGTAGAGCATGAATGATCCCATCGCTTTGTGCGATATGGGCTTGTTGTTTGCCTTTGTGCGTCAGCTGGCTGTACAAATCTGGAGTGGATGGGTTGGTTGAGCTCAACTCACGCAGGGAAAATGAGCTATCAACAAACCTGGGTTTTGCTCGTGCTGACCTGAACAATTTCCATGACAACTTTGTCATTGAATGCTTCCCCGATGATGTTAATTATTTAAAAAATACAAGGATAATGATGTTAATTTGCATGCGAGGGCGGGGGATATGAGCTGTTTCCAGCTTCTCTTGGGAGCACAACAGAGAAAGTTTCAGCTAATGATGCCGTTTGGTTATTAAATGTCCTTACACTGCTCTGTTCACTATATAACACAGATGTGAAATTCAAGTCATGCAGATTGCGTCTAAAATCTTAAGCTGCAGCCGACTATAAGAATATTGTCTACTGTTCGAAAAAAAAAGCGAATCGAAAGCGAGGGTGATCCTGGACACAGCTACAGTTATTAGTCACAATGTTTTACAAAAGACGTTCATCCTGAATCAGCGTTCAGCCTAAAATCACTGAGTAATTGAGTAATGTGTCTGAATCGAAGACTTGGAAAAAAAAAGAAGAATCATCTTCACAACGGCTATGCGGTTACCTCCGAAGGCCGTGCCCTTCCAGGTGCGTCCGGTCACCAGCTGGAAGGGCCGGGTGGAGATCTCCTGTCCGGCCGCAGCCACCCCGATGATGACACTGGTGCCCCATCCTTTATGGCAGGCCTCCAGGGCAGCTCTCTGCAACGGGCGAGAAACAAAATCATGACAAAGGCACCTCAGCCTGATTGTGCGGACAGCACCTGAACTCTTATTTTGCTCAGTTGAGAGTCCCTTTAATGGATGTGGGGTCTGTCATGGTACCCACAGAGGTACAAGTAGGTGAGAATGAAATTGTGTTTAAGATGACCTTGCTTACTCGGCATTGCCAGGTTAGTTTGTTAGTGGTCAGTAATTATTAGCCCCCGCCCACTGACCATGATTGCCACGTTGCCCACACATTCGAAGGAGTAGTCCACGCCTCCGTCCGTCATCTCCACCAGGACCTCCTGGATGGGCCCGCCGTGCTCCTTCGGGTTCACCACGTCCGTGGCCCCGAACTCTCGGGCGATCGGGAACTTGTCGGGGTTGAGATCCACTCCGATAATCCGAGCGGCCCCGGCGGCTTTGCAGCCCATGATGGCGGCGAGGCCCAGCGCTCCCAGGCCGAACACCGCGCAGGTCGACCCGGCCTCCACCTGCGGGGGTGAGGGGGCAAAGACAGGTCAGCGCGCCTCTGGGGCTATTCCGGAAACAGTACGCAGCAGGAGGCAGGGGGGTGTAATGATGCTGGACCGGAATACAATACAACTTTACGGCCTCAAATTAATGCTACACGATAATTAGAAACACACTGAGAATGTGCTGAGTGTGTTTTTCACCGGCTTTATGTAAATACTGCAGGTAACTGTTTGCTAATAACCTTTAAATGGGCACATTTAATCCTTAATCAAAATCAGCACAGAGGACCTGTGAGGCTCTTCTGTTCGTCTGTCCAAAAGTGCTTTGACCTAAACGTTTGCTTTAAAAGGCTAGCAAGCTGCTTTGAAAAAGAACAATAATGTTTAATAATGATCACTACCTTTAGTTAGAAAAGAGTACTTTTCAAATTTCATTACAATCGAAAATGTCAACAACATGGTGGCAGTGAAAGAAAAAGGTTGAGGGATGGCCACAATCGATAGGCTGCAATATCTGGGAACCATGGAGGGTTTGTGAGAAAAAACATCATCTATATTTGAGGTGCCCTGAAAAAAAAATTATAATTCAAAGAGTTACAGTATTATAGTGAGATGAGGTTACGCCAAACTCTAAAAGGCCTCGCTGGGTACTGAGAGCATAATCACACAAATACAGAGAGAAACGTGTGCAAAACTCTATTCAATATTAATTATGTATGCACATAGTTTCTTCAGGGTATAAAGGATATATCGTTCCACTTCCAGTAAATCCTATACTATATTTATCGTCAGACGACATGTATGGATATAAAAAATTGATGAAAAGGGACACAATGTTTTAAACCGAGAAAAGAAAAACAGAATGTCAGCTGAAGTACTACAATGCATCGCTATGAAAATCTGCCATTCATTGTTCATTATTCATACCCTTTTGATTTAGTAAGATAAGATAATTATCTCGGGCACAACACTTTCATCCCGCGGTGGCTGTTAGTGCCAGGCTGTGATGAGTTGTGTCTCGGGGGATATTAAGAGGAGGAGGAGGAGGAGGAGGACTTGCCTTGGCCGTGTTCACAGCGGCTCCGTAGCCGGTGGTGATTCCACAGCCCAGCAGGCAGACCTTGTCCAGCGGGGCCCCGGGGTCCACTTTGGCCAGGGAGATCTGGGCCACCACGGTGTACTCGGAGAACGTGCTGCAGCCCATGAAGTGGAAGAGGCTCTGGCCTCTGCAGGAGAAACGGGCGGTGCCGTCCGGCATCAAGCCTTTGCCCTGAGTGAGCCTGGGAAAACGAGGCGCAGATCGGACAGTGACGCAGGTGGTGCACCGTGCATTTTTTTTTTACCATCTGTAGGCAGGATGACGGTTACCTGATCTTTTGGCACAAGTTGGTTTTGGGACTTTTGCAGAACTTGCACTCTCCACACTGTGGGACGTATAAGGGTATGACTGCGTCCCCTGAAAACACAAGAACACTTACATACAACCTTCCAACACCTTGTTAAACACAGAAATCAAGCGTTTTATCAAGGACCCGTTTTCAAAACCCCCTTTTTCTTTTTCAAAGGTTTTTTCGAGGACCCTAGGAAACCCCGGTCACAGCTGTGCCCTCATAATGCAGTGATCGGTGCCAGAGAGGAGGACCTGGTTGAAAGGTGACGACTCCCTCTCCGACGCTCTCCACTATACCGGCTCCCTCGTGGCCCAGCACCGCGGGGAACACTCCCTCGGGGTCAGAGCCGCTCAGTGTGTACGAGTCCGTGTGACAGATCCCTGTGGCCACAACCTGAAATAAAGGATTCAGACGTTCAAACACTTACTTTGTTATCAATGAAACCCACCTTAATGAGGTCTTTATCTGTAACTGCTTACAGTTGGGGCTTTATTACTGGTTTAAAGTTTGTATTTTATGAATGACCAGGCTTGCTTTGGTCCTGACAGCTTGTCTAAGAAATATCATTAATAAATTACTGGGCAAACCCACACAGGTCTGACCCCGGGGACTTTACCTTGAGGCGAACCTCCCCGGCCCTAGGAGGAGCCACTTCCACCTCCTCCATCACCAGAGGCTTCCCAGCCTCCCATGCTACTGCCGCTCGACACCGGATCACCTACGAGACCACATCCACAAGCTTCAGCTGGTCTGGAGAGCGTCACAACTCTCCCATGTGATTACACGCATACAGGAAAAAAAATCACAAGTTGGCTGAGGATGAGGCTCAAATCACTATCCCTTGCAGTCACAGTCTTTGACACACACTTTGACCTCTTGCCTACACATGCGTGGAAATGTTGCAACCACATAAGTCTAAACAAGAAGTCTCGGGTGAATAGGCCTGAACTAGGGAAACACACTTCCTCCCTTTTTCTTTTGTCTTTTGCAGATTGTGAAACAGAGTGCAACAGAGGGACTGTTCAGATTAAACCTAGCCTGCACGCCCCCTCTCCCCCTTGTTCTGTTCACATTCCTTCTGCTTCATAAACATTTGACGGAGACATTGCTACCCCCCCGCCAGTGTTGTTCTTTTCAACTCAGATCTACTCGGACACTCACAGAAACGCACCGTGCTAACACGCATTCATGTGTGGAGAAGTTGGCACGCTTACCTTCCCTGCGGAGGCCATGCTGTTTCACGAGCACACCCTCTCTCACTGGGCTAGGGTCATAGGGAAGGTCTTACCCCGGCCTTATCAGCGTGTGGACCAATCGGAATGAAGCGCTCCGTGTGAAGGAAGGTGCTTAAAAGGCAAAGCACACAATTCCACAACAAAGTTATTTTATTGTTCATTTTATTACCTTTTATCACCTAATTCTATTATCACCTGGCTCCGGTTGAGCAATAGTCAAGTATCTCTGTGTCGCGAAGAAGACGATTGAAAACTCTGAACTGACTTTGTTGAACATTGAACACTATATACACACACACACACACACACAACATATACACACATCTGCCATGTAAATAAAGCCACGTCTTTTCTGTCTACCTTAAAAGGCAACATGCTACACTTAGTCAAACAAGGATACCTTTGTCATTTTTTTTTCTTATTGTCAAAAAAAACACGACCTACTACCTTTAACCTAACTTATTACATAATCGTTACGCATGTTATTGCATTTCTGAAAATAGATATGGACACTGTTTGATACTGCACAAGACAATAGTCAAACGTGTATAGTAAGACGGCTTTTTCATCTTTTATTTCTTCTCTTCTCTTTTGCATATTATATCGGTTCTCGTGTGTGCTTACACAGGTGTATGAAATATGCCTTGTGTCATTGCAACATGAACGCAGCATTCGTGAAGTGCACAATCTTACAGTAGCCAGCATCAGCTGCTGTTTTATGGTGTGGTGGATATATTGTGAAGCCTATCCTAGCAGAACGATTACAGTGCTGCTAACGCTGGTCTGTGTGGACCGGAGCTAAAACTATTTGACATTTTAAATGTGGTCCAACAAAGCATTCACAGGCATTGTTACTTAGACACCATCGTTGAAGAAGACAAAGAAGGACCTCTTCGACTCCATGTGATTGTACCATTTATTTTGCTCCATAAACACTTTGTCTGATCGTCTGTAATATTTGTTTTTCTCTTGGAAAACACCCCCCGAAAAGCTCAGAACATAGGTTATTATTTGAATTAAGGTTACAACTCCTTAATTACATTCTCAATTGCCCTTATTAGGACTTTCAACATTGGCCAAGATTTTTCAGTCCACCCCTCCCAGCTTCCAGGAGAATAACAAACATCTGAACTGTACCTACTGTACATGCCTCCCAGCAAGAAGCAAAGACTACAAATAAGTACGTTTTTCAAACTGCTCAATAAAAATAAAAAAATCCCCTGGCAAAGTTGATATTTTGTATGTAAGGACGTTTTTTTTTTTATGCGGGGTGATGTATGCTGCACCTCCGCGATGAACAAATGTGTGACGGAGAGGAAATTGCAGAGAAGTTCATCCCCTGTGAAAACCGGTTTACAAGAGGCCTAAAAATAAATCCGTGTACGCAAGACATTGCGTACCGTGATGCCGACTTCACCAGTCTGAGGTGGGGCTACGTCTATGTCCTCAGTCAAGGCTCGTTTGAATTCCCAGGCAACCGCTGCCTGGCAATAGGTGTCCTGGAGGGCAGTGAGACATGCGTGAGTTTGCCCGGCATGAGCTATGACACATATTACTCTGGGCTACTGCTGTTGAAGCCATGTATGTGTGTTACCAAGTGCCACGTCCCCATCCTGGGCAACTTCGGGTTCCTATTCAAGTAGCATTTGTAATCTAACATGTATTCTTATTATATTATATATATATATTATATTATATCATATTTGTAGGTGAAGATAGAAAGACATGGGACACTCATAAACACAGTAAATACACTTCTTCTAAGTTATGGAATGACTGTAGCTACAATAGCTACAACCAGGATATGTTTGGCATGTTTGTGTTTATGCTGCCAGCTCCAGTTTAGACTTATTTAGATAAATTCCGCACCAGTTATTTTATAATACATTTTCTGTACATATGATAAAGTCATGAATTATTAACGATCCTCATTTTCAGCAAAATTAACGCAGGGCATGCAATATTTCTGTGAGACAGAGGGGGGGCACTATGCTTCAACCTTAATTATTATATAACAGTTACACATGTGAGTAAAATCGTTTTAAACCCCACATCTGTAAATAGATGTGGACACAGTTGGAAACCGCACATGACTGTAGGGAAACATGTGGAGTTGAAATATTGCTTGTTGATGTTTTTTTCCCCAAAATGTTGCATAATAGTGTGCCGTAAAATAAAATAAAAAGTGTGCATAAATACACGGCTGTGACAAATATGTCTTGTCCCATGACTTGGCAACATGCACCCACCTAACAGAGTCATACAGGTCACATCATGGAAAATGCTCAATTCCTTTTGCTCGATGTTTCTGCAGAAATGAGAGAAAAACAAGCGAGAGGAGAGAGGAGTGGAACGGGGAGGAGATCACTGGGTGTATGTCATCGTTTGAGCAGTTGGCAAACGACAAAGAGGAGCAGGGACTGCAGCCACGTTACGAGTTCGCAATTATACCCAGATGTGGATAACAGATGTGGAGGCTGTGTGGAATACACAGGCAACACGTGCAGCAATTGTGCTTCTTTCACGCCAAAATGGCATGGCTGAATTATTTAGCTCATCATAAAAATCTACAAGATATATATTTAGATATTTTTCAGGAAGTTCTTTTATGCAATGTTGTGTTTGAGGCTGGAATTTGTACTTTTTGGCAGGGGGGTGTGCAAAGCAGGATCCAAAGTGCAGATTTTTCAGAAAGCAAGTCTGTATTCAAACCAAAAAACTCAAAGGGGAAAGGCTAAAAAAAAGACAAAAAAATCCAAATCCAAAGAACTGGGAGGTATCACAGCAGCGGTCCAGGAAACGCGGCAGACAAAGAGAACGCCAGAGACTTCATAGACTGGGCGGCTCGGGACAGAGAACGAGACACAGGTGAGACTGATGAGGACGGGACAGACAATCACACGGGAGGGGAAACTGAACAAGGGCAGGAAGTAAAGCTAAACAGAGACACACAAGGAGATAATTTACAAAGTAAAACAGGAAGCAGGCCAAGACCGGCGACACCAGGAAAGAAAGGAACGCAAGGAAAACAGAACAAGCAATAAAACCAAAAAACTTTTTTTTGCATTCTTGATGTTTCTGTGTTGGTTTCTTGTTTTAGTTTAGAGTTTCTTCCATGTGTGTTACCTCTTGTTTTACTGTCTGGCTTTTCCCTGATGTGTTTCACTTGGGTTCAATTATCCCTGCTTGTCTCTTTTACTCCTATTTTTCCCTTTTGTTTCCGTCAGATTTTGTATTTATTATTTTATTGCCAGATCTTTTTATGTTTGGTTTTCATGTTTCAGACTTGAATTGCTGATGGGTTTTAAAGTGTATGGCACATTAATATTTATTTGCCCACGTTAAAATCTTTCCTGAGGTTCAAACATTTACAAATATCAAAAGCTCCAAATTAAGGTTAAATTTAAATTCCATAGTAATTAGAAACTCACTCTTGACCTACATCTATTGAAACACAAAACACTATTCACAGAGTAGGAATGGAAAATACAAATAATGATGATCTATCATGATGTAAATGATTAGTTATTTGTGGTTATGTAAATAGAAAATAATACGCGATAACACAAATGTTTTATCAAAGTCAAGCAAAGGATATAATACAGATCATTTCCCAACAAACGTTTGTGACACAAATAATGTTTTGATTTGGGGTTCTACTGAAAGGAGCATTGTGATCTCACTGTGGAGAAACACTCAAAACGGTCCGGATGCTGTGGAACAGGAATAAAAAAAAAACATACACTTGTTAATTCTTCAGTTGTATATCTGGTTAATAAAACATGGATAGTGCAGTCTTAACATACCATTTGCCGTGTTTCATCAGCTCAATGGCGTCGTTGACCTGATCCAGGGTCATGTTGTGGGTGATGAACTCATCCAGCTTCACCTTGTTGTCCATGTAGGCTTTGACCATCTCAGGCACACCGTCTTTACACTTAAATCCTGGGCCACAGAGAACACACACACACACATCATGAAATACGAATACATAGTCTTACCTTAAAGGTCCATACATTGGGTACATCAACACTACCCCCTCCACCATCACCGGGGTCGTGTTGGTCACAAACTCTAGTCACTGGCCTCTTGTGGATGACTTGTGACTGTGACATCATTTGAATTTGAACAATCCGTCATTTTGCAGCGCAAAATATAATAATGAAATATATATATGTATTGTTACTTTTTACGTACTCTGCCCAATAACAATACAGTTAAACCGAATTATAATATGTGCCATTTTCCGTCCATCTAAGGCTAAAAGAATTAGGGGTATTTGCACATTAAAGAAAACGTATTGAAACCCAAATCCTTTTTTTCATTCAGGCACATTATATATGAGGACATGATTCACCTGTTTTATTATTATTTTGTGTCCAGGACACTGGCTCGAGCAGGTACTACACAGTTTTAACATTATAAGAAATGTGTTTGGTTGTTGACCATGACAGTTACAATAGTGTATCATTTCAATAGATGGTCATATATGACTGAGATGCGTCTCACCTCCAAGCAGGGATCCCTTCCATGTGCGTCCGGACATGAGCTGAATGGGTCGGGCAGAAGTGTCATGCAAATCCATCGAGCCAACCACCACGCTGACTCCCCAACCTTTCACACAGGACTCCAAAGCACTGCGCTTGAAATACAAACCGCAGGTACTGAGAAAAAGTGGCATTTAAAACAAAGGTTTTTTGACAGACCCCCTTCAAAATGATGGGCCTTCCTGAGCTATCTTAGGCAAAATCTTCTGTATATGAAAACATCTCGATCTTCCCTACCATGACTGCCACGTTTCCGACACATTCCAGGGAGAAGTCCACTCCCCCGCCCGTCAGCTCGGCCAGCACCTCACTGATTGGTTTATTGTGATCCTTGGGGTTCAGGAAGTCGGTTGCACCGAACACCTGGGCCTTCTCAAACTTCTCGGGATTGATGTCGACAGCAAAAATTATTTTGGCTCCGGCAAACTTGCAGCCCATTACCGCGGCCAAACCCACGGCTCCCAGGCCAAACACGGCACACGTGGAGCCCGCCTCCACCTAAGGGGACGAACAATCTGCTAAACATGGCACAGCCGGGCTTCTGAATGTTCCAAACAATAATACAAAAATCATCAGACAGCCACCTACTAATGTGGAGCCACAGACAATATAATAATTAATGTCAGAGTAGCTTGGGATCAGTTTACAATAGCAGTCATCAGCTTTTAAGCCATACACACCTTCGCAGTGTTAACTGCCGCTCCAAACCCGGTGCAGACCCCACATCCGAGGAGACATACTTTGTCCAAAGGAGCAGCCGGGTCGATCTTAGCCACGGCTACCTGGTTCACCACGGTGTACTCGGAGAAGGTGCTGGTTCCTGTGAACTGCAGCACCTTCTTCCCCTTGCAGGTTAACCTGGAGTCTTGAGTTGACATCACGTCATAGCGACCGGAAGCTGCCCTGAACAGCAAAATGTATGTAAGTCCAAATCCAATCTGAGATTAGCTTTTGTCCAACACGAGCAATGTACCAAAAAGCAAATGTTTTCTATCATCAGATAGCACTTAAAGCATGGAAGTATTTTGCATGTTTAAGTGTGCCAAAATATCTGTCTAAACATCACTTAGCTCACCATCCTTTGACACACTGGTTGGTCTTGGGACTCTTACAGAAGCAACATTCTCTACACTGGGAGATGCACAGAGGAATCACCTTGTCTCCTGAAATTCACGAAGAATTTGTCCTGTCAAGTACATTTAGGCCAGTTCACAGAATATGAATATGAACATGAATTAATTATTATTATTGTTACAACTGAAATGTCTATGAAAAGGCCTGTTTCCTTTCACTGGATATATTGGCAAAATTGGAGTCCTGCGAGAATTATTGCAGGTCAACCTAGAGGTTCGCAGTACCCTTGACGAAAACACAAATGGGAACTTTTGCACTAAATAACATCTGTGAAATACATCTTACAAATTTTACGATGAAATATCGACACAATAATATTCTAAGATATTTATAGCCTAAAACGAATGGACTTGAATTGAATGTGTGTTTTCGTGTCTAATGTATAGCTATAACATGTTGTTCTACAGGCAAGATTTGGATGCGTGTGGTTGCTTATGCATCGGCTCAAAGTAGCCGGCCATTTTGGAGTCCCTGTGTGGGGTCCGGGAAAGGATCCTGAATGGAACTTCAATGCGCACATGTGCAGTGATTGGAGAAATTTGCATGGGCGTGAACGGGAAGAAAATATGATTCCCGATTGTAAGCTGAGCAGTGATTTGGAGTTGGACTCCTGTGCCAGACCTTGTTTACCCAAGCGTGTAGTGAGGGTGGCCTGGGAACATCCCAAAGTATGACCAAAAGAATGAGAGTGTGAATAAAAACAAGTGTGTACAGAGTCGGGGATCAGCGTCAGAGGTATCGGGTAAGGAGTTCCGACATCATGAGGGAGCTCAGGGTAGAGCCGCTCTCCTCTGAATTCCCATTTTCCAGGTATGCGGAACTGAGAAGAGACCTTGGGGTAGACCAAAAATTCGATGGAAGGTTTATATATCCCATCTGGCCTGGGAGTGCTCCGAGATCATAAAATAGGAGCTGGAGAGCATAAGATATATATATACATATATCTATCGGGAGATGGATGTCTGGAAAACCCTGCCGTGCCAGCTGCCACCGGCACGGTGACCGGGCCTCAGGTAACTGAAGAGAAAGCGGATGGATTTCATACACTGCAGTTATATGAAAAGAAATATGAAGCTGCATTTCGTGTGTTGTCCGCAGCACTCTATATGCTTTGGTCTAACCATTTCTACCACCGAGTGTTACAGCCAGGGAAAGGTGAGTAATTCATTCTGAGCATTAATTGACCTGGCTGAAATTCCGTGACTCCAGGTCCAACACTCTCTACAATGCCGGCTCCCTCGTGGCCACCGCTGGGAAGCCTTCTTTGTTCATGCTCTCCAAGAGGAGGTGAAGATCCGTGTGGCACACCGCGGTTGCCACAATCTGAACAGGAGATGGAAGGCATTTTTGATTGTTGTTTTATTGGAACAGTTGTGTATTGTGCGGTCTACTTACTCATGCTTTGGGTGGGTGAAAACTCCTCAGGGAAAGGGAAATCTGAAGAGCTCTCTAGATTCATCGGCAGAACATTTTTAGTATATTTTTAGTTAATGGTTTTCATAGTTATGAGTACATTATATATTATTATTGTTATGCTATGCTATGTCAGATAATGTAATCAGATATTTTAGTCATAGACTTTCAGTTTTTGTGAACGAATGATACCAGCGAAGAACAACTGCACATTCAGGAGGTTATAATTATATAACTCCATCCTATACTTGGTTAATACATTCTGCAGATGGGTATACTTTTATTCGCAAATTCTTACTTAAGAAGTGTACCGGGAAAGACTCTCTCTACGGTTGTGTGAATGTAGACGTGTGCACGTTGACAGTGGCTGTTTATCACCTTGATGCGGACCTCGTTGGCCTGCGGGGGCGCCACCTCGATCTC